>OW203764.1:24342404-24723235 GCA_934045905.1 Leuctra nigra
ATGAATTTGCAATCATAGAGGATGCAATATTATGCCGATTGGATTGTAGAGCCTGTACATTTCCTTCATCCTTACTGGACTTAAGTCTAAAACCATATATCTGTACTTCATAGGTAGAAGTTTCAATAATTATTTAGGTTAGCTTATAAACCAGTATGTCTGGGTACATACATAATGGAGTCATTATGTAAGAGCTACTTCAATTGAACTATATTCGTTGGCAAATCATTCCAAAAGTGTGCAATGCAAAATCGAGAAAATGGACTTCCGCCCATCTACTACTGCAGTAGATATTATTCTCAATTATCACAAATTGTTTGACTTAGCTTTTAGTTGTGTTCTCAAGACTTTTGAGAGTCCCAAATCTTTCGTACCATACATGTTCGTGTACCTCTTCTATAATCTCTGAAGTAACTACTCCATATATTCTTCTATTAACAATTAAATGTAGGAAGAATTAAAGTATATTAAGGCTTTGTACGAGATGTAGGTAATTGATTAGCTAATGGTTCTATTACATCAATTGATTAGCTAATGGTTCTATTACATCTAACAAAGTCTGATGCAGCCAACCGAACTAATAACTTTCTAGACTTGTGAGACCAATATGTTCAACTTTATACTTCTCTGACATCCCAACGTTATTTCATTAAATTCACATGGCGTAGGTATCACTATTTACCAAAGATGCTTACACTTTGTGATATGAAGAAGTAGTGCCACATTACAGCATTTGACCCGCTAGTTCTGGCGCTTGGGTGTATAATATAGACGTTGGCGTCGGTTTTATTTGATTCCAGTTGGGATTTGAAGCATCGAGAAGCAGTTTCTATGAAATATACGATCTTCGCGGCGAATGATTCTGAAGTCCTTGCCTTTGCTCTGAACATTTCGAGTGTACATATCGAGGCGGTGCAGATGGGAAGAATGAATGAACTCAAACCACTGACCTACCTACTTACGAGAGAAACGTACCAGATCCAGAGAGTAAACTTTTTCATACTAAAGTTAAGGATGAATTTACTTGGGTTTTCAGAGCCGGTAATAAATCCATGTAGATCCTCCTGAAGGATTCCATCCTGAAGATGATGGGAGAAAGCTCACCGAAACGTCGACAACGGCCCTTTTCAGGGCCAACATCAACACAGAGCATCACTGAAGAAAATCTACGTGTAAAGTTAAGGATACGTTTTGAAAATATTTTACAAAACTTACCAAATACCGTTCATGCATTTACTATCAAACTGAAGAATAAATGTCAAACAAATGTGAGTCTCCCAGGCTATTTATATCAAAAAAACATTCTAATTTAAACTCCTTTCGTCTGACTTCCACTTTGACTAACGGAACATTTCTGCAGAAGTTTGTTCTATCGAAAGGGCAAAATTGTTGTGTACATGTTTATTGACACCTTCCAATAAGTTAGCATTGTTTCCCCCCCCCCCCACATCTGGACCGACGTCTCCGCGAAGCTCCACTCCGATCGCACTTCAGCCGAAGTTCCTCCACGTCTCCACTTCACTCTCCACCACCTCCACAACGCGGAAGTGGAGGTGGGCTCATTCCGTATAGATGAAGAAAACCGAATCACGACGAATTCAATTTGAATGTTAAAACAGCCCCGCTTATTATATATTATAGAGTCTAAACTTTGCCAAAGAGATAGACTTTATCCAACGCAAAACTTCTCTGTGGAGCTAAACAACTTGCCGATATTGTGTTTCTCGCTTCGACCCTCTCTACTTCTCTTCGCTAATCTTCATCCTTCCCCCTCCCCCTGTCGCGGTCGAGATTATGCAAACCACGTCATGTGGGGGTGGTGAAAGCAGGGGAGGGGGTGAAGAAAGGGGAGACACGTATTAAGAGGAAATGCTTAGATATGTCCCTCAAGTTGCACGAACCAGATGGTTCTGGAACTCGAGCTTCACCTTGCTGAGGTTTGTATCAAGTTGCAATGTGGTGAGCTTTCACAGGAGGAACGCATTCCTAACTTGAGTGGGTTTATATCTGCATTCCGTACTCTCTTTATAGTCGACTGAATATCGTGATTTCATTCAATTGGTTTGGGAATCCGGAATTCATCAAAAAGCAACAAGCAGTTATTTAACTTTGAATTGAGCTTCAGCTATGAATGTAATTATAATTAAAAGAATTCCATACAATTAAATATTTAATTTTATGAAGAATTAAATGGGTTGTAACAGAATCACATGTAACATCGGAAGCAATTAGTATATCATTCGTTTGTAATAATGTAGGTATTTATTTACAGTGCATTTGATGAAAATTCACATGCATTTTTATATGGAATAATTTATTAGGTAGCAGAAACGTTCTAAAATGCGTTTAGTGAGCGTCAAAAGAAGCCAGCCAAATCCCCATGCTGGAATGCGAAACCGGTAAAGGAACTATTGAAAGTGGGTTTACCTATAGGCACAATAAAATTAATTTGTACTCTTTCACAATTCTTTAGAAATATTTCGTGGTCTTCACTAAACTTCCTTTGTTAATGAATGTTTCATAGAAAACAAAGTGGAAAACAGCAAATTATGGGAGATTTTAAAAACTTTGCGAAATATATTACATTTTTAATTGGTAATTATAAGCAATTATTGGCAATTGAGAGATGAACTTGCGCGCTACAATAGAACCATGGCTAACATTTTACACCAAAACAATATCTAAAATATGCGCCAAACTAACTCTATCTCTCTTGTACCTTTTCGTGGTTTCAGCCTTTAGCTTCAGGAGATTCTAGCGATGGAAAATTGCACCTTTTATTTCGCGTCAGGACTTGGGAGCGGCCAATCGCCGCTTGTACCTAGCGTTAATTAGAACATGACAACATAAAAGCCCAGTCTCTATGTTCTCATGTACAAAGCTGCCACCCACATGGCAGTACGCCTGAATGCAACCCGCATGACCATGTTCAAACACGCTAATGACTTCCATCGCATGGCTCAATGAGAACCAGAAACATTTCAACAATGCTCGGGCGGCCAATGAAATCGCTCAAAGCAATCCTTCTAAAATATTCATTATGGTACTTACATTTCCAAATAATGGCAAAGCAAAAACAATAGTTCGTTGATTAGGACTAGCTGAATCAGACTGAAATTGGTAAATATTTAAATTCTCTTAACTAGTCTAAAGTCACCTAACCAATCACATACCCAACCAATTGGATTCTGTCAATTCAAATTTATAGAGTACTTTCATATTCATCAGAAGGCAGTTTAATTTTTATGATCATCGGAAATGAATGTCTTGAATCTCCTTAAAATTTAATGATGCTTCAAAATTACTCCAAATATTGAATTTTACATCCAATTTTCTTAGAGACCCATCTTTATACAGTCCCTTATAACGTCAACTAAACTTCTAAAGTACTGACTATTAAATCAACTAAATATTGTCGCCCTACCTTCCCGATACACTTCGATGACACCACTGCATATCAAGTATCCCTTCTAATGGGTTTAATGCATGTTCCCAAGATAACATTAGTTAGTTTTAACCATAATGTTTTAACTAAGGGATTATATCGCGAGGCATATTACAAACAACATGCACCTAAGGCTATGAGTGAACCAAGATATTCCTGTTATTAGCTAACTGAGTCGCTAATGCTTCAAGTTTGAGCAAGATTTATAGTTACAGCTTTGCTACCAATATTCTATATCTTACTAATTCAGGCCCCAACTAGCAGGGCAATATATCAAGGAGTTAGGGACAATAAGGGATGCTATTGTAATTGTACATAGCGTTAGAACTTTTTTATATATAAAAAAGTCGAATTTATTTGAGGATAATCCTTTTAAAAGAAAGATTTATTTCCAACGGGGTTCTATACTAGGAAACCTTTGTCATAATTAAGAGGTGGGATCTTCTTCTAATTAGTATTTTCAATTATTTTTAACTAGAGCCAATTTATCAAGGGCTTTTTACCCCTTCGTTTTTTTCCAACAAAGACTTGACTTCGTCTTCGTTTTATGTTGTAAAAATAGGTCACTATATTATTCCCATTGTTTTTATGTAAATGACATCACTTTTCATTGCAATTGTGCACTTTGCAATTGTGCATGTTATATTCGCCGTAGTATAGTTGAGTTGTATGCAATAATAATACTCGTGAGCATGCAAATAATGTTAAGTCTTATTAATTTAGTAGCGAATTCATAAAAACTAATGGATATTGTTAATTATTAAAGTGGCTGCGTTTTGCCTTGAAACTAAAAACATGACATATTATATTGAATGTATAATAAAACCTAATATTTGTTGTGCTGAAAAACGCTACACAATTTGAGAAATAAGGTCAAGCAAGAAACAGCAATATTCTAGTGGCCAGCATGGGCGCCCAGAGGAGGGGGGGGGGGGTCTTGCCCCATTGGAATTCCCCATTAACTGAAAAATTAAGGAACAATAAAAAAAACATACCTAATGCATTTATTTAAATAAATGCATACCTAATTAGATCTAACCTAAATTTCATACCTAAATTTGAGAAGAAAGTCTCAACTGTGATATTTTTGGTAATTTCTGAATGAACGTAGCCTATGGTTCATGATTCTAAAAAAAGTTAAACAATTTTGATCAGGTCGGGAGAAAATATATTTTTAAGCTTTTTTCCTGTTCCAAACTCACCAAAATGCTCGAAATTAAGTTAAAATTTACCAAACTTTTCCAGCGGCTATGTGAATTTTAATTTGTGCTTACATAGTTCTTAATTATAGGTGTACGTATCAGTTTTCAAGGCGAGAACCGTTATACTCATTCTTTATAACAACCCTCTTTGTCACGCAAAGAAATGAAAATAGATAATAACGATATTTCACTCAAAATAAATTCGTGCCAACTACAACACAACAATGTCACGTTTTTCACTCGTTTGGAGCTTTTTCACTCAATTTAGGATGTGATAGTGAAGTGACATTATAAATTCCACTTCGGTCTGCAAAATAACTTATACAAATAGTGTTCAAATACCGACGACCGTTGAAAGTAACACAGTAAAAAAGTTTAAAGTAGAACTCATTTAGATCGCGGACAATCCATTATGCCCTTATGTATGTAACATAACTACAACTCATTACTGACATCCGCATGTCGACAAAAAGTACACTTTGTTCGCGTTATCATAGATAGTTCAGTACAAAGGAAGTACATTGATCAAATGATGTGAACAATAAGGAAAAATCGCATGAAATTCGTTTTGAAGACGAAACCATTGTTCTGTGCAGCTCGTTATAAAATTCTCTCCGCCACTTTAGTCCCGTGTCTTCCGATGTTCTACTATCAATATGTTATCAATCTTCCTCCAGTGAAGCTGCATCTCTCTTCAGTGGCGTAAGGACCTCATTTGCCAACTTGAATACGCCCCAATATTCACAGTGAAACAGAGCAGTCAGTTGCTCTTTGCAAGTATACAAGTCAAGCATATATCTAAAAATCTTTGAGAAAAAATGGGTAATAGGCACGAAAGAAAATATTGGCAGTTATTGATAGATAATGATAGGTTATCTGTTATACATTAAATTGATTCTTTATTTAACTAAGCAGTGACCAACCCCAAGCCCAATTTAGTACAATTACAATTTCATAGAATTTGTTCAACACGCAGCAGAATATATTAGTCAACATAGCTATAATTTTGGCTGGAATATGTTGAACAATTATGTAGGTATGTAGTAAATTGACTTTCATAAGTTGCTTTCCAGTTCTCTATGTTGATGGGAAAACGGTTTTCGACTTTTGAATATCAGTTTATTACTGATTATATATCGTAATATATCCGATATATTCTCACAATAAATATGTTTTAATCCGTGTAAAATCGTAAGTGATATATTTTATTTGAGTTAGGATCAGGGAACCAATAACAACGACCTGATCCCCCTTTAAAGATTCAAACATGTTTCAAAATTCGGTCCAGTCCGCCACTGATGCCCCCCCCCCCCCCCCCCCCCCTTCAACCAGCTGCCGATAAGTTTTGCATGGTTTAGCAAGATTAATGAGCTATTGCACAGAGCAGTGTCTCCCTCTCCACGACGCCGATGCCGACGCCGACGTCGTATATCTGACGAGTGTCGGAAGATAAGACCGACGTCTGACGTTGCGGCGTCACTCGGAGACGACGTCTCAACTCTTCTCAGCAGAACAAATCTTGCCGCGAGGTAAAACTTCGGTAGGAAAATAACAAAAATGGAACAGGAAAGTTGTTGCCAGTCTCTGGTTTACCTCCGGGCATTAAAAATCTCTTAGACTTTAGATAAACTTTCAAGTTGCGTCCCTTAAGACAGAAGCTTCTTGTATCTTAGAACTTTTCGTCCGAGAAAATGGATTGTGTGTTTTATTGAAACACGTAATCAAATGATGAGTCATATCAGTCTTAATATTTGTATTCTCCTTTTGTGTGGCCGTATTTTCCTTGGGTCATGAGAATGAGGGAAGAGCGATGAGTAAAGAGGATAGTGACCAGCTTCCAGGCTTTTATAGGTTGATTATTGCTATTCATCTTATTATTTAACCTACTGCTTCGGTACTTATAAAAAAACTAAATAATGAATGTTTAAAATGCCCCGAATGCGTATAGTCATTCCCTTCCCCGAGATCCCTTTAAGAAAGCGTACTACAACTTTCTGCAGCTTCTAACACTCTAAACTTGGTATTTATAATATAGTTTTCGCATTTTCAGAAGTTATTTTAATGTGCATAGTCGTATAAAGTAAGTAATCATTTGTTCTAAATGTAGGTGAGAGTTCATTTGAAATTATGTCATTTGGCGACATTGATTTCGAATCCAGTCACCAACGCTTTTACGCAAATCTAATACAAAATCGATGGACATTGTACAGGCGAGAACTATTCGGTTCAAAAGTCTGTCAGAGACGACGAAAGGGGGGAAGAGTAACACTTGGATCCATGCACTGAATACGAATGTTTCGAGTGAAACACGGATTCTCCATCAGCACTCCGCCGAAGAATCCGACGCCTCGGCGACGCCTCCACGACGACATCGACGTCCTAGTGCGAAGACATCCACGCGGATATTGATCTCGGCAAAACTTTAGACACCTCTCTTTGTTGTCAAGAACTTTGCACACTCTACAGCTAGAGAAGGATCATATTTCGTTTGATATCTACATGAAAGCTTTTTGGATTGTGAAAACTCATTTTCCTGTGCAAATATTCGAGTAGGATTTCTTACGGATTCGACGCGTGTATTGATTAGCATGTTTTCAATGTTTGAGCAGTTCGTTTGAACAAATACCCATGGTCACTTTTGTACGGAATGAAACATTTATGTTTCTCACACATTTTTTATGAATGAACACTTTCAAGTTTTTTGTATCTCTTTCAAGTCTTAAATTTGAACTTTATTATTTGACATTCCATCTAAAGATTACCTAAGTAAAACTGGACAATAAAATGCAAAGGTATTCTGAAGAATGCTTCTTACAAAGGTTGTTTCAACTAAAATGTTAACCAAGTTCTAAAATGTCACTTATATCTCAACGTTCTCGTTTTAAGAAGATACCTCGAAACAAATGAAATCCCTTGTAAACAACTGGAAATGGGTCACGAGAGCTCAGATCCACCCTCCGAACTTTGTTCTTAGGCGGAAGTAAGTAGCTCCGTCCTGGGTTACTCACACACTTGGTTGCCTCCAGAAAGATGAAAGATTATTTAAACGCAATTTCTCAAGCTGTAATGACAACTTAGTTGCATGAACTCACCTACAAATTGCGAATTTATAAAAGAATCACAGGTCTTGCTTAACTGAGTCATATCTTAATAAGGAATGGAAATTTCAATTAATTCCAGAGTACAAAGTAAGAAAGTTTAAAAATTATAGAATGACATTAAAGCTGTTGTTAAAACAATGGTTTTAGCTTACATAATCTTAAGTCTATACATACTAAATGTAATAGTGTGAGAATCGATCGCTCTTGGAGTGATTTTCACTCAATAAAGTTTAAAAACACGCCACTCCGTCGAAAGAGTGGCGCATTTCGCACTCTTTTGGCGCGATTTGACTTCAATTCAATTATGATGTAACTCGCTTGGGACAGTAGTTGGGAACAGACATGCGAAAAAAATCGAACATCCTACTGGGAATCAAAGCCAGGTCTATATGTTTCCGCCCCATGTTTAATTCACACTCTATTATGAAGTCTTAAACGTCATGGGAATTTGAACAAAATTCATTTTTTGAAAAGAAAATGTTAATGTTAATTTAACATTTTCAATGAGAGTTGTTTTCTACCACCTCAATAAAGATGACGTGATACGATGAAAGCTATGAAACAGTTGGAAGGCACGACGAATAATGGTAGCTCCCCCCCCCCCCTCCCTCCCCACACTCCCCAACCCTTACGTCTCAAGTTCAATCACAGATGTATTCCTGTATTTAAAGAAG
Organism: Leuctra nigra; assembly: GCA_934045905.1. Classification (NCBI taxonomy): domain Eukaryota; kingdom Metazoa; phylum Arthropoda; class Insecta; order Plecoptera; family Leuctridae; genus Leuctra; species Leuctra nigra. The sequence goes on from OW203764.1 coordinate 24,350,827, forward strand.
TTCACTTCTGAATCACTCCGGGGCGGGTTCGGGGGATGTGAGCGAGATCTAGTCACATCTCACAGAATCGATGCCTATATTTACTGCAACTCACTCGCTAGAATATTACGTCGACTTTCAGAAAAATATGACAAAATGGTGAGTGGTTGGTTGGTTGGGTATATAAGACTACTTATTGGCAACAGGGTGATAAAAAAATCACTTGACCAAACTGTGATTTTATTTTTATAAAAAAAAAGTTTTACTCGAACATACATAGTCTCTTATTTCATGTGACACTTTATTTTAATAATAGTAGAATGTGAAAGAAGCTCGGGCTGTTGTTAAAGCACACCTTAATAAAAAGAAGATTCCCAAGTCCAAAACAAAGACAAATGCATTTTAAACCAATTGCGTCCCCTCGAACAATTAATGTAACTTTGGCCTGCAGCGTATATTCTACCTTTTCAAGGTATTTAAGAAGTAGGTAAATCAGATATTATACCTTTTCAAATTGCTCAATTCCTGATATGTAGACTTGAATTCAAAGCACGCAAGAGCGGTTCTACACATTTTCGAACAGTCTGTGAAATAATAATATCTGTTTGCTATAAACGCCGCTTCGCCTCGCCGTATGTTGAGCCCATGCAGCCTGTGGATTCAACTCTAGAGCAATTTTATCTCGCATGTAACTCCGGGCAATACTGATCTTATATCGATCAAGGAGCCGGCATTTCTATTCAACAAATGAAAATATGATCTTGGCTCAAAATAAATCTGATGCTACAATATTGTGCGAAGATGAAATACGCTATAAAGCATTTTGTTGTCATACGCGTGAAATTCATGCATCCCCACCATACTCTTACAAGTAAAACGGAAATCGGCCATCTAAGTATTTTAGTTTCTTTGTACTAAATTTGTCTTTAATAAATCTTAATGTTTCACTTTTAATTCCATCTATAGGCAGGTTATTTTAGAATCGAATTAGGTAAGAATGTTTCACTAACGGGTAATAGGTTGTTATAATTGACACAATAATTGGAAATTGAAATTATTTTATATTTGATAAAAGTAGAACTATTCAATTATTTGTAGGAATTCCAATAAATCTTCTCCTTCTAACTTTTGAAGTTCCTATTATTTCCAATAAACAATACTCTTTAACAAACAGCTCCTGTTCTTTTGAAGAAATTACGTTCAGGAAACTACATCAAATTGTTATTTTCCGAAAACTTAACAAATAAAAATTGAGTTTTCGAGTTTCAGTATGAAAAGTTTTATTTTAACTTCCAAATAAAATTATCCGAATGAGGAGATTCGTTGTTTTCGTCTTCTTGTTCGAGTTGCTGGCTGTAGAGAGGAAACACATCGAACTGGAATTGTAATCTCTTTCAATGTGAATTGCTGCTCGCGCTTCATGTAATTACTTCCAGGATGAAAAAACTTCGTGCATTTCATTGCTCTGTCATGATTTATATTTTACATTATTTTCTCGCGTCTTTTCCCGAATAAAAACGGTTCCCAATAAAATGCTGATTAGTTTCTGCACATCTTTATGTCAGCTGTAATTCACAAACAAACATTGACTAAAGTTCAATTACTTCCCAATACACGTGGTAGAACAATTGCTATTGCTTGTCGTAGAATCAGGTTAATCGAATACTAATTTATTCAGTTTGTTCGGGTTTCACCAAATAGTCAATACAAAACTCTTTTATCTTTTGCTCAGCTTAGACCAATATTAAGCTCTGCCCAAGGGGATACTAAACTTACGAAATTATTTATCAAAATTATCTGAATCGGTAATTCAAGAGGGCATCAGTCGATGCAAACCGCTTCCGAGGAACGATTTTAAGTATGTCATTCTTGAATAAATGCAAGTGTAATTAATTCTGTGCCATGACGTCACGGAGTTCCCTTTTCAGGATGCGTTCAGGATATCAGGATCAGGATCAGGTTCAGGATATTCGTCATCTACCAGGATACGATTTTCACGACACATTCATTTCGTAAATATGTGGACTGATGCCCTTTCTTGATTAAAAAATGGTAAAATTAAATAATTTTAAAGGCGTTAAATAAAGAAAGAAGGAAGGAAGAAACAAAACTGCCAAAGATTGCTTTTTGCCATATTTTGGAAGAGTTTGTAATAAATTGTTCAAAGTGACCGCGTATTATCCATAACATTGCACAACTTTAAACATTGTTTCAAATAATAAAACAGCTTGATGGACTTATCCAGTTTTACATTCATGATCGAGCACTTTTCTCTTTGTGTCATGCATAAGCGTAGAAAAACACAGCTTCCCAAGAGACAGTTTCCACCATGCGGTGAGCAAGAGTTACCTTTCATCACAAATATTTCAATTTCCAAGTAAACATTTCCTTTTTCACCCATTTTAAAAAGTATTGAAGAACAAAAATAAAAACAATAATATTCCAATAATACCATTTATTTGAACGAATCTAGAAAATGTCCCCTCTGAAAGGGATCCCGAAGGAATGTCTCTTAGAAAATGTCATCCACTTTTCCGCTGCACGAGTAGCTGCATGGACGTGCTATTCGACCGTCCAATTACCTGCTCGCAGTCGTCGCGACGTCTTGTGTTTTACGACGCCCGGCGCTGTAATACACTGGCGTCCCGACGCTACCTAGGCGTCACAATCTTGCAGATGTACACCAGCTGTCGAGGTGAAACTGCACTATCACGCTGATAACATTGTTATTTAGAAAATCACTCTGACCTAGTAGGAGGAAAATAGGAAAATATTATATGAAGAAAAACCAACTCGTGGTTTATATAGGTATTTATTATTTGCTTGGCATTAGCAATAATATAAGACGTATACTCGTATAATTTACATTCTAAATAATAACAAAGGTTCCAATCTTCTGACCAAAGTAACCCAAAGTGATATTTTTTACTCTGGTATCATGGCTATTCTGGTTTGCGTTGGTCTCAAAATATGGGATCTTTGGAAAGATTTAGGCAGTTCCTCATTATGATAATTTAATATAATAAAAAAAATATATATATATATATATTCCAGAAAGCCAGAAGATTTAATAAAATGTATGAAGATATCATACATGAACGATTCATATTTTCAGCTTCCACCAGTTGGGGTCAGGAGTATGCTATTACAACAGGAATAAAATAAATATATTATAAAAGAACACAAGTTTTTGTCTTTGCCTATATATATTGAGAACTGATTTGTCAAGAATGAAAAGCTTGGTTAGAGCTTTTGACCGTGAAACTGTAAACTTGTGTTAATGGAGGATCTGCCATGTTGTGAACTTCATGCCCTCAGGAAGAATTGTGGTTTACGCTGTGTGTGCTGAGGAAGTATCTCAATCTCAACGTTATTAAGCATCAGTTAATAGAACGCATCAAAAGATCCACGTATGTACATCAGATTCAGATTCACACTACAATTGACACCTATCGAAGGTAAAAAATAATGTTTACGTTGTTGATCTTCAATATTTGTTATATAAAATAAACATTGTGCAATAAAATCTTGTCATCTTGTATGGGAATATAAAGGACAATGGGCAGGGATGAGTCCCTGTCCATACATCAAAGAGCAGTTACTTGTTTTCCTGTCAATCTCCCGACCTCACGGGTGTAAAGTAGCAGATAATTTATTTCCACACTGTTTTATAAAACCGGACGATATTGAATTCTCGCCAAGATCAAAGCTCCGTTTGAACTTGTTGATTAACCGAATAACCCTTGCTAAATCCTTCGCTTCCGTTTATTCCATTTAAATAACACGTTTAAATTATTCCCATCGCCTTCTGTCGTTACGTCATTTTAACATTTTGAAACGCCGCTGCCACCAGCGTGATTGATTAAACTAATAAATATAAAGTGCTTTTTGTTTTTTAGTTACAAACTGGACGCCATGAAATAAACAGCGTTCATTTGATTAAAAAAGTTTCGTCCTGCTCTGGGTGGTTGCTATAGCAATGACCACGCTTATCAGCCACTCTGTCCACATCTCTCATACGATCTAAATGAAAGTTGTGCATGCCTGTGCATGAAACTCGATACTCCAGAGCTTTTTACGCCCAGGGGTGAATTGATGGTGTTTTTTTCTATTTTATCAACCCTAGTTTCTACAAAGGGAAGATAAAACCTGTGTACGTAGCACAGTGATGATAGGACCAATGTCGACGGTCAGTGGAAGCATGGCAACGTGGCATATAAAGCACGAACCTGGTGGGGGTATGTGGGTAGAGGGCGACGTTTTAAAATTATATACTTCATGGAAGTATGTTGGAATTTTTTGTGGTTTGAAATTGAGTACTAAAATGAGAAACAGTCTGCAAGTATTTTATCTTTGTTGTCGTGGTGTACATAGTGGGCCATTACTCTGATCAAGCTTAAATTTTGTCAACATAACAAATAAAAGTCCAGGATCGTTTGATTAATTATTTAACAAAATACTCCTGTTTTTTTCCTGTAAAATTCCTCCAGTTTGTCCAGTTTATTTAACATAGAAAACAACTCATTTCTTTTAGGCATCTTTCCGACAAAGATTGATATCAAAATAAGAAACCAATCCAGGAGAGAAAATTGACGAATCTGATTTTTTATTAGACTTTCCTGGATCGTAATTCTGATGATGTAACCTAAAAAATTGCGTCTTATTTCTGACCGGTTGTGTGTGAGCGAGATACGCATCACACGTGATCAAAATCGACACCAGCGCCCGCCGTTCAAATATCGGATGTTTTTCGTATCGCCGGCAGCGTCGGTGGCTCGATCAATCAATTGGATCAGGTCACTGGAGGACAACAATCATCAAGGGAAAACATTAATCACGATGCAGTCATGTCAGTCGATCCAGAAGTCATCGATTTTCATGCCAGAGTTCATCAAGAAAGCCGGGCCGACGAGATTTTTTTCAATAGTAAACAAGATTGCGTTGCTAATGACTTCGACAAACTTCGGAGAGAAATTATATACAAGTGATAGATATTGAATTCATGATTGCCTTTTAAAATCAGATACATTGCATTTTTTTAAATAGTGCGGAAAACGAATTTAATTATGTCCAGACAAATATGATTTTCATTTATATTCAACGATAAATTTGTGACGAAGTTTTGTTATTATCTAGAATCATTAACTTTACCACGAAAGTCCGGCCTAGATATTTAGAAATGAAATAATATGTGTACATTTAGGAATATGGTATGAATAATAATAATTATAATGTCTTCATACTCTAAATTATATTGACTATTGAGATGATATTTATAAGTAGAGGTGCCATGCTAATGCCGGCACCTCCACTACCGTTGTTCGATGAAATGACACAGCAAATACGCCTCTGACCTAGTTACTCGTCCACGAGAAGAGAGTCAAATGAGCGACGATTCTCGCGCATCACGAGAAGGCTTGTAAAATATGATTATCAAGGACACTTGTAGACTGGCGGGGCGGAGTTTAATGCATCCTTCCCGCCAAGATATGCCGGACGTCCGCTCCCCATTCATGATTCACGATCCTGGCGAGATATCGCTGTCGGAGAGATCTCGTACATTACGTGAAATAATTATTACACATCGTCGGCAAGGGCTGGGAACGTTGCCACTGAAATTCTAGTTTTAAATAATTGAGAGCCTCATCTTCCGTTTCTTCATAAATATTCACAATTAAAGTTGTTGTACAATTGCAAGTAAATTATAAGAATACAAAACTTAACTTTTTTCTGTCTTTACTTAATAGAGTTTTTGGTGGTTTTAATTAAACAATAATGTTTTGTGCGGTCACTAAAAAAATATTATTAATAATAAGAATCTAACGTTATCAATCACATAGTCGAAACAAAAATAAGTAGGTATTTGAAACAATATGAACAAAGTGGAAAAACATTCTATCTTCTACTTCAAGTTAATCAAGTATTTTATATGTAATATTTTATAAAAGTTCTATTCAGGAACTCTTACCATATTAATATCCTTATTTTTCCAGCACTGGTATGTATCCGTCGAGCGAAATAATCCCAATCTATCCCCGAGGTTCACTTCTACACTGTGTATCCAGCACAAGTACGAGAACTAGCGGCAAACTTTTCCACAGCGCTGTGTTACATTCGCCACTCATCCCGATTGAGCGTCGCGACAAAAGATAAGAGAAAAAATATCGTTTCAACGATATCACTGCTTGTGGGGCGACAGTAAAATTTTCGTATAAACGAGCAAAATCTCCAGAGTAAAAGGAGGAGAGAGGAAGAGATTAAACAACAAAATGTTATCAGCGATGACTAACTTTCAATACGCGAGTTATGTTTTGAACTTTGCTTCCGAGTTTGAAACTTTGACCTCACTTTACTGATCTTCAATATCCTTTAAAAGTTGACGTAACATGATTCTGAATTTCAGATATAACTAATGTTGCCTACCCATCAAGTAAAACTATTGCACCCTACAAGTTTGTTCAGTCCCCACAATGGCGCTCAAACTATTGGCAAGAACAGTAGAAGAAAGTGATATGTAAAGCAAACTCTAAGCTTTCACGAGATTCATTAGAAAGCTTCAAGTTTGCTCCAAGCCACAGCCAGGCTGTCTAATGTGCTTTACAAATGTCAGATGCCTCTGGAAAGTTTCCTCTACCTTACAAATTACACAAGGAATTCAGTTATCTCAGTATAAACTGTTATACGTAATTGTCGAAATAGTTTACGGAGATTCTAACAGATGGCGTGTATGTGTAATCAAGTTTGAAGGGGTCAAAGTTCACGTCGGAGAGAATGAGCGCCGCCAGATGGCGTTCCGTTCCGACGTCGGTTGACCAGCACGTCAATGTCACGCCGTTGTAGAAACCGGGAGGTTGAAAAGTTTCGGACAGCTTGCCAGATTAAACATCACGACTGAATACCATTCGAAGTTTTCAAATTTAAAACTGTGTCGTGAAGATGTCTGGCTGTTTTTCAGAGTTTTATCTTCTAGACTGTATCTTGCTGCAGTCTGTGGTATAATTTTATTACACTACAGAGCAGTTGCTACGTTATGTTTCAAGATGATAAGTAGTAGGTACTTACAAAGAATATCCAAGATGGCGACATTCGTATGAAAGGTTTTTCATTTTCATGAGACTCTAATGCAATTTTAAATGTCAGATTGTTGTAATAATAACAGCTATGAACTTATGCAGGAAAGGTGTCTTCAAATGTTCAAATGTCAAAGAATGTCAAAATATGTCTTTCGAAGAAACCAAAGTTTCTCGAGCCACGAAAGAAAAAGGTCAGCTACCACTGCGCCACATAGATGATGAATGTTGCAGTTTGTGTAACCCTTCAAGTTCTAGGGTTGAAAAACATTCAAGTTGAACATTGCGCCAGTATTTCATGCTGGGTGTCAACAGATTTACACAGTTGCCATACTTCTTGTTCGTTTACAAGGCTTAAGCGCCAACACATTCTTGGCTTGCTAACGCACTTAGATTTATCGTCAATTAATATGTCGAGGTCTTGCACTCTGCTCGATACAAAATGGTGGACAATGGGGCGAACCGACCCCAATGGCGCCTTCTAATGTACTCCCCCAACGCATGTTTCGAGCTATTTTGATCGGGTAATGATAAGAATACCTCAAATCAATAATCATTGTATGAATCGGCGTAAAAATGCATTCGCTAAAGATATTTGGTTCAGAACTTTGTTGGAGGGTCACTTCGCACAATTTGATCGGAAAAAGGAACTATTAAAATTTAGAATTGAATTTTATAACCAAAAGACTTCGAGTGAGAGACAAACAGGTGTAAAATTGTCCTCAGCAGAAGCAGAACATTGGAACATAAATCTAAAGTCCAGTAGTTCGCTTCCGCTCAACGAGCAGAACTTTTAAACTTGCAGTAGATTTAATATGTTTCAGCGATGTACACATTCATCGTTTTCACTGAAATTATATTCTTTTATCTTCACGTGAACACTCTTGTCTCTCTTTTTAATAATCCTCTCCCATTTAGAAACTGTCCGGTACAGCAATAAAGTTAATAAAATGAAGTGCACACTTTCCGCTCGGTTACTCAGCAAGAGCCTCTTGAATTCATCCCCTGCGCATCAAGATGCTCATTTGCGTAATGATGGTGGGTGGGGGGAGGGGGGGTCGTCTCAGCGAGCACTTTGAACACTGGCTTGCTAACTCGGCGGTCACTCAGTCACTAAATCAAGGCTTTGACTCACGGTGGACGACGCGGCTTGTTTCAATGGCGGCTCTTAGAATGTGGGGCTGACTTTAATTAAGGGACATCTTTAGATCCGGCTCGTTCGAGACTGAGTGAGTGTAAGGGTGGTGGGGGGGGGGGGAGGGGGGGGGGGGTACCGGCCAAGAAACGGTCAATGAGGCTGAACACCCAGAGGGGTCGTTTGAGTTGACCTTTCATGGTATGTGGATGGTACGTTTCTCCAACCCTTCACATCGTCGTGGTAATTGTTACCCAACTTGAAACACCCTCGAGTTTACTTTAAAACTCGGTCAAAGGAAAAGTTGTACGGTTTCTTTATTATATAATACATTTTGTATACGCCTATTGAAACAAAATCTTTGAGCAATACAGATTTAAGGTTGAACTGTAAAATGTTCATCAGCACGAAAAAACTATTTTATGAATAATTATATTTCTCTTCTCCTGTGGGCTTTTCAACTTTGTTTAGTTTCAGCGCTTACCTGTGTTTATCGAATACAGATTTTACAGATCTGTATCAATACAGATTTAAGGTTGAACTGTAAAATGTTCATCAGACCGAAAAAACTATTTTATGAATAATTATATTTCTTTCCTCCCGTGGGTTTTTCAACTTTGTTTAGTTTCAGCGCTTACCTGTGTTTATCGAATTCTGTTTACACATGGAGTTCAGTCCATCTTCAGATGTTGCTTCACATGTGAATAACAATTTCAATTGCTTTGCCTCTTGTGAACATTTGATGTAAAATCATCGAACACTTTGACTCCAGGTTTCCTCAGTTGAAATTCACAGAACACAGGTCTGATTTCTTTTATCACTTTCAAGTCGAATATCGATGAAAGTGCTTTAGATGAAAGTTCGTGGTTCACCGGAACCTCTGAAGTCAGATCTCCCTTTCAACAACTCCGCGCCCAAACTTGCAATGTCCATCTTATTTGGGTAGCCCGCATGCCCGAGCATGCACTGGACGAAGTAATGGAGAATCTCGAGGAAGTGAACGCTCCATTGAATCGACTCTAACTTGAAACTCGATCGAAAGCCACAACAAACACGCCGAAGAAGAGACACAGAGGAGGGAGAAGGAGAGAGGATGCGGAGATAAAAATACCAGGACACAGAATTAGTTAGAAAATAAACTCGGATATTCTGTCGAAGATGGTTTTAGAGATGTTCCAGCTGAGATTTCAGAATCATAACAGTGAAGAGGTTGATGGCCATTTCGATTTATTGTTCAGACCTGAAGCGCGATAGAATTAAAACTTTTAAAACTCGAAAGTAGTTTCTTAACTGCAAGTCTTCTTGTAAATTTGGAAATAATCGAGTTTGATTTTTATTGACAAGACTTCTATGGTCAGTGACTTTCCTCACTTTAGAATCGTATTTATTGATCGAGCGTCTTCCTTTCATTCATTGCTTCAGGTCTTTTTTCAGGTTGTTGTTGGTCCTATAGGCCACACCGTTTCTCTGATCGAATGGTACATACACTTCTCTGTTGTGTGCAAATTTTTATACAAAATCTTCTGATTAGTTGAAAAGTGGCAATGACCTGTTGAGCATATCAAGATGATATCACAGTGGAATTTCGGCTTGGCCAGTGCTTAGTAAAGGTGTTATACAAATAGTATTTCCGTTTGTGAACATAACTACAAAATAGTACAATTGCTGCCAGGGAATTGAACCCAGATGGTTCGGTTTATACCCTCCATGCTCTACCTATAGGAAAAAGCACTTTCTATGTAAAGCGTAGACAAACAAACATTTGTAATGCATGCAAATTAAAATGCTGTTTGAGAGTTGCTGCTCTATAGACTTAGCTATAAGGACATGCCTGATGATTTGCAAGTGAGCAAGGTGCTGCGCATACTTCCAAAAAAAAATTACAAATATTCCCAAATTAACTTAAAATGTCAATTATACACTTGTATTTATTGACCGATTTTACTGAAATTTTTTAAAATATTATAAAACGTTGACAATTTGAAAATAAATGTACACTTGACCCCAGGTACGGTATTAGTGAGCTTAAATTTGAGATCAATTGGTTGATCGGTGTGACCTGGGCTTTTCAGGAAAATATGAAAACTCAATCATTGAGGCAAAAAACAAAATAGCACACGAAACAGAGAAGATACATAAGAGTACTATAGAACAGTCAGGATGGGACTGGAAGGATTGGAAGTCTGGACAAGTATTTTTATTTCGCTGTCCCTTAAATGAATCTCTATAGAATATATTAGCAATGCCTCATCTCTCCAACTAATTGAAAGCAATCATCGTGCCGCTGAATCGTGTCGGTAACTCCCAGCTTCCTCGTGACTCCAGCAGTAGCGCTAGTGTCGCACCTGTCTACCCATCATGCAGCGCGCCAGATCACATCTCCAGATAGAGCGACTTTTCACCAACATCATAATGGATCTTGACGCAATCATTAGTATCGCGTCACTCCGAGTGAGCGCTCGTGATGATATCGCGGCAAGAACAAGATGCGAAACAAAGCGAGCGTGACCGCCAGAAGACGGGGATGGATCGAATGTCGGCGGCTTTATGTGTCCAGATAGAGCGCGATTTGAACGACTTGGGATGAGAGATAAGATCTTATTGATAGTGTCCGACACTAAAAGCGATGGAATTCAACGGCAGAAATGACTCAAAATTAAAAGTCAGTTCTCCATTCGACACATTTGAGTCTCATCTCTGATTCTCTGATTATTGGATCTGAGATTTGGCACACCTAGAACAATCCCAAGTATATTTTATTAACAAATTGTTTTGATTGGTTGCAAGAGCGTAATGAACCGTATGCCCGATTTTAGTTGAATTTGTAAAGGGTCTATGTAAACAAATTTGTGAAATTTATAATTTTGATAAATTATTCAATATTTCGGGGAGTGGAAATTCCAACTCTTAACAGCAAACTGGAAACTATACTGGAATAGTGATCTTAAAATGAAAACTTAATCTGAATGGATAGCCAGCCTGAAATGTTTTAAAAATTATTGAACTTTGCCTATACATCTGAAATAAGTACAAGGCTAAGTTTATAGCAACCCTTAACGACATGAAATGCGACAATCCAAAATGCTACATAATTCTAATGCGACATATTACTCTCCTAACTCAATTGAGACATCTTTACAATGCAACCAACTTAAATAGAACTCCTATTTATCATAATAGCACTTCACACAGTCTCTCTTCAGTTCATGAATTATTAGCACAAAGCAGCAGAATTTAGTGCACTTTCAATGTGTTTACTGAAATTCTTTATACTATTTCAAATGATCTTGCGCTCTGATAAGCAAATTCAAATCAGCACCGTGAAGTTTGCACCTAACAATGAAAAACAAACGATTTAGAGACAGTTTAACTACAACGTTGTTTACTGGCGTGTATTTGATTCCGAGCTGAGCATTCGAGTAATATTAGTCTAGTCAAGTTAATATAAATTATAATAAAAGCTAGGTGTATCATTTGAGCACGTGAAGAGCGTAACTAACTCCTTATTCTAACTTAAAGTGTGAATTCCTAATTATACGAACTTGAGACTGAATTAGGAGAGGGATTAAAAGTGGTGTTTTATGTCTACATTCTAGAATTCTCACTCCCTGTGATAGAATCTGCAAACTTTCAAATTCCGTAATCTACACCTCTTCGAAAAGTTAGCTGGCAGACGGTGCTCGTTGATTAGAATGATTATCTTTCGTCGGGGCACAAAAGTTTACCCGCGAAGCTTTTTATAAATGAAACTTAAGTTAGATTCATCCGCCATTGAATGAAACGTGATAATATTGCAGATTGGGAAAACTTACCTATCACTCAACGAGCATAGTTTGTTGTGATCCGTCTTCTTTTGGAAAGTTTTCTAAGGCGAGAAGTAGGTAAAGCGCGCTATCTGAATAAATTATTATATATTTCCCGAGTGTTTCAAGATTTTTATACAAAAACTCCCCAGACTGTAGAACAACGTAATTCTAACAAATTAAAAGTTACGTCCATTGATGGTTTAATTATCTAAAATCTGCATGTTTTAATTCCTTCCGTATCAAATTATATTTGTATACAATAACGATACTAGAAAATAGTGCTTCTCTTGAACAAATACAAGTTCGAAACTACTTGATATAAGGTAGAAGTTTTTATTTATCAATGACGTGTGTACTGAAGTTTCAAATGTACTGTGAACAAAAATATCAAAAGAACACATTATTTATTTTTCCTAGTTATAAACATTTTTATTATTTTTCCATCAAATAATAATGAACACGAATAGTAGTGATTAGAGTCAGGTACGAACAGAATAAATGTGGTTTGCAGGTTCACTGCTATCCGTAAGAACTTCATATCTGCTGATTGCGATGAATCTGATTGTTATCAATACAATTTAACTGAAAAGGTTCCATAAGAGATCCGAGTTCTCTCACATCTAACTCTCGCAGACAGTTAAGGAGCAATAAAATGTCCACTCATTGTTATGATAGAGTTGTCGATCCCAATGGACAGCTTGCAATTGACACGTGCTATTCTATCTCGAGCTCTGCTTTGTGAACTACAATAGAAACAGATGATGACCACTTTCAGAGATTCAAACATTTATAACGTCATAAAGAAGTATTTCCGAATGGTAAAGTACAGAATGTATTTAGAGTAATCTTCAAATTAAGATACCTGTTGCAATGCATATCGTGCAAATGAGTTCCGTCATAATATTTTGTGCAATGAGATTAATAGATTACATGGCATTAAATTTGTGATTTTCGCCAGATGACGCAATAAATTTTTTGACATACTAGACTAAACAAAAGATACTTAATCCAATGTCATTTATGTTTTAAAAAAAGACATTATACCAGCGGGTAATTCATACGGGGTGCGATTACATAAAATACCAACTTTCTTGCCGCAGTGACAAGCTTCTCTTCTCACTTGAGGAGGCTGTGAATAACATTGAGATGAGGAAACTGTCACTAGACAAGATAGTTGTCTTTTTATGTGATCGCAATTCCATGGTATGAAATCTTGTGTCTTCAAGTAAAACTTAGGGTCTGCATTCGATGAAATGAAACAGATGAAACCCCACATTTACTAATGTCTCAACCAGAAGTAAACCCACAAATAAGTTGTGGCGAAAATAAAATGTCTGTTTCTTCGTAAGATTTGACGGAAACAATGATCTCAAAGGATTCATACCGAGTCATCAGGTTTCGTGTATACCGACTTGGCTCTTGGAAGAAACCTGTTCGGGAGCAGCCCAATAATTACACTGTCAACTCGGGGGTGGGGTGGGGATGCTCGGGGGTGGGGTGGGGATGTTCGCGTGCCCACAATGCACCCCCCCCCCTTACCACCCTCCGCCGTCAACCCGCCCACATCTTTCTGTTCCTCGCCGTACAAAACCCAGGCTGTTTATAATAGAATCTCGTAGATGGGAAAAGATATCTCATTCTTCTGCTGAACAATTTGTCACCGTGTCACATGACTCGGGCTTGGAGAGTCCACTTAAGAGATGGCGCTATTTGAAGAAGAATAGCGGAGATGATGCATTTTTGAGGAAGAAAAAGGGGTATGGTTTTTCAAAATATATCTGTTTTGTTGGATGGCTTATTCGGAATTCACGAAGCGTTGATCGAAACCAACACTTGAATCTGCATTAGCAAAAATTAAACAAATATACCATGGCAACAAACAACCAATAACATTCCTAGATGATCACCTTAAACACTCTGTAAGTTAATATACTTTTAAAAACGTATGAAATACTGGCACTAAATCAAATAAATTAATTGCTATATTTTACTGGTCTAATCAGCTTAGGTACAAAAAACGAATTCTTACACAATTAGCAGTAGAGAAAAAAGTATGTTGAAGTCTTTGTTCAGAAAAGCCCCTTTTTGCTCTACTTTCTTCGTTGATTGGTTAGACATATCCACCCAAAATATGTATTAAAAATAAATAAACATAATACTTTCTGCCAATTAGTTCCTCTAAGTCCAACAAAATTGGCATCACAATGTAGTTTTATTTGAGAGATGAAAACAACATCACCAGCACACTTGACGAGTTAGTAAATGAGGATAATCTATCTCAATTTATTTTATATCCACTGAACCTTTTCCTATTCCTAATATTACAAAAGGATAAAATAATGTGGAATGATTTTTAGAAACTGCCCCACTGAGTTTAGACACAAAACATTCGTTTAAAAGGTTTCTATTTCAAGAAATAATTGATTTCGATCTATTATCCCACAGAAAATCAAGGGAGGTCCACTAAAAGATGGCAGTGATTGAATCAAAAATAAATTGAAGTCTTTTCAAGCAACTTTGTCTCAAAGCCAAACATTTTTCATTCTACAATAATACAGCTTATTCCACATTAAAAAGAACATTACGGAGTACATAATAATAAATCAAGAGGAACATAAAAGACAGGTTTTTCTGAACTTCTTGATGATACATTTAGTTAAGTGCAAACAGTTATTTCTCGTCACAAAGTTGATTTCATGACGCCAGTCTTGGAAGTTACGGCGCCTTATTGGTCTGTTCAACGTCGTTCGGGTCCAGCGGACCCTTGTGGGCACTATTACGAGATCTGTCATCGTCAGACAGCCTTAGCGTGATTTTAATTGAAGATTGTAATATAAATATTACCTATAACCAAATTGATAATCGAATGACTGCTAGAATAGTACAACAATATCTACATTCACAACGAATGAATGTTTCGCATCTCCTTCAATATTTTGAATAAAATTACCCACTTTGAAACCATGTATGATATACTTCACAATCTCTCCACAACATTTCCTTCATGAGTAGACTCGCAGTCAACCCTTTCCTCAACCCACCCCTTCTTATGTGAAATAATACAACCCGCAACCCTAGGCTAATCCAACGACAAAACAGGCTGTCAACAAAATGGCTCTTGCCACAATCTTGTGTGTATTTCACGACCTCCCCACTCCCACGAGTTCACAACAGGTCCTTGAAGGTTGAAACCCCTTGTCATGGTCCAACAATGAGCCACTTGTCTCTCCAAGCGCAGTCAAGAGTCCTGGGTTTGACGCTCGGCATCGCATATTCCTTGCTTTTGCTTCATGAGTCTGGATGATAGTCAGCTGAGCGGATCGTTGGAGCATAACAGACAGATAGAGGATTCGTTTGATGAAACTCATTCTAATGATGGTATGAAGATGTCGAAAGAGACAAGTGGCGATAGAAATTGTCCTTGTTAACGTTATTCCCTTGCTTTGTCTCTCGCCTTCTACGAGAGAGAAGTTGAGTGTGTATCTGTGCGAGCCATTCTAAGGACCTCTCTCGTGTCATTCATGCAGCTGGTAACGAGGATATTTGTGCAAAGTGAGAGAAGTAACATCCTCGGAAATGGGTTATTATTCATTGCCGTGGCCGCTTGAGTGACGTATGGATGACATGACTAGCAACGAGATACTCGAAAACCGCTGGAGTGAATGTTTTAATCAATTATGCCGAGATTATGAGGGTGTTGGCGTCGTAGAAGGGATGAGGTTCAATGTAACTCTCCAACAAAAGATAAAACGGTATTCGAAAGAAACGGATTGGCTGAAAAAGAGTTGATGGCATCATCCGATGAAGTCTATGCTTAGCTATGATTTCATTGATAATAACAAGGATTGATTGTTAGAATCTGACCAGCAGTCAATCCGTTTCGTTCAAATACTGTTTTATGATTGTTGAGTGTACCAGCAACGTTCACAGGACAATATATTTTGATCGATTAATTTTCCATGAAGTTGGTTCAGTGGTTACCGGCACTGACAGTCGATGACAAGGTCAGAAAATTCATTAGAGCTAGAGAAAAGTAAAGATATTTGAAACTACAAAACAAGTAATTTTATCATCCATAAGTACAACAGTTAAGTGCATTGTTATACGAGTAAAAACATCGACAAAATTCTACTATAAATAAACTATTATGCATAATCTACTTAGTTACCTACATTATAATTATTATTATGTGATGTAGCTTCGAAATGATCATGTTATCAAAACGTCAAAGCACGTATGTACGCCATTTTGTTGAAAAACGTTCTTTATCCCTATAGTGAACTCGATATGAAATGCTAATGGCCGCCATTGTTATGCGTAAAGAGGAAAGTCGGGAAAAAGGGTATACTTTTTAGAGTCTTTTGAAAAGATGGCTTTAGCGAAGCGGCTAACAAGTAGAGTAAATAGGTTCAATCTTTGAAAAACATGTATATTTGTAATCTGTAATCTAACATCAAACGAAACGTTATAAAGCAGATTTGTGTGAAATGAGAGAAAATGTCAGTTGATTTTTCTCACCACACTGAAATCTTTGTATAAGAGGGAAAGTTGATCTTAAGATATTCATTGAAAGTAGGTACAATTCCGATCTCAAAAACTCGGCGTTTTTTTGGAATATAGCAAAATGTGAATATTTCATCAAGATGAAAATAAAGTTTAGCCAATAAATCAATTTGTGTTTAAAGAGGAAATTAGGTTCACAAAGAACCCGATACTCCCCAGCTCTTATCGTCCCTTACGCCCCCTTCCCGCCCCCCGGCAAACCCTTCTCATTTTCTCTCACTTTCTCGCCATTTTCCTCCCCCATCATGCGACCGAGAAAAGCGACGCCGCTGCATTGACGTCGGTGCAGCCAGATTTTCCCGACGCCGACGTCGGATATTCTCTGGTATATTTTAACTCACGTCAAAACCGATTATGTGGCCGTGGAAGAAAGTCAGTAGCTGTTAAAAACATCGACTTAGTTAGATTTTAATTAAAATTTTGCCCTGAACAATGTTGCCGCCTGACCGTTAACAGCATGGGGCCAAAAGCTCCTTTCATAAACACAATCTCTTCGTCTCTCTTCTAACGACTTGACGAGCTTAAAGCTCCGACTAGAGGCGACACGACGCCGTTGCGTGGGAAGGAGAAAGGCCACTCTATCCTGGGAATGTAACTTTGTTATTTATTGGCAAAGACATTTTTGGTGCCTACTAGAAAATATATCAAAGAGGGTGGATAGGTTTATTATGCACAGGTATACCTCGGAAAGGTAAAATGCCAATAGTGTCAACCTCCCTTATGTACATCTTTACTTTCAAAAGAAAAATTTTGTATTTATATATTATTCCTTTGACAAGCTAAATGAGTACTTACTCCATTAAAAATACCGAAAAGACTTCTTCCTTCATACTGTAGATACGTCATTTCAGTGTAAATAAATAATATCGTCAAGTTACTAATAATTTGCTTTCTTTTCATTAATTCATAAAGAGAGGGTACATATTTTGTTGACTTTTCTTCTCGTGATGTCATACAAATATGCCATTTCATCTTGGTTCCACAGGTAAGATGTGACTTATATGTTATTCCGTTGCATGTTTACCATTAGTATTAAACTAACGTATTCTCATTCTCCTTCTGATGTCACATACAAGCTCGTCGTCTCTTAATATTCTGTTTGCTTTTAATGACAACTTCTCCGAGCGCTGCTCACGCTTGCGCCCGATGAGAGTTATCAGATGGAGCAGCGTTTATTCCTGACGCTTAATGAGCAGCATTGTTGCCCTTTTAAAAAAAAAAAAAAAGCAATTTTCATTAGAGCAGTCATCTCTAAGATTCGGTTTAGTGTTCTGTGTTATTTTCTTATTTTATTGTCATTCGTGTACAAGTAACATTGAGATCTGAAATGTAGTTCTCTGAGCTTCTAAGAGCAAATAGAGTTTGATTTTATTGAGAGCTACAAGTACCAGTTATACAATGTCTAATTCTTAATGTTTCATTTATAAGATAGTAGATCGGAAATAAATTGAGAGTGTAACGAGTGTAATTAATGTTCCGCAATCGTGTCTCAATCTTCTATAGTTTATGCTTCATTTTTATTTTAACCTACTAACATATTTATCTTATTTCCTCTTATGAAGCTAGTTGAAGGGTACAGGGAAAGAACGATATAAGTCACATTCGGATGAAACTGAGATAAACAAAGTTTTAAGTTGAAACTTGTATCTATCTTCTATACCAATCGATATTTTAAATGCGTTCTTCAAGACTTTGTGACAATATTTTAACCGAGGGTATATTCTGAAAGCTCATAAAAGTCACTGCAAGATTACACCTCATTTTTTTAAATGGACTCATAGCGTTCTTTCCCTGTACTCTTTGTAAAACAATGTACTAGAACACAGAGTGCGTTGTCTAGGTTGTGACTATCTGGAATTCCATTCCGGAGGTCCCAAGTTCGATTCTCGCGGGGGTCCTTCCCGTCCTTCTCGTGGTTTCCCTCAGTGATGGAAAGGTTCCCACTAACAGGCTACGACCTCTATTCTCCATCATGATCCTCTATATAATGATGATTCACTCCCATTAGCCTGGTTACAGAACTCACCTAGCGTTCTGCGGGCCGACGGACTTGGCTTCGTATGACGAGCTGGCACTGATCGCTGAGTCCGGGATGTGGCCCTCCTCCATGCCCAGAGGCGCCTTGCAAACACCTGTAAACACACGTTGTTATTAGTATTGCATCACATTACTAGGTTCATGTAGAGGTATCAGGATATCAGTATTGCCGACTGAAAGTTAAGTAGCTGGCACTGATCGCTGAGTCCGGGATGTGGCCCTTCTCCATGCCCAGAGGCGCCTTGCAAACACCTGTAAACACACGTTGTTATTAATATTGCATCACATTACTAGGTTCATGTAGAGATATCAGGATATCAGTATTGCCGACTGAAAGTTAAGGAGCTGGCACTGATCGCTGAGTCCGGGATGTGGCCCTCCTCCATGCCCAGAGGCGCCTTGCAAACACCTGTAAACACTATTGCATCACATTACTAGGTTCATGTAGAGGTATCAGGATATCAGTATTGCCGACTGAAAGTTAAGGCGGCATTTAAGTTCATTGTGGATTAAATATAACTGTTGTAATAAATAATTCAAAAATAAAATCCATCTCAACATTTAGCTGGCGATACCTCCGTTAAGCAAGGGGGGTATAAATATGCAAGGTACAATGCATCAGTTTTGTTTCAGTATTAATATATTACTTAAAATATTTATTTGCATATGAGTTCACATACCAAATATCCATATACCCACATATCTATAGCAAATATTACATCAAATCACCTACACTCACTTGTATACAGACTTATTGTGACCGAAATTCTGTGAAAACCATTTAAACCAATTCCAAATGGACCATTGGTAATATACTAATACATCATTATGAGGTGCTGCTATTTTTTTACGACTTTGTTAGAGCTTTCTACACCAGCCTAAAGCATTTTAATTTTAATCAAATCATTACTTCACATTACATTAAATATTTCATCACGGTGCCGACAAAAGCACCACATTTTCAGCAGCTCTTTAATGTCCATCCTACTTCTATATCGTACATTACAGATATAAAAGCTATAGTACTCGGAGCCTAATTGTGTTTGCACCGTCAGATAAAAGAAAGGGGAGCTTAATTAATTTATCACGTTTCATTTACGTGTACCAGTGAGCGTCTGTTCCCTCATATCGACCCCAGCTTTGTGAGCTGCAAAGAGCTTACAGCTCCGAGGCGGGGAGCATTGTGTGGCTGGCGTTGTACTTTACCAACGCTTAGAGTGACCGTTAACTTAGACCAACCTCGGACAATAATCAGCCGTATTCAATGGCTGGTGGCAGGATTTCAACAGTAAAGCAGTGGAGGATTTGTCCGGGGAAACCGCAAGAGAAATCGCTCGGAAATGTCAGACAAGAGTGAAAAGTTCGTGAAAACCGCGTGTTTTATTCCACGCTCGATATTTTCATGGTTATGTCAGGTTTTCATGAAAATAAATTATTGTTATCAGTATTTTGGGGAGGGTTTATATATTATTTTTATTTTACTATATGAGCACCTTCCAAGTACTATAGGTAATAGTTTGGTAACGCATTTAAAAACACGATCTTATTGATACTTCATAACTCTGGCAAAATATAAATTTCTTACAAAATGTTCTTTTTGATTCGACAGCCAACGGAAATATCGTAGGACTGATCTGTAGTTTCTTAATCGCCTACTTGGGACGCTGGAATCAGTAGCAAAGCTCAAGGTTAATGCCCCTCTAGTGTTGTATCTCTTGATATCAACTATTTACCAATGATTGTTATTTTAAAAAATTTAATGATTTTGAGTAACTTTGAGTACTGATATTTCAAAATAGCCTCAACGCTACTAAACTCTGGCATTATTTTGATACGTGTGATAGTAATTAAAATTTCGAGTAGTAACTTAGTTGAAATTGATTCACTCGTGATATAGTTGTTGTGAAGTTGAGTAACGAGGCATGAGAATCTGCTTTCAACGGCTAACGACACGTATAATGATGTTTAATAATAGGAAGTGATGGCCGGAATGAACCTGGCGCAACTATAGTGAGCGTTCTCTCTGCGGCTCGTGCGTAGACATGACGCAAGTAGGAACACCCCCTCGTTGTCAAGTCGAATAATCTGGGAGATTTCACAATATCACAATCAGAATTAAATAAGAATTGTGTTTATTTCCACGAAAACATTGACTACACCCATTAAGTAAACGCTTTCCTAGAAACATGACATTGACTCCATATTTTCGTTTTCAGTCACTCACCTTTAGCTTTCAGTTTTAAAACACCTTTAGTAAATATTTTATTATTAAATCTTCGTCATCCCAAAAATAGGGAATATGTATGTATTTTTTTAAACTATAATTCAAAATAACAACATATTTGTTGGTAAATCGCACTATTTTCACACTAAAAAGTGCAAATTTTCATTCAATAATATAAAATTGAAAATCAGTGTAAATTTTGTCGGGAAAACGCCATCCCGACGAGTGTTGTCATTTATATCATGATATCAACCAACAATGATGTTGCCATGGTAACAATAAAATAATATGACATCACTCACCGTGATAGCGTTTTCCCGCCAGAATTTACACTGATTTTTACTTTCATATTTATGTATGAAAATGTACACTTTTGAGATTGAAAATAGTGTGTTTTACCAACAAATGTGTTGTTATTTTGAATTATTGTATTTTAACCGCATTAAAAAACTTTTGCGTATTCCCTATTATTTTACAGGGTAAATTTCGATAATCAAATAAAAAACCATGCGCTTTCCAAAAAAAAACACCCCCGTTCAAGTACAAAATGATCCTTTTAAGTTTAATACTGTCTTCAATGTTCCTCGGCGAGGACTTTGTTAGAGATGAAGCCTTGCAAGAACTCGATTTGCCCTGAGCCTTCCAACAACAATTCACGTAACATAATCCTCTGATAAACTAATCAGGGTAGTGAAGCATGTCATAATAACAATGCCGCAGACCTGCGATCTGTTCGCTGCTTTCACTGAACAATGATGAGGTTTCGTCTCTTTATTAAAACAAAGAATGATCCCCGCAAGCGATTTATAATAATTAAATCAACTAACAATAATGTAGAAGTTTGCATAAAGGCAATGCCATTTTTAATAGGCTCGTGTACCAGTCGTGTGTATGCTTTATCTCTGTGTATTTACTCTCATTGTGTATATAGTGCTCCAATGACAATAACAGGAATTTCATATTTCCCCGGTAGATGAGCCGCAGCAATGTAGCAACCCGCAATACAGAACTGTGTTGCGGGCTGCGTTGCGGGGCAAACATGGCACCTCCACCATAAAAGTGAGTATGAAGGTATGTTTTTAAGGAATGAATGAATTTCACATTGGAACAAATGTGTGCAAGCAGTATGTGAAATAATACATATTTTTAAGAAAATAAAAGCCATCAAAAGGAAAATTATGAGTGAGTATTATTTCAAGTCACAGAATCAAAAGTATTAAATGAAATTGGTCAGTACTTTTCATATTTTTATCTGTAATACGACAAAATGTATATAGAATCTTATCGTACCAACTTAATAGTCGTTTGCACTACTCTGTCTATTGCATAATACATAACGTGAGGATCTATCCATATTGGTTCGTTGAAATCAGTCTCTCGAGTGATTTGCTCTCAAAGGAAAGTTTCCTCGCGGTCTATCTGGAGAAATGATCAACAACACTGGTCACGAGTCACCCATACTCTGTCCATCTTTAACGCGTGCACGCACACAAAGCAATTCTTTCCCACAACTGAGTTCCAACAATTGAAGAGAAACTGCGTGAAAAGAGTCTCGGCTCGGTCGACTTTAGTCCCATTCATGTGGCTTCTCACTTCTCCTTTGCAGTTGGTAATCGCAGATCATTCGGCTGCTGTTGCTCGATCAACTTTGTTGTTGTTGCTGCGGAGAAGTCGAGCGTCAACATCAACTTCAACGTATATTCAAAGTGAAGCAAATGTTTAATATAACTATTGTTCGAACTAAGAACTGCAGTTACTCTTTGAAAACACTATCGTTCACCATCAATACAATAAACGTGTGTATCATAAGTTAAAAATGCATTCACTTTGGTATAAAATAAAGCTTACCCATAAATAATATGTTACAAATAAATGGGATAAAAGTATCTACAAATAGTATCATAGTATCGTTCAATAATTTCAATAATTTTGATTATGTGGGAACATGAGATTCGAATTGTAAGTAGTGAGTTATAACTTGTGCGGAAGATCTACTAAACAGCATCTACTCTACTGTTTTTTTTATCAACAAAAAATTGTTTTAAACGGAAAAATATAGAAACTTTCGGTTTGCTTCACTAAAAATTGTTCGACGTTCATATTGCCCCTAAACGTGGCATAGATGCATTCACGAAAACAGAATTAACCACTCTTGAAAACGATTACCGAATCATATCTAAAAATTATGAGATACACACATTCTTAAAAGAAGCAATTTTGAAATCTGAATCCTTATACCGTATGGACAATTTGGTAATTGGGACAATAGAGACCACCAATAATATCATTATAAAGCAAAGTCCTCATGTTCCTGTAGTTCCATGAAATTGAAGTCTAGAATCCCAAAAGAGCCAATCACTTGGTCAATTATTTGAGACACGTTTAAGCCCTGGAGAGAAGCTCTAAGCTCGTTATGCCATGTTGGAATACGTCGGGCGCCAGGGATATGACTTGCGGCTATCGGATTACGATCAACGCTAATGCGGCTGACCGATGCGGTCTTGCTAAGACAACGAATGCCAACCTCTTTAGTTAATCCCCAAGATGAACAATGAAGTGTATGTTGTGACCAGTGGCCGCGTTCCCACGCCCTAACGAGTTCCTCCCAGAAGATCCGGGAGACTAATGAGTAAGACGGAGATAGAGAGAGATCAATTGTAAGGAACTTTGCCGCAGAGTTCGCTCCAGGGTAAGACAATCCCATCCGAATAAAGAAACACATTTCGAGAATTTCATTTTCCAAAGAGAAACGTAGGAAAGCTGGAGGGTATACAAGCACACACAGAAGATGTCATTAAATTTGATGGAAAATTGCGGTTTGTTTCTTATATACTGAGAAAATCTTTGTCGGTAACTTTTTTTATTTTTCCTCGCCATCTTTTTAAATTGATGAATACTTCAAAAAATTCGCGTCTTTTTTTAAGGATGGAAAACTTTAGTTTAAAAAGTTATCTTGTTGAGACAAAATGGCGAGTGTTCTTTTCTCCCCAGTGCAGCCGTGATCGCGCGAGCGGGGTGCAGTCTCGTCCCACATTCTGTCGTCTTGTAATCGCTGCGGAGCACAAACCTGGCGCCTCATTGTTGGCTCCGCTCGTCGCCCTCACAATGTGGTGATTAAATTTTGGAAACGGCGTTCTTCAATGGAGGACTACGTTGAAAAGGAATGGGGGTTTAAAGGGACGCCGAGTTGGAAAAGGGGTAAGGGCGGGGGGAACGGGGGTAGGTTTGGACAAGTCGACAACAGCGCCATGAGAAGAAACCAAGAGATTATTTCTCTCTGTGCGTAGACTCATGTTGTGATAGATGGAAGACTCCCAACTTAACCCCCCCGACTCACGAGAAGAAGAGGATTTTCCGTCAGAGTAAGGATATGATCAAAGAGAATCAAATAGAGACTATAACTGACTTTAGACCTTAACAGTGTTCTAGTCAAAGACTTATTCTTTATAAGGTTTTAAACCAAGCCGAGAGGAAATGACAGCGAGAAAATCGCTCCCGTTGAGCAAGAAACCTGCGACGCAGCTGGAGTTACATCATCACGTCGAACAAGGTTACAAATGGAACGTGTATGTCGGCGGGTAAAGTGCCCGGCGAATGGTCATGTATTTCAACTATCCCACCCAAGGGAGATCTCGTCGACGACCTACTTTCAAAATTGCTTTAGCATAAATTCAGTTTTATATATTTATAGTTGCAAATCATATAATGTCGACTTGACGTCACAAATGAAGCCAAGTTAGACGCTTTTTTAGTTCATCGTTATATTGTTACAGCAAAGTTTTTATAAGTTTATAACAATATACGCTTCCACTATATGTTTTACACCTCACTTTTTATTTCGTGACGGAGGAGAATAAAGTAGCTATCGTTGAACTACCATGGTGGAGGAGCCGTGCCTTAAGTTACTTGAGAAAGCTCAAATCAAAACTTATTTCACAACCTGCGTCGTTGGAAGCGCCATGAGAAATAATTTAACAAATCATGCCTCCTTTGCACGGTCTCAAGAGAAAACAGCAAAAATGTCATCTTATTGGTCAATATTTCGAAAAGTTCGTGTTGTGTTTTTAAGAGTTTGAAAAACGAGTCAAACGCAAAAGCACAAGATCGCAAAGTGTAACTTGTATAATGTTGGCAACAATCTAGTGGCATTGCGCCTTCAGTAAGCTCGTGCTGTGATTGGTCGCTGTAGCTTTCAGCGCGAACAAGCTCGACGCTATCACCAACTTCAAAACTGATTGATTTCCTAAAGTTTGAACAAAGGGCATTGTTTACAAATGAAAAGTCAATTGATAGAAGTTTTTGAAGTAGAAAAACAAAGATAATTAACGGTTGAAAACGTATCGCCTGCATTCCCTATTCAATCGACATGTTTGAAAAGTTGGACAATATTCTCTGATTTGAGAATGACAAGCCTAAAGATTAGAGTAAAGAGTAAGTTGTGAAAGTCTCTATGTAAGGTTATATTAAATAGAAATGCAAGAAAAGTGCTATAATTTATGCGCTCGAAAGTACTAAATAATTATAGTACAAAACTAAAGGATGGTAATTATAAAGTGATAAATAGTGATTTTGAGATAAGTACATGTTCAAATTTTACACAAAATAAATTTGTAAGTAAATTGATTGGATTACTCATTTTCAGGCTTGCATGAAATCTCATCATTTTTGAAGCAGACTACAAATAACGTCATGAACCAAACTTTTTACTTATGCATCAAAAAATGTTTAAAGCAAATCCTTCAATATGATTTTGTTTTTCCTCATCATACAAAGATTTATAATTTTTTTCTGTTACTGAGTTTAATTTGTTAGTTTATGCTTTGACCTTGATTCTTGGTTCAGAACATTGATCAATGTACCGAAAGTGGTAAAAAGCTTCAATATTTCACTCGCGCTTTCGATATCAATCGATCACACATAACCGACTAGTGTAACCTGGCCTCGGATTGGTCGAAACGGTCGAACTACATCCACGATAACCGAATTACCGTTTGGCAGCTGCCGTTGGGAGTTTCGCAACCGATGTGAGAGATCTGCTTTATTCATCAAGTGGCCTTTGACACACTAGAGCAGTGATCTCGCCCCCCCCCCCCCCCCGCACCCCCTGAATTAAGTAATTTACCTTGCAATCGAATTAACTCGCAAACAAAACAGTGAGCCGACGTCGGTGGCTCGCTCCAGGGAGCGCTGGAGTGAGCGTAGAACTGGAATATATTGAATTAGTGGCGGCGTGTTGGATATATACAGACCGTACACATGACAGCCATGGGGGGGGGGGGAGTCTACCTCGGACGTTATGAATACTACCGTAGAGTACGGTTCAGTGAAATACGCAGCTTCCAAACTTTACTCAAATACTGTGAGGGTCTTTTTAACTAAAATATAAAATAGAATATGGAGGCGAATTTCGTCTGGCAAAGTTCTCTGGCTTTCTATTGAATGGGATTGGAAAATTTCCTGTAGTGCCTGTGATAGCCTGCTGAAGAGTATTAAATGTTACATGATTTTCTAATTTTCTTGGACTCTAATGAAAATCACTATGTCTACTGGATTTAAGCTCAGGATAAGTTAGTTTTGACATAGCGAATATTAAATTACGAATATTAAATTACGTCAGGTACAAAGCTTTCTCCACAATGCAAGAGCTTAAATGTAAGTTTTTATTTAATACATACACATAATACAATATAAATAGTTTGTATGCATCAAAGAATATCGTACTTAACCCACAACCATTTCTAAAAGAGGCCGAGTGAATCCTCTAAGATAAAGAGAAGTACCTACTCAAAGATTTCATCTGACGTAAATGTGCTATCCATTTGCTAGTTGATGTTTTTCTACTTGGCGTGTAATTTGCATACGACAACGATCTAAACAACTTCCTTTATAAGAAGCGTCAGACTATCTATAAAATGCCAATAACTTCCAATACCTGCGTCTGGCATATTTGTATTGCAGATAGCCGATAGAGACGAGAAGAGTGCATCAAACTTATTAAATAATTATTAGCCACCAGGAGGTTAATCAGAAGATGATGTTTTGAAACTTCCTGCTCGGAATAATGCCCCACTTCATCGACCGTAACATTTAATTAAAGCGAAAAGCTCGGGGAAAAATAAGTGCTAAGAAAATGGCCATGAATAATTAAGCGAAAGAAGACGAAAAAAGAAGGAAAATGAAGAGGTAATTCTAATCAGACGATCTTTAATAATGAAATCCAATTAGTGCACCATGTAATGGGGTGTTCGTTTCTTGTCAGATTATATTATAGTCTGCGGAGTGACAGAGAACTTTCGCATCCGGTCGACTTACTGTTTTATTTTGAAGCTTATCAAGATTTCATTCGAAGGGAAAATATTGATGAATGCAGAGATCTTATTAATTTGTTATCAATAACTTGCGAATACTTACAAAAGGATGCAATTTATAGCAATAATAGTAACAATAACAGTTCGGGGCTGTGAAAATTTTAGATCTAAAGTGTGCACACGATTTTACGGAAATCTTTTGTGAATAAGAGTCAATAAGTACGTTTCTTAGGGAATAAAAATAAATCTTATTTTAGATCGATTCTCGTGTATTTTTGGTGTCAGTGTGTGGATTTCGGAGAAGTTGCAAGACCGTTCGTTTCTATTTTATTTTATGTATACCTACTGAACTTTAATTCAAGGACAAATATTTTCTCGATTTTAAATTTGAGAGACCTATGTCAAGTAACTAGTTCATTCTTTAGCTTAGAATTAATAAACAAAAACAAACATTCACATTTCAGCTCCACATAATTGCTAATTACATTTCCATCCATATCATAACTTACAATTTCCACTCCATTAGGCAACATGTTAAATGGTTTATGAAAACGAATATGCTATCTCGTTACAACGACTTGATGAAAGAAAATGATGCGACTCATCAGTTATTCAGCATCCCCGTGTCATCACTGACCGTCGGGTCGCGTGTGATTAATCCGACGCCGGGCGCCGAAACCGTCGGCGTCGCGACGGGAATGAATATTCCGCGTCGTCGGCCGCTGGGAAATCATCAAGGCGTCGAGACTTAGCTCCTTGAACGCAGCGCGAGGCAAGAATGCGTAATATTACAAATAGACTCATCAAGCATATTGTGTAATAACGCCCACGGTTTGTGTAATGACAAACATCGAGAGTAAACTACTGTTGGCGTGATGTAATAGAATGGCGCTGACTCAATTACCCAGTCACATACTAATCAATTAGACTGATCTAATTAGGCGTCGGTGTTTAGACTCGGCGTCGCGTTCATGGCAGGTAAACAGTGACTATTGGCGCTCTCTATGGAGCAATCACTTGGGAGGTGTTTGGCTCGGTTCAGTCTAGAGATTGTAAGATAAATTCTACTTCAATAATATCAGAATATAGTGTTGTAGAGCTGTACACAATCCGCAGCACGGGCAAGGAAAATGGTAAATCAGCTGTAGATATTCCTTGTTACTTACAAAAACTGAATTCTTACTTCAATATAGAATTGAAACACGAATCGTAACAAAAATAATTTTAGTATCAATTACGTTCTAGGAATTCCACTTTCCAAGATAAAGGTGTGATATTATTTCTAGACGTTGGTGGGCACATTAAAAAAAATCTAACTCCAATTTACATAATAAGGAAGACGCTTAGTGTAACGCGTTGATGAGCGAGCACCTATACATACAATCTTCAACAGAATACAATCCTTTCAATCAAAGATTTATATTATTTCTGATTGCATTGCAACTGTCCATCTAAACACTCGAGAAAAATAGAAATAAAGAAATATAGAAATAAATTGACCGAAAGGTCTGATAATTTTGTATAATATGAATGAGATAATGTTGTTCCTCATCACTAAGCAAAATGTGAACTTCATAGGATTCAGATTTTTTCATTTTAACCAATCGTACGATTTTGTTAAAACTTTAGCCTGCAAACAACAAAATAGTATTTATGTGTGTGCAAAATTTCAGCTCGATCGGAGAAAAGTATGACTGTATCAGAGAACGGACAGAAAAATAACAGATATCAAAAAATGTTCCAGTACCAGTTTTTATCAAATAATATCCCTATTTTGTCGAATTTATAATATTATCCTGATGTCATTGAACCACCAAAATTCATCCAACTAAGCGAAAAAAACTCTCTCACTAGAAGGAAGTATTCTTTCAAGCTCAGTATTCGATATTTCCATGTTGTTATGCGGTTTCTTTCCATTCCAATTTATAACCTTCTTCTTTTTGTCATATTCTACTCTTGTTTCATCACGAAATTTGTTTACCACTTCAGTTTGTTTCAATCTTCGTATAGATAAACTGAAATTGAGAATCGAATCTTCGCTCACAGAACTCAAGATATTCGAGTCTCGCGACAGCTCGGGGCTTTTCAGTTTTCAGTGACAAAAAACTTTCAAATTAAAATATTCAAAGGTTTCCTTAATTTATTTTTTCTTGACCCCCGAAGCTGTTTTCAGTGCGTAGTCGACGCTCCTCCCTGGTATTGACAGACGCTACCCCATGCTCGAGTACGGAACCCCTATCTCTTGAGCAATTGCATCAAGGAGAAAACCAATATAAGCATTTTCATTGTCACTTCAGACTCCGGCTCCTGTTTCCAGAGCTGACTTTTGTTACTTTGCTCTTGAGTCAGAATGTCTCGTAGAAAGAAGGAAGAGCACACTCATTACATGAATGAAGAGCAATATTTCTAATTGTCTCCGATAACATTGGGTGTCTGAAGAGCTTCTTCATTGAATTCAAGAATTTATCTTCTCTAAATTTCACACAATGTGAGCAATTTTAAAACGTAATATGTCCATCTTTTACAACACATGATGAGCAACATTATGACATTATATAATGTTCAAAATAATATTGGGACAAACGTAAAAAGTGTTATTAGGAACGGGGTAATTGTATTTGCACCACTGATTGGTTTACATTGCTATCAATAGATTCTAAAATCGGTTCAAATCATACTGAATTTATTTTGGTGTTGAGCTGAGTTGATTATTTAATGTCCATGTAATTTACACCTACATCATTCATCAATGTTATTCGAATTTATATACAGCAAACTGTCATCGAAAGTCAACATAAAAACAAAAAACAGTACGATAACACAAAGTCAAGAAAGGAAACCTCTCTCTTGCATTATAATTGTAAGCATAGATGGCAGAGATACCTAGCATAGAATTCACATGTGCCCATCATGCATTTAATCCAATTTGCCAGTTTCCTAAGGCCAAACACATTGCTGAATTTACCAGCTGTGAACTGTTACTAACTGAAAATAAAGATGTACTTCTACCGACGACACAAAAGACCTGGGGGCACGCACCGGCCATGGTTACCATGGTAACGATACCCAGGTTAATTTGTCCGCGGATGTACCATACGGCGCATCTCTATACTATCATTTATCTAACACATTCTAACCAGAACGTGGGACAATGTTGACCGATTGCAAATGAGGTGTTAGGGCTGAAGTATCCAAGCTTATTTTTTATTTTTTCAAAACATACTTGCATAATCTAAAATAATCTAAATCACAATAATCTTAATTTTAATAATTCTCAACATTCAACAAAATTTTCGTGTGCATATGCAATTTTATGCAATAATTTGAGTACGTAAACAAAAAGTGCAAAATCTTTTATAGATAATAGCCAGTGGAATGACCTATTTCTTTCCTATCTCAATCTCTATCATACGATTCGTATTATCAATAATGTCGAACTGCGTCGAATTAATGAAAGAGTGTAGACATTTGGGGACACCACGATCAGTAACGAAATGAACGATGTCTGAAGTGGCAATAATATCACAAGTTCTAGAGAGAAAGTCCTGCCAACTTGACTCTCTTCAAAACCAATTAGCTGCGTGGTCCTCTCAAAAATGATACTTACTGCAAATTGAAAAAAAGTAATTTACGCCTTTGACCTGTGTGATAATACATAAAGAGAATTAAATTGATTAGAGTTCTTCTGGACTTGTAAATGGACCCGACGGCAAACGTTTGTTAGCTTTATTTTGCTCATTACTTGAATTATCCACCTACTACGTTTACTCTCCAATCGTAGCCTTAATGGAAGCTTAAATGAATTACTCGCTTGTTCCTTAAATGGATTAAACTATTATCAAAAGAATTATGTGAGTTGGATGAACGTCAAAAGAGGCACTCCAAAAAAGGATTGTAAAAATATTTATCTTCATATCGATAAAGGAACGTGAAATTTTTTACAGAAGTCTGGTTTGATTTGTCTTCTACGGACATCTGGTCTTTGCGTAAGATGATGCCGCATTCGAAGCCGGCAGCTTTTGTTACTCATTATTTATCTATTATTATATTCGAGCAACGTAGCATTAAGGAGAATATAAATCTGAACGATGACAGACAGGTTGACTCTGTTTTGCTGGACGTCATAATATTGTCACGTGATGCTTCTTTGTCTTGCGCAGTGGAATCTGTTCCAGCGCATGAACACCTCGCTGGATGAGTTAGAGTTATTATCTGGTCAAAAGAATTACATTGTGATTTTATTCAGTCAATAGTGTTCACATGTGGCCGGATCTAGGGAAGGAAAGAGTCCGAAAATTCGACGTTTGTCATCTTATATCTTTTTAAGTTTTAAAGGAAGGACGTATTTGCGTAAGTAACTGAGTTGGCAAATAGAATTTCCCTTAGGTTTATATTGAAATTTACATTTCAGCGTATCTTGTACGATTTTTGACCTTCTGCTTTCGGAATTCTTCACTGTGGTATACGAGATCCTGTGGTTACATAGTCCTATATAGTATCTTCGAATCAAATTATTTACTTTGTTTTGAATTGTTTGCAGGTGCAGTGGATTGTATTCTTAATTATACGTAGTTGGCATTATTATTTTAGAGAACATTAATGATATGTATTGGTTGAATGTAAACTTAGAATGTTATCATTAGGTATGATTAGTAGAATGTTGGATGTAGAACGAACACTCAACTATTGTTGGTTAACTATTCTCCAAACTAGCTATAATTCAATTCAACAATAATTGGCCGTGAGAACAGGTTGCAAGTATCTGGCAATACCGGGTGGATGAATTCCTTGCGTCTTCAATTGGCCTCAATAATCTTTCATAACCTGAATCGCTTGCATTCTCCTTATCCTGTATTACATTCATTCCACAAAGCCCCGTGCAAGAAATGCATTCCACTAACAAAGGGATCAAACTTTATACATCATGGACGTCGCATGAGAAAAGATCAGAAGACAATAACATATATCTGATTGTTCTCTCTTTGCTCGCGGATTGTGTATGCGAGCCGCATGGCGTCGCTGGTCAACGTCGCGACGCCCTCGAGGTCATTACTTGACGTCGTCTAGCTGCACTGTCACGTCGCACCTATCCGTCCCGCTTTGTAGCGTCGTTCTTGACGTCGGGTGTACCAACATCATTCAATGAAATAGAAGATGAGGGGAGAGAGAGGGAGAGAGTCTTTCTGTTTCGTTTCTCTGGACAGGGATGACTGAAACGTGACTGAATTCCGCAGTACGTTTTCCACTCGCATTTGCATAGAGATATGGGTCAAGTTATGGGGAAAATATCGAGTAGGATACAGAGTTCTTTCTTTGCCATATCGATATATCATCCGAGCTTATATTCTTTTTCACTTATTTACTGCAGACAATTCCACATTTCTCTCTTTAAACACTGGGATAACGGATAGTAAACCCTTGGAGTTGAGTGGAAATTGGAATGAGACATTTTTAAATTAAACACAGGATTTATACGAAATAGAAACCAGTATTTCACGATATTTGAAACATTATTGTGACTTCTTAAAAATGTAAACACACATAAAGACTGTTCACAGTTTGGCCTGATAAATGGCGTTGCAATTAAAAGAGATTTCAGCCCTAAATTTCCAAAAAGATGGCAAAATTTAATATTTACACCTGATGACAAGATTATTTAATATGATAAAAAGGGAGGTTAAGAAATCAAGGAAGAACGATTAAGAAGGGAATGTTGGAGGAGATGTTTGCAAAGACGGACTGTGGGAAATATTATTACTTGATGAGAACCATCCGAGATTGGAATTTGCTGGCAAATGAAATCGATGTGACAGAAGACATGAGTAGTAAAGAGTTTAGAAAGAAAATAACGGGCATTGGATTGGAAACAGAGATAGGAGGAAGAATAGGAGTATGAGAAAGAAGATTTGGAAGAGTTAATTATAGTATTGTTATTTATAGTTTTAGGTTTATATATTATTAATTGTTTTAAGTTGTATTTGTATTTCCTTGCCACCTGTTAAAAACTACTTGCAAGATGTAAATAAAATAATAATAATAATCAGGTACCTGTACCCTATGTATAGCCTTTGGTATAGCCAACATACTTCCAGGGCCAACGCGTCCCATGCCAAGGACGGTGTGACATTTACAACACGGGCCTCTACAACCCGCGCTGTCGAGAGACATAAGACAGGTAGGGGGAGGTCGTCACACTAACCCCCAAACACCCCGGCCAACGGCAGCAGAAAACTGTTAAAAATAACGTCGATTAGCCTAATTAGTAAAGGTAGTGATTTATAAAACTCTATCAGATTGTCACGCACTTTACAACTCGCAGTAACTTCTAAACTAAATAAACTATTGAGGAAAGCAATGTGTATATAAATATCTCTAATCTCACATTGTTAAACTTACACAAACTAAACAGCTAATATTATTTGTACAGCATCTAAACTTCTTGTTTCTATTTGACATCTCGAAACTTTGTTCCCTTCAGAACGTCGAGACATGCGCGAACATGAGCTAAAGCCCACCCCAAGAGAGCGAGACAAGAGCGTCGTCACATGTGAACCGACGCCGACGTTTGAAACATTCCAGGCGTCGTTGTGATGAAACGCAACTCCGTCGTCGAAACACCTCAGGATGTACAGGAATTCCTGAGAGGGTCCCTCATTCTCCTCGCTAGCAAAGAGGCTCGAGCAATTATTTCTATGACACCAACATATGACATAATAAGTCATAGAAAGGAAGGGTGTTACGACTATGACAGAACTCTACCATTTGGGATTATATATTATATCTCTTAGAGTGCATACCGTAGAATACCATTATCCGAGTTGTCGAAAGTTACTCTACCAAGAAGTACAAACTTTGGGAGTTTGTGGTTTCGCTTTGTCCCATGACTCAAGACATTAGCTAAATTAGCGCTCCGGTTCTTGACTGAAGCAATACTTCAATGTCTCTTTGTTGCTCTCTGAATTATTACTCATTTCAGACTTAAGATCATCTGTTAGCTTACTAGACGAGATATTTAATTCGGCTAATCCGGAATGGTGGCGAATTAAATTCAAGAAGTCGAGTTGATTCCAAAGCACAAACATTGCTGAGATAACTCACAACTTACTTTTATTTCCCATACTGTCTTATTGAAAACTTATAAGGGGCGTATAAAACACCGGAAAGAAAAGCTCTCCAGTTTAATATTTACGGTGTCTTCTATTGTACCACCTCTTCCAAAACGTCAATCTACTCCATAACCCAGTTCTGTACATGTTAAAGTACTCTCCACAATTTTGTTTCGTTCATTTTCAATCCTTTTGCTGTAGACATACAGTTTATTAGTTTGGCACCGTATTCCTACATATTATACATTTTCCTATTCTGTATTAGAGAGTGTTAAAATGTCTCGAACTATGTAGTGGAACTCGAATAAACTAGCAACTAGTTGCCACGGGGCTGTGGTCAGGGACGAACTGCACCACAATGGCGAGGAGCGACGTCGTAAAACTGTTTGTGGGTGGTGGGTGGTGGGTGGTGGGTGGTGGGTGGTGGGGTCGTGGAAGCATGCAACATTTTAGGGAACGAATAGTTATTGATGATTACATGAATGTAAAACTTAATTGTAGAAAGATGAATTTTTAAACACAGCTATGGTGATTGAAATTCTCTATGGTAGAATTTTAAAAGCGCAAGCGCAATACATTTTTTTTTTTTTTTTACCAACCATTATTTTTTCCTTATAGCGACACAAATAAGACGTGGAAAAAGACTCCTGTACTACAATTAAAAGTTATACAAGTAGAATCAAAAGTAAAATAAAGTAATACAACTGAAAACAATACTCTTTTTAAAAAGTAACTAGAATGATCTAATAGAATTCCAACTTCTCGTTATAGGCAAAACAATAAAATCTTTATTTTACAAACCCTCCCAAAATTATATGGACAGAACTTCCAACTTTCGACTTTACGATTCGATTTGAGCCAACTTTGTTATATTTTTACTTACATACTGGACTTTTTATACTTCTATTCTACCTACTCAATTCTCTGCCCTCAAAGATAAAAAGAAGTACATTAACAAAATTATACTCCATAATATTTGACACAAATTGAAATAATTCCTTTATTTTTAAACCAGTCAGAATATCGAAACAGTAATAGGAAACAACGAGAAAAGTTGCAATTTCTGACTTATTTCTCTCAATGATCATATTTTATTGCATAAGGTATGTAATTTGAAAACTTTCGAACCCAAACTAAGTAGCTACACTACGTGTCTCAGTGGTTCAGCGCTGAGACAGCTCGGTGAGAATTGGCGCGAATATCAAGATTTAGAGCTGGGAACCGCCGCGTGTCGCTCCATGAATATTCAGGCTGCTCCTGCGGGATGCTGTGGCGTCTTGCCAACAGGAATCATCCCGGCGCCCACAAGCAGACCAGCGTCGATATCCGATTGCCCCAGATACTCGCAGATCGATTCCGTGGAAGTGTCATTAGGCCGGGTGATAATGAATTGCAGAAACATCTATCATTGGGGATTACGGGATTTAAGTTAATCCAGTGAATAGTTGCTGCGCGGATTTTATTTCTGACTTACGTTCTGAAGTTTATAATTGCGTTCTTAATTTACATGCTTTTTTACTTGGCGTATTTCTTGGCACTTTCAGTGATGTCTCAGTTTCTGTTTGTCTGTGTCTGTTTTCTGAAGCTTGTATTTTCAACAACATTCTCAAGCAATAGTGTTCTTATAAAGTAGTTTCGTGAAATTTAATTTTAAATGTCGTTCTAGTTATCTATACTGATTGATCTTAAGATCAAATTGAGAATTTTCTCACATTGTTTTAAAAGTAGGGTTGACAACACAAACTATTGTGTGTTTAAAGTTTATCGCTCTATGTGCTCCGTGTTCTAAATGTGTTAAGTGTACTTAGTACGTTTTTCCTGCCCATGGAATAACAATTTGTTTGCTTTAGTTGGAACTAAGTGCAGTTCTAGTGGGAATTATTACTTTCCCAAGGGGATGTTCCACGGTCAATTGACCGAACTGTTTCATTACGGTGACATACTGAATTTTACAAATATTTTTCTGCAAAAGGTTCAATGAATTTTACATTGTGGTGTACACTCAACAAATAATAAAACGGTATTTGAACGAAACGGATTGGCTACTTGTTAGTTTCCTCGACAATCAATCCTTATTATTATCATCAATGAAATCAGATCTCACCTACAGAGATAGATGACGAGTTAGCATAGACTTCATCGGATGATGCCATCAAATCTTTAGCAGCGATTCCGTCCTTTTTAGGATACCTTTTATCTTTTGCTGAATGTACGTTATAAAGGAAAATACTTGAAAATAATTTCACTTAAATTATATGTTATTGTAATTGAAAAGTCCACAATAAAATGAATATCTAAAATTAATAATATCAATCATTTGAAGAGAAACAAAATTCAATCAATGAATTGTTTGTATCTCAAATTATTCATACCATAAAACCATTATTTCTTTAAATGTAAAACTCATTTCACTGCAAATTTCTTCGTCTTCGGTTCCACAACACAACACATCATAATGTTGCTCAGGACATTCATAGCAGCACGCAAGCTGTTTAGCTGCATTATCCACTAATTGTTACGCCATACATTCGCACTGGTTTATACGATCCAGAGATCCGCAATGATATATTCTAATATTAAGAGCACGCAACCTGTTGCTTGGCGCCCCGGTACTGGCGCCAGGTCACGAGGACAATGAGAGCTCGCTTTGCGGTCTAGAGGCGCCGGCCGTCGTATTTACACGTCCACTCATTTACCACCGTCCCGACGCCGCACTATATCTCCCGAACAACGGCAGACCACCAGTGGTCAATTCTCACTTCATTTTATTACTTGGATTGCGATGGAAGTGTACTGCCAAGGAACGGGCGCTGCGATTGATGGCTGTTTAATTCTCCACGCAAATATTAAACCATTCGAGTTCGCAATTAACTGGCAATTAAAGTCTCCCGTTTAACTTCAGGCAGAATTATTATTGGCATATGATACCTATCCCGGATATTATCGACAATATAATCTAAAATTTATCTTCAGTTTCAGATATATTGAACTTCTCCCTACTTCCCCCTTATTCCCTCTGTCACTCAAAGTATAGACTAGGAAAACGCTCTGTGTATAACGCGTTGATAAGCGAGCTCTCGTGTTACATGCGAATTTATATTCTTTTGTAAGATGCTGCTCTATACAGAAATGGGAAAACCTAGAATCTAATGCACCAATGGAGCAGTGATTATGTTTTGTATTTTCGCCATAGAAATTAGGACACATATTTCCAAACAAACATTATTACTTGTATTTTTTGTTTTTAAATATTATTTTTAGAGAAATACATTATTACATATTATTAAAGTATTACAGTAAAATATCAATAACTCTTTACGCTCTTTTGATAGATTTGTCTTAGAACTGTTAAAAATCGTTATTGTTGGTACTTACCGACAATGCAAAATTTGAATTTGATCGGTCAAAAAGTTTTATTACAATTTTCAACCAGTCAACGATTCAAATTTCTGTTAAAATTTCAGATGCACTCTAGGTATTTACATGTGTGCAAAATTTCAGCTAAAAATCAGAGGTCAGTGCCAAAAGGGACAAGAGGGTCGTTATTTTATAAAAATAATATAAAAATTCATGAATCATGAACAGATGAACCAAAATGTCTTACAAGCGAAAAAAGAATTTGGTTCATATTTTGAAAGCAAATCTAGATTTCCCATCAGTGTCTGATGTTTCAGCACATTCAGTTTCAGCTTTTATTTATTTACTACATGTCACAACATGGTGGCATCGGTGGGATAGTTTTCTCTGAAAATCACATAGCACTCTACCTCTGTCTATAAATCAATCCGCGCACATTGGCTGTGAGACGTAGATCTTGATCTGGTAACGCGGGTACATAGATCACCTGCACGTGGTATATAGATCACCCGGATCAGGTCATAGAAGATCACTCGCAGCTGCGTGCATCTAATGCGCGTGCGGAATAACTTCTCCGATATATTGGAAATGCATTATATGAACATTATTTTCAGTGGACAATGAAAATGCTCAAGACATGCATTGGCCCATGGTGAATCGATCATCTTCAGAGGGCTTCAAATCTTCCGAATTACTGCACGTGAAATGTTGAGGTATAAACGTGTTCAAGCAAGAGCAATGTCGTCTACAATAGATCACGTTTTTCATTGTTTTTCAATACCAATGCCAGTAGAATAATGTACCTATATAATATATATCTGTTTGTTTTTCAGCTTGCTGCGGGCTATTTTATAATTGATAATATTGTCTAAAGCAGAGTCTAAAAGTCTTGGTGATGTTTGTTAATTTTGTGGTCCAATGAAACCAGCAGCTGACTTTTTAGGTCCACTAAAATTGCACTACACTAGTACTTATATACTTAACTATTCTATATAATTTTTAACAATGTAGATCAAGTTTTGTATATGTGTTAGGTATAAAATCATTATTAGCAGTATACTTTCGTATTATATACATTCAAACCAAGAATATAAGCTTGTTAACTTTTTAATCTTTTCAAGCACAGTGAACTAGTTTCTGCATACATTCGCCATTTTTGCAAACGTACTTTACATGAATAGTCAGTAGAATAACATGTAAAGTTTTATTTGACATGTATATTACAAAAACGGAGAACCGCTAGGTACTCACCGCTAGGCAGCGCTAGGTATGTTGGCCGCCCAACGAGCAGAACGAACCAGACGAAGAAGCGAGCGTCAACCATCTTGTTTCCTGTATGACGTCACACTAGATCCGCCATCTTGCGTCACCATACACAATATGTCGGTGTTAATGACGTACAGTCTTCGTCGCGCGCGACATTCACCGAACTATGACGTAATAACAACCCGAGGATTACCGACACCAAGATATTCGAACATCTTAACTTCCGTGGATCAAATCAAGTGACTTTTATTCAAAGTTTTGTGAGTTGTTCTTTGTGTATTCTTGAATAATTCAAGGCGATTCAATATCACAGGAGTCGAACAGAACTGGAGCCGAGGAAACACTCCGCGAACTGAGGTCGAAGATTTCTCTCTCTCTCTGAAGAATCTGCAAAGAAAAAAGAACCCGAATACGTTAGAAATATAATATATCTACATCAAAAGAAGCAAAGATGGCTAAATCCTAGCTGAGCGTTAGAATAGGCCATCTTTTCACTACGTCACGTATTCCTTTACTTTGCGATAAACCGTGGAATAGGTGATATTTAGAGTGAGGCGAAAAAGGAGTCAACAGGATCATCGTTCTTTGGCCAATTTATACAGCTGAAGGTTTCTATAGCGCTGAAGGAAGTAAGACGATAGGAGGTGTGAATGAATAGTCTACCTTCCATCGCTCAACTCTAATCCACGGCGTGAGGGAACCTAAGAGGATGTATTTTACTGTGACTTTTGTTGTGGGTAAAGTGATAAGGTGGATCAGGATTGAAAGGCATAGCTCACTAAGCCAAAGAGTGCCCTCGTCTTTCAGACGCTATTTCAAGCCCAGCGGCCGCTGCTGGTGATGAAACAATCTTAGATAAATCCGAAACTTATTAAAT
The DNA here is from genome assembly GCA_934045905.1 of Leuctra nigra. Taxonomy (NCBI): domain Eukaryota; kingdom Metazoa; phylum Arthropoda; class Insecta; order Plecoptera; family Leuctridae; genus Leuctra; species Leuctra nigra. The sequence continues at coordinate 24,390,555 of OW203764.1, forward strand.
CTCTCGAGTAAATAATCAATCTGATCGTTTCATCTTGAAATTGTTTCAAAGATGCACGAGCTCCATATTACCGTCTTCAGAAGCTCTTAGACTTTATTTCATAAGAACGATGCAATATTTACTTTTTCATAAAAAGTAACATAATGGATCCCTACTATTCTATTCCAAGCTCTATTGGGTTTCCCTGAACTGAACACACTCAAACCTTTACAAATACTATCAAAGACTGGAAACTAATTTTAATTAGCGACGCAAGGAAATTTTTGCGTTCCGTGTTCATTTCCATCCTTTTATCTTTTTTCTTCCCATTACATTCATCATTTTATTACAAAAACCAATTCACTCCGGTAGGCATGGGCTTGTGTTCCCGTCTATTTGCACTTTGACTACATTCGACCCAGTGCTTTGTGTTTGTTTGTAGTCCACTCCATTTCTCTCTCCCTTTTGTCGAGGATGAAAAGAATCCTAAGCTGGTCGCTAAATCAGCCTCGCAGCCCCGTGACCCCGGGGTCGGATTCATGCAAACTGAGTTCCACAAAAACTCAAAGGAGGATATTGTAGATTCCGGCAGATTATCTACATACGACATCGTTAAAAGCTAATTTTCGATCGGGAGCAAGAGAGACAGTGAAACAGTGAATTGTTCGTTTTGTTATGTAATTGAACTAAAAGCTTTTTTTCTATACTCATTACTTTCGAAAATGTAGTTGCAGTTCTATTCTTGTGAGATTATTATTGGTCGGATGGAGATGGAATACGATGCAAGAGCTCTGCACACAGATGTGGTTCATCGGGTGAATTAGTTTGCAGCGCAATGAGCATGTTTTACGTTACTCGGGGTGCACTTTGCGATATGCACTTGCCGCGCGCTCGCGGAGCAAATCGTCACCAAACAGAACGTGCTATCTCCAGAACCGTTGGTGCATCGATAAATTAGTTTTTGGTCGCATTAGAAGTAAATAAACTCTTTGATTGGTGATGATGTACTGAGCAGCTGAAAACGAACACTGACCGTATGTATCAAATATTTATTAACAGCGAACATTTGTGTAGATTCTTATTGAAAGCAACAGGTATTGAATTTTGATACTCGATTTGTTAATGAATCGTCCTAAAAGAAGTCGTATACGTTTAGAGAGCGATATTACTTATTCTACCCACAACTTCCAAGAAGCAAATTGAATCCTCGCTTCACTCCCATTAAAATGAAATAGTATAGAATATTACCCACAACACCTAGCAATAAACTTGCTGATAGAAAGCACTTTAACGACAGTTCTAACGCTGATTCCTACAATCTATTATCTGTGAAATCTGCCACGAAGTACCTCAGAACGTAGAACAAAACCTCGAGACGAGCAGTAAAATGGGTCCACCGCTTCAGTTTCCCTCTATACGACGAGTTAGACAACAATATATTCGTATTACCTTCTCCACTAGCAATGGAACAGATATAGCGAACAGTATTTCAACTTTTACTGCTAATGACATGTTGGCAAGAGATATCAAAACCAGAAACGTATTGCGGAAAATAGATTACATTCAATTTATATTTTGGAAATTTGTGTAGCATTGGAAAATGAATTTATTTTTAACCTGATGTTCCGTACTTTTAGCTTCCATTGTAAAGGACGTAATATTCAAAGTCATAATAATTTGATAACTTCCACTATTCCATTAAAATTACCCTTCAATGTTTATTCCCCACTCCCAGATATATTAATATTAGAAATAAATATACCGCAATGTCAGCTCCCCTCCCCCACATTTCATTTTCCAGTTTTTCAATTAGCCATTTTATAAACGGCGTTGTTAAAAAATCAAATTGAAACGCAATATTTGTACATAATATATGACGTTGCTAATGGAACGGCGGCAGTGAGCGGCCACAGCTCCACAGGAAGGGAATATCATTGCAACTCGCCCGAGGCCCAGCGTCGAGGATTTATATTAATCATGAACACAGGCAACAATTATCAGCCCACGTATAGAGGTCAGTTGGAAATTAAACATGATTACCATCGATTCGGCGGCATAAAAACATAATAATCTTAAGTCAATCGTTTCGTACAATCTTTAAGGAGCTTAGATACGCGAATAGCTGGATAATCAGAAGAGAAATATTAAAGTTTATTTTCCAATTTATTTCTAAGATGTATATACACTCAAACTAATTAAAAACGGTACTTTGCACAAAACGGATTGGCTGCTGGTCAGGTGACAATAAATCCTTGTTAGTGTCAATGAAATCAGAGCTCACCTACTAGAGTTAGATAATAATACATTAGCACAGACTTCATGAGATGATGCCATCAAACCTTTATCTGACCATCCTTTTCTTTCGAGGTACCGTTAATTATTTGTTCGATGTATGTACACTCGGCCAAACAAAACTTGAACGTTGACCAAATTTGAATGACTGCTGGTCATGTCCCATAACGAATCAAAGCTTGTTATTATCATTGAAATGTGAGGTCACCTACTAGAGTGAGACGATGAGATCGCTTAGACTGACTTCTGATGGTGCGATCTTACATTTATCAGCCTATCAGATTTACTGAACGTTCCAGTTTTGTTTGGCCAAGTGTACATAAAATTCGTGTTATGAAACATTCTTAAGAGGACGATTAAAATATGTACCAACTATAACAGTAGTTACATAGTTTAATATGTATCTTTGTTTCTAAACTTCATTGAAACATGTAAATACATTACTATTGTGTATGTAAAGCAGTAAAAATAAAAATAGGTTCTTCAAGTAGTAGACCCATGCATAACAATAATTCTATAAAACAAATACCTGGAATTAGAGAACTTTGAAGCTAACACAAATCGTCTTCATAGTAAAGTCAATGCGTATCTAAGCCCTTTAAACTATAATATTTGTAAACTTTATTATATTGATATAAGAAAGTATAGTTTTTAATTTAATGCGTCACTGGAAGCTATTTGGACAACGTTGTTTCAGATAAGATCAATCAATTATAGGGTTTCATCTTATTGCCTGTAGGTAGCATGTCCTGGATAAGTGGTTTTAATATTCTTATGTAAATGCTACTTGAATACTTATAATACTTCACGTGGGTAATTGATTCTTGTCTCTGTCAAACTATAAGCGAGCACTGGCCGGTGAAATTGATTAAAAAGGTGTCAACACATTTCCTCTATCACTTGAAACCAGATTCCAGAGACTGGTTTCCAGGAGGGAGTTGCTTTGCCGTGGATCAACACACGTACAACGCTTGAACGCACAAGACTGCCTCACGCATGAAAATCACGCTTAGAGGAAGCAAGAAGCATATCAAGCGGAAAACTGGGCAGAGATTGCTGGGAAACGCCGCATTTTTAGTATCCAAAGCTTAACGACTGTGACACTAGAAATAACACGTGAGCTTTCCAAGGTGCGCGGAAACGAGAAAGAGGTAAAATATATTTCTATAGCTGATAACATTGCTTCATATTCTTTTGAAGAATTTAAACATAAGGGAACGGAGAGGGTGTTGGGGGAGATCATTCTCTATCATTGTCTCATGTGTGTTATCATTATTTGCACCACATGTTTTCAAATTGAGAGAAGTCGTCACACTAACCATACTGACAGTCTCTTAGCCTAGCACAAAAGCAGCAAAGGAAGCCGGACTTGATCAGTAATCTGACGAGAACCGTATCACCCTCTGTCCTACTCTTACTTGATAAATATATGACTTTGTCTATAGGTATATTGAGAAAGTATCTGCAGATAAAAAGGAACTTTCTCGATATAGAACAATTTGTCCAAGTATATTGAGAAAGTATCTGTAGATAAAAGAAATAAAAAGGGCACATTCTCAATATAAGCAAAGTATTGTCTTTGTTCTCAGTGGGTTGTTATCAGCTCGTATAGTGTCCGACATTTTATTTCGCCACTAACTCCCCAGACGTTGCGAGCGGGCAAAGCTGCGACAGGTTGAAGCCAAAGCTCCGCTGTAAATTCACGCCTACTAAATGCCGGGCCACTGATAAATCCGACCCAGATATTTACAGTATAAATCCAATCCAGCACCTGTCGAGCCGGCAATTTTTCCACTGGGCTGCGTTAAAAAGAACTTCACAATCCCCCCCCCCCCCTCTCTCTCTCTCCCGCTCTCTCATGGAATTAGCCGAGAGGAAATTCAGAAAGAACCCAGGTTGAGTAATGTACTCTACTGAATAAATAAATAAAACCAGGTTGGAAAACGAGCTAACGGCACAGAGAAACTAATGTGTATTTTTCCTTCATCTCATTTAGTTCAAGTAAGTCCTGACGTAGCGCTGAAATTCTTTGCATTTCACAGAACCCGATGAGAAAAAAGTGAAGAATCATATAATATTATTATGCTAAAATATAGAACGCAAGCAAAGGAAGGTTGTGAACAGAAGTGTGATGAACCTTATATTTAGATGAGGGCGACATTTCTATAGCTAGAAAGATCTTAAGTGGATGTCCTGCATTGAAGGCGTAACTAGAAGAGAAAGGATTCGTAACTGAGTTAGAAGAGAAGCAAGGGAAAAGAGCATACGCAAGAGTCGCCAACGTTAAAGTGCTGCATAAAAAGCGAGTAAATCAAATCTTGGAAACGTTGATGCGTAAAGAATGGAAGATGAGGGGCTCTGTCAAAGGCAATTTCCAGCACTTTCGGAGTCAAATCCGGCTGGCTCTTAGACTCTCTCCAGGATGGTTGTTTAGCATATCTGAGATCTCGGCATTTGGTATGTTGGCGGCTTCAAAGAACTCTGATATCATCATTGACAATGAAGATGCCATCATGTGGACAAATAACACTTACTATGAAATCTTAAACCATGAGATATCAAAGTTTGACAGTTTGTAACAATATTCAGGGTAACTCTGAACGCTAGAAACATATTACAAAATTATACCCAACTCAGTGGGACAACGAATGTATAATAACACTTTTATTTGTCGTAGCACAAACCAGTGATCATGCAATGAGAATAAAACCAGCAATGGTTAGATCGTGCGATTCCGTGGTAAAAAGGTAGAAATAAACGTTATCTATCTATTTTACTAAATTAGTTAACCATATCAAAGATCTTTTGCTGCGGATTGAAACGTGAAATGATGGAAGTGGAATCCTGAAGATGACGGAAACACGTGTCTCCTTAGTTTCACGTATCATCTCAATATTACGCTTCGATGAATTACATATCCATCGCTGCAGAGAAACTTTAACATCGCATAAAACAAGCTGTCAGTTTTCCTCAATGTAACGACATAGTTGACCCAAATATCAACCATAGTGTAAGATATAACACCTTAAGTGGATTACATCTTTTTTCAATAGCTAGACTTAAACATTTTATTACGGTAGATGTAAGTTCTAATATCTCATTTTCTTGCTATCTTATGAATAGCGAGATGACGCAAAAACGTAACTCATTCATTCAATTAGATTTTTATATTGCATTTTTACTACTTTTGTATTCGTTTATTTTTGTAATTAAAAACATGGTATACATTACACGCTCATCTATACTATCAAGGACCCTATCAGGGACTGATGGACTGATCTGTACGATAATACAAAACCATCAAATTTTCAACACCAACAAAACATAAAGATTAAATTTAAAAAAAATAAAATCCAAATCCAAATTTTCAATTATTATAATTTCTTTTGTTCACATTACAAAATATTATGACATATTAATTCTTTATTTCGCGCTTTATATAAATTTTCGAATAAAACAAAGGAGAGGTATCACAACTTTTCTTTTTTGTCTAACTTATAAGTCCTTCAGCAATTTGCTTGTATAAATAAAATTGGCAAGTAAGTATATGTATTATTTCGAAGTAGGTACTTAGGTATACTCTACACTTCAAAATTACTTCATAAAGTTTCCAATCACACCCATTCAGAGCTGACAATTACTAAATTCTATATACACAGTAAACAATGACACACATTGTGAAGTTTGTGACAGCTTTGTGTATATTCAAACACCCTGTCACATTCCATATAACGCTTTGTAATTGTGACATTTTGTGACAGTGTCGTGGTATTATGCGTGTCTCTATTTTGACGTCCAACCGCCTAAGCTCCACGCGAATATCTCTCACTTCCGTGGAATTGAACGCGAACCATACACAGCTACACACAGACGAAACAGCGCCATAGAGAACTCTCGTGGGTATTGAATATTTTAAACTCCATCCCCGGTATCGAATATACCCAGCAATGTTGAAAGCACGAGTTTTTCTACCTCGAGGCCATTTTGTTCCTTCGTTACACAATTGTAAAGGACATTTCATTTTATCATGATTAGATTTTTATAAAAAGCAAACAGCAACTCAATGAAAATTCAAAGAAAAAGCAATTCTATGCGATTATAATGCGCTAGAGATTGTTGAAATTACATAAAGGAGTTAGAGCAAGGAAAAAACAGTTTCTATTTTTAGGATTTCTGAGTTTAAGTTTTGAACATTGCGATAACGTTTGTAAAATACACAATCGTGCAGTCCGTAAGCTCGGGTTCGATCATAGTGACAGGTTTTACAATAGTTTTCCTCACTCGAGAGGCAAATTATGGGAAGGTTCCCAATTGACACCACGATATACTCCGAGCAGATTGTGCTTTTGCTTGCGTAGAAAGGCACAAAATTGTTCCTGAAACTCAAAATTTTCCCGGGATTGTACGCGCCCCGGACCTGCATTATTTTGGGAGGCCCTCCCCCCTAAACCCCCCTTTATTTCGTAAGCAAATATGTTTCCCCTGACAATCGCCGAGCGTCCGCACACTTATTATTAAATACAAATTAACCATCTAGCACCTTCTCTTTTTAACTAATAAATATTAGTGACACAAACAAATCTATACGACTGTCAAAGAAGACATAAACGAATGTCAATCAATCCCAGAGTGAAATAATAAGACACATTTTGTATGACTCTCCCCCCTGCGTTGTTGTCTTCAACTAACTTGATTTAATTAGAGCCATGTAAAAGCAGGAACAAAACGAAACGGCTACGACTTACTTTGAATGTCAAAGTGACAGCTTCTCTATGAAATCTTGTCACATTGCATGAGCGGGCTGTGACGTCATATACCAGTAATCTGCATTGCGCACGAGACCACTCAAAATGACAGGAACGGTGGAACGAGCGGGTGGTTAAGAAAACGCAAAAAAATCCTCTCGAAGATATTTTCGAAATGATAGCATTTTTATTATGTACCTTACTTGTTGGCAAGTAACAACCTCGGTATCAACTGCATTTGCAATAAAATGTAGATAGTTTCCTTTAATGTATCATATTAAATTGTAATTAAAAGATAATTGCCTCTAATTTAATTTTAATATGAAAATGTGTCACTTCCTTTAATCTAGTGCTAATGAAGTCACAAGCATATTTAGTCAAACGAAATGTTTGAGATAAATAAAATAAAATGTATAATTTGGCACGGTCTTTCCTCGCTGCTGTACACGAAGCTAACCCGGTAATGACGATGTTGCAGGAATGCTTGGCAGCCCCCCTATTCCATAACGATTGCAAAATCGTTTCAGTCGGAAATCTTTTCAGGGCCGTAAGAATAACAGTGATATGAAATGATTTCAGACTAAAATGATTTCGTTTTTGTTACAGAATAAGGGTTCACGCTAGTGCCACACTTTTCTGGATCAGGCACAACGTTTTTTTTTGTTTTTTTTTAATTATATTGCACATGTGAGATTTTTTTGTTGACAATAAAGTATTACTAATAATTTGTTTCGGACAAATATTTTAATGAGATTCCTAATAATAAAAAGTAATCGAGACGCCTGCATAAAATGATTATTTGATCATTTACCATCCATCTCAACTAAGACAATGATTTATTAAACAATTTACTCATACAAGTTCACTATTAAATCATTATCATGGAGTTTATACCATGTAATATGTTCAGCCAAGCGATCTATGAAATTGCTCGAGATTTGCATAAAGTCTCGACGGATCCTCTGAATATAATATGTGACGAGAAATTATACATGTAAAGGTCTAATAGAAACCAACTGGTACAAACACTCGCTCAAGTCGAGACGTGGAAGCTGCCAAGTCGAAGATTTACGTGACCAAAAGGACTAAAGGAGGATAAACTGCCTTTGACCAAATCAAACAAAATGTCATGACCTCCAGCGCTCCAGAACTCTATGAGAGATTTCGAGGAACTTCTTTCATGCAATTATTTTTAAATTTATGTAAGTTTCAAAGTTCCCACCAAGGAAGTGTTTTAGTTATTGGGCCAATGACAATGTTATTGTCTTTTCATAAAGAAGAGTGTCAGCGATTCGAATGTTTTATCGATTTCAAAACTATAAGGAGTTGAGATTAGTTAATTTACGCCAGTTCCACGTTGGGCGCTCGACCCTTAGCTAATCAGAGTCTCTAACTTAACGGAACAGGTTGGCTAGTGGTTAACGCTCTGAACTTGTATTCCGGAGGCCCGGGTTCGATTCCCGCGGCCGTCCTTCCTGACTGGGGTTTTTTCGTGGTTTTCCCTCAGTCGACAGGCAAATGCTGGGAAGGTACCCTACTAATAGGCCACGACCGCCTCCTTCCCACCTTCCATCCTTGCCTACTCTTCACCATCATCTCCCAATCATCATCATAATCATTCATCCGTCGCCATTAGCCTCGCTGCAGAACAGTGCGACGTTAAGCCCCAGACAAAAAAGAGTCTCTAACGCCGAACGCTGAACGCTAAGTTTCAAGGTCAAAGATAAACGCCAAACCGTAAGCGAACCTTTAGTTTCTGCGATTGTTGCAAGTGTATCGTCAACGTCGATCTAGACCCTCCCCCACCCCCACACTGACAATGTGGAGAGGTGTCAAAGAGCTACTCTAAGAGTAAATTGGATCTCGTTTGCTTTCTGCGTTCGCTATTAAGTCTTGGATTACTTAACGAGGTGGATACTGGTGAAACGGTTTAGCATGTCGAGTTACACGGTTCTGGATCTTTTGCTTCACTTGACGAAGAATTAGAGGGAATCGTTGGTGATGAACCCGAGGTAGACTAATTGCAAGGAGTCCACGTGCAAATCCACGTTGCTTAATTAAGTAGTTTCGTGTACTGGGGCTGGATTCACAAAGAAGTATAACTTTATGACCGAAAAAACTAGTATCAATATTAGCAATTACAATGTTTTACCGGCATATCTTTATGAATACAATTATTCAGATCACCAATAAAATATAAAATACCAAGTTTTAACATGATAATATCATGGTAATAGTAGGTATATTGGTAGTTTTAATGCTATACCGCACAAAGTTATGCCGGTATAGGGCTTAAAACCTTTTGTGAATCCAGCCCCAGGTTTACCAATCATTTCATATTCTGTCTAAAACTTATTCTTGCAGTTTTTACTATGAAAGTCACATAAGTCCATTATTTATTTTGTGTATGTAAAATGCATGACAATCGAGCACATTGAAAATAAAATTGAGAATAATTTTTTTTTTTTATTCACATTGAATTTTTATTTGAAAAAGTTTTTTTTTTAAATATTTTTACCTAAGCCTGCAAGAGTTTTGGACTATCTCCTGGAACTCATATAATAGAGCTGGACACAAAGATGAAGTCGAATCATCCACTATTTCTATACAGCGAAGTATAAAGAACTGAAACAGTGTCTTGCCTCCAGCAAATATTCTATTCCCCGTCATATTGTGCGGTATGAAGTATAACATATTTTTGTTCCACGTGGCTTCTGTATATGAAACCCCATCTTATTGTTGAGTCTAACTCACTTCTCAACTATCTGCTCGCTGGAGCAGAACACTGGAGGTGGAATGTCGAGAGTTTCGCATACGAGACTCCATTTCGCATCAATTCCAACCAACCCTCTGAGAGAACCGGGTTCGATGAATACCTCGCACTTGAAAGAACACACCTGAGCGAAGACGCGAACGAAATTCCGCATAAAAGCTTTCAAATATTGTATCATATTCGAGAGAAGTAACATCCAGGAAGAGACATTAGAGTTCCATTGATTCTCGGGTTGCTAGTTGAAATATTTCCACTCGAATTGCACATGTTCTCCTTCGATAGGCAATGAATACACACACCTGAGTCTCTATGGTACTTTCTTGACTCTCACCTTAACAATGTGTTCTTCAATGTTCGATCAAGCTATCTGTTTCAATGAAATCTTGTAGTGTAAAGTATTAGCTATAATGTGCATTTTATTATTTATAATATATCGATGCTCGAGTTATATTCACTGTGCTGTTTTATTCTTAAATAAAATGAAAAATTTAAATAATATAATATCAAGGATTTCGAATTTCATGCTCTATCCAGTTCTGTACAAATCATATAGTTTTATTTATGTATAAAAGATAGCAGAAACAAGTTACAGGTACAGCCTTGACTAAACAATATAATATTCGATTTATCTCAAAACTAGTATTTGGAGATGCCACAACTCGACTTATGTATTTTCTACATGCAAATAATAAAACAATTGTGAAATGCTTTCTATGCTTACTTTTACTATGCTTGATAAGAAAACCCTTGCCGTGATATACATGAAAAATAATATTTCAAAAAAATAAAATTAACTAGATATCTTAAGTTTTAGCAAATTTTGTTGAAGATTTGTAAAATGTGATAATGTTGAAAAATCTCTTTATCGGACAAATGGTTCTTGTTTACTTTTCACGCAATCATAGGACCAAATCAAAAATCATAAGCTTCATGTTGATGTGTGTGCCAAATGTCAGCTCGATCGGCAAAACTGTCTGACGTGAATCACCAAAAACAGTGCAAAAAGCTATTCGAGTGTCACAAAGTGTCAGAATGAGACGCTCACTTCGCTCAGTTAAATTAAATAATTTAAACTTATCACAAACTATTACGAACTCGAATTAGTTTACCGCAAGACGAAATATTATAATTTACCATTTATAACAGAGTTTGTGAAACATTCACATGAATAATGTTATAATAAAACAAATCATTTCAAACTCAAGTAATAAAACATTATTCAACCTGCAATTATGGGTCATTATTTGCATGTTTTGCTAATTACTTGAATTTATTGTTGTCTTATTTATACACAGTTCCATTATCCATGGTGTCATTTAATTCAAAAATGAAACAACGATTGACTCATATTAATTTTTATATTCTTCCTCCAACAATGAGCAATTTGGTTTTTCGAGACGAAAGTTACAACTCCAAAAACTCCTCCTCGCATAAATAATTCACGACGCACGTCCTTGCAACCAAAGCAATCAAGAATCTCTAACGTGTAGTTGAAGATTCAGATGCAGTTGAACGCGAAGTGGTGTACAGTGGCAGACAATTATTTTAATCAGAGTTTTGATCACAAGTCAGAAGAAGACGAGGGGAAATGTTAAAAGTTATCCTCAATAATTTTCACCGACGTTTTCCCCAGAGGCAAACACCAGATGGCTGGCGCGATATTGAAAATTGGTGGCAAGGGAAATTTCCGACAATCCATGCTGGCAAGAAAGAAAGGCCGGATCATAATATTGGAATGGAGACGAATCGAGGAAGGATTTCCAGATGATTAAAATACATTTTTAACTAGTGAAGACAGTTAGGAGAAAACTCGCTCGGTTCCTGCCACCGGCATAACAATATAATACAGATAAAATGAAATAGAATTGCCCTGAAGTAGAGTATGAATTGTGAGAACAGAAAAGGAACGACCCCCTAAAGAAACTTTAGTGAGTTAATGTGTGTTGTAAATGCACTGAATTGTTCATTCAGTGTACGTTGATTCTTAGTTGGGGCGAGAAGTCAATGCATGTAGGCAGAAGATACGAAACCAAATGATACAATTCGATGTGGATACTTTCCATATTTTAGCTAACTGTTGTAAACCTTCCAGGAAAATCTTATTACGATAATAAAAGCAGAGGAAACTTTAAATGAATGTTCTAAACCCATGTAGTTTGTAATAATGTATTCAGCATTCCACATGCTATTTCTGACCACGACCACATTAGTTACGTTATGACGTCACAAGGCGAGAAAGTGAATCAAACCACCCGATTACCACATGTCCAGCATGGGTGAAGCATTTCCCATTCCCAAAATACATTTTTTGTCGCTGGTGGAAATATGATAGAAAGTTTTTCAATCCTAACACTCCCAGTGAAGTAATGACGTAGAATGTTCGACGATGGACGCAAAAAGGCTCAAGTCCCGTCGTTGGCCTTTTCTAACTTATAACACCTTGTAAGTTTCACGGTCTGGATGAGGACCATTAGGATTCGCTTCTTTGCCGGAGAGTAACACAAAAAGAAGTGGACATGAAGAACATCTCTTCGAAATTCAAGCTTCGTTTGTTTCTCGGAATGACCCATGAAACAAATTACTTCCATCACAAAGTTATTTAAAAATTAATGGTTTTCATTCCTAGCTGAATTGATCGTTTCTCTTACTTTGATCGTTTTCTATATTGCCCCTTTTCTTGCTGTCCAACGCATTAGTGACCACCCTCAGAGTGTTTTACCCCCGAGATATTGTCTTTATAGAGACAAGAGACGTCTTTAATGGAGTCGATTTAACAATAAATCTAATCACGATGCGTGAAAGGTGACCATTAGGAGAACCATTTCCTTTGACCCGATCGGCACGCACGAGACCTGAGACGTGAGTTCACGGTTTGAAATTACCGCAATTAGTCTCTGAGATTGATACAAAACCTCCACTTTACCCGTTTATATCAATTAACGTGTCAATTAAACCTAAATACAACATAATTCATTTACAGCCAACTCGAAGAAGACTTATTTGATAGGCTGTCAAATTAAAGTCGAATAAACTCGTGCCAGATTGAAACTCAATCGTGAGACTGTTTAAATTATGTTGAATAGTTGATGTAGAACCGTCTGAGAGATATTTCATGCAAGTCCTACTCTGCCACCATGTTGTGCTATCTTTCTAATTGCCCGCCTCAAGGCTTTATGTCTTCGCATCACCGTCAAAACCATTTTCTTCTGTAGGATGTCTTTTGTGGAACCAAAATTGTCTAACTTATGTCATGAAACGTAACTTTCCTGTCTGTAAATTATCGATACTCGATAGCGCGAGTCGTGAATATGAATTTCATTTAAATAACAAAGGTGTTTTCCAACTAGGTTTTGCAATAAACACAATTCAACGATGAAAAGGCTGTCGTGTGGCTGCTTTTAATCTGAATTTCCAACGATGATTAACAATCATGGTAATTTGGCATGAAGAGTTGCATTATCTTCCATGAGGCTCTGGTAATCCACGCGCTGAATTAGAGATGAGGCTGCGTTGATTTGACGTTGAGCTTTTGAGAATAAACTCATCAATCTTCTTGATCTTTGCCGTCACTTTTACTCCTCACGAATTAGAACTCTCGCTAGACGGTATATTTGAAGATCATTCCGGTTAACGTGGTGTGAAAGAGAAACTCAAGTTATATTAGAATTACATTTAAAATATGTTTTTTTTTTCAGGAAAAATTGAGAGACGAAACGAACGCTTAAAGTTTACTTTTTGAGTAGGAATGTGACCATTTGTAAATACAATTAACCTCTAATGATTTTTTCATCAAAAGGCGATATTCAGAATAAAAATAAATATTAAAAATAAAAATAAGTAAATATTTACATTATCTAATCTTCCATTGAATTCCATGATGATGCTCTTCCTGATCGTATCAGGGACTTTTTAATTCAATCAGTGAAATTTAATTAAATTCTCCCAGAAGCAAAATTAAATCCGAGTTGACTGAAGATGATATACTTGGAGACTGACAATAATAATGAGATTTCAAACTAAAAAGATAGAACTCTAAAAGTGGAACTCCTTTTGTTAGTTGGACCAATCTCTCATTTCTGAACCTGAAGTTTGTTTGAAATAAAGTAAACAATGCAGGTGAACAATGTTGCTTGGTTTGCTGTACAAATGTTCAATCGATTCTTCCACAATGCCGACTTGTGGGAGCTTCAGGCCTCTCGTAAATAACAGCAATATGATCCATATACCTTAATGGAGAGTAATGCATTATGAGGAAAGTTGCCCAAAGCGAATATTCAACTATTTTAATGGAGGAAATAGGGCTCTATTTTCTCGCTATTGTTTCTTGCGTGGATATAAATTTAATCTAAGAGTGGGGCGCATTTTGGTGGAACGTGGAAAGGGTGTCAGATGGGGGTGGAAGAGTTCACAATCTGTGACGACATTGACTTTCAAATCAGCCACAGTTTTCGTTCAGCTGCGTGAAATCGAAGACGGCATTTATAAAGTTTTCAGACGAACGGAACGTCTTCAAGTCTAAATGCAATTAACGCTAAACTTATTATAAAGATTTAGGTCATCAACACTGAAACTTTTATCAGAGCAAGTTTAATTGATTTATGAGACTTTCCGTTTCGGAAGTGTTTCACACTTTTCATCGACAACGGCTTTTCCGGGGCGGAAAACACTAACGTCGACGTTCAACTGCACTTGCTTCCACGTGCGCTGGCAATGGACTGGACAAGGAAAATAAACAGCACTGCGTTGTGTTGCGACATTTGTGAAACAAATAAACAATTCTTCAACAAATTAGGGAGTGAGGTAAAATCTCTCACCAATTCCAACGATTCGCTGTTAAATAAACACCAAATCAAAACCTTTGTTTACCTTTCAAACTACCAAAAATTCCTAATGCTTTTATAAATATGTGCAATTTTACGGATTAACGAAATGGAAATCGATTAGTTCCGATCAGACGACGCACTGCAAAACCGAATGATAAACAATACAAATGGAACAAATCAGTTTGTTGACAGAAGAGTGGGAGGGGGGAGTCTAACAGTAGACATATTGTTTTATTGGAAAGTTGGAATAACACTAAATGATTGAAGCTTCCATTAAAATCAACCCATATTTTAAGTCAAAAGTAAACAAATTGATTCCATTAGTAATGAATTCCATCGCTTCTCTTTTTGTTGGTTTAATTCAAATAAATTGGTAATCATGTCAGAATTGTAGAGTGCTTTCTGAGTCGATATGCAGATTTGTATAAGTTAAAACTTACTGTAAGCATTTCACCACTCTCGATAACTACCTACTTGCCGGGAAAAACTTACTTTTACATCACTAATTGAACAGCGTCAAGTTTTCCAATACGCTGATGGAACGTTGCCAAATCTGATTATAAACGTCAAGTCCCTCATGTTAACTAAAGAAATCTATTCGGGCGAAACTTTCTTCTATAGCCCTTGAAAGACTTTTATTACATATTTTATCTTTTTCCACACTTTCCCTCGCTTTTCCGCTGTCTTCTTTTTACCGGTCGGCCCTTCGCCTGTTAATCCTATTGGAGTAATTCCCAAACAACTGGCAGCTGTCACCAAGTCACTGGCCCGACGTCGCGATCGTTCGCTCCAGCAATTATCTCTCACTTTACAGCAATCTCTGGAGGGTGGGGGGAGGGGGGGGGGGGGCTCATCTTACGACGTCGTCGGCTCGCATCTTGATGGCTCCGTGAAGCCCCTGGAGACATTGAGCAAGATTTGCCCGCAGCGGAAACAGAGCCCATACATTTCACCTCCCGCGCACAATACCGTGCATAACACCAAGCCAAAAGAGTAATTGAAAAAAATTGGCAATTATTTTAAAAGGTATACGGATTTCACGAGAGCTCATTTTGCTCTCTTTCTCCCTCTCTCCCTACTTTATGAAATAACTCTTAAGTGCTTGCAGCACTCAAAATGTTAGCAGAGAGCTTCGTTAATGCTACAATTATACCACGAAGTTGATTGTTATTAATTAAAATCAGAAAGTTTCTGAAGACATGCGTGAAAGAACCCATGGTGGAGTTATAAAGAAAAGTTGTTGAGAAGTTCAGCGCTTTCCCGCCTGCAGCGCGCAAGTAGCCAATACTCGCGTCATCCCCGCAGACCAGCAAGGACGGAACCATCTGTGACAAATCCGCACAATTTCCTCTTATTATGTTTACCCCGGCTTAAGAACAAACCGACTAAGCGCGGCAGAAGTGAGTCCCGTGGGATGACAGCTCATCCCAACTCCAGAGTCGGGATCGCATCCCGGACTGGGGAGTTTAATCAAGGTGATATGAAAACCAGACAGAAAGATAGAGAGAAGAACAACATTAAATAAGCTTAACTTAAAGTTAAGAGCTGTGGGGAGATGGATTTGCGAAGGGGGATGATGCCGGGAAAAGAAAAGGTAATCCATATACAACCCTCCCCCCTCCGTGCGTGAGAGTAAATGGTATCAAATGGCTACCATCCATCTACTAATGCATAGACCATAGCGTAGTCTTGTAACCAGACGAACTTCGAGTTTTAGTTTATAGACCAAGTGTGGAATCCATCATGCCTCCCTCGCGTTTATCTTGTTCCACCCTCTGGCCAGCACCTCAGTCTTACATCGTCGATCCGAACTCGAGACAAGCTAAAACACTTCGAGCGGGTGTTTTTTTTATTATTAAAAAAGAACACCACAAAACATCTCAAACCAACTATTTATTACGGAATAATGTGTTCATTTATGATCCGATAATTGGTCTAAACACGACGATGCGTCTCGGGATCAAGGTGGCGGTGATTAGACTTGGAGAGGTTGTCGCTTGGGGCGCTGGCGGGCTTCGCGAGACACGCCATTGCGTCGGTCCGACACTCTTGTTAGAAGCGGCGAGAGGAACACAAATTATTGGGTATAGACATTATTTATTTCTGTCTTTTTGGGAGCCGCCAGTAAGGCGTCATCCTGCACTTTGGATGCAAATGATAGACGATTTTATTTCACGGCCATCGGTGGTTTATATATATACACTCTAGAAGGAGATAATATGACAGATTAAAAAAAACTTTATTGTACGGTCGTTTCATAAACACACATCATCGAAACGATTAAACTAAATTATTATATTGAATTTCAAGTCACGATATGTATAATTAAACAAGTTTAATTTTTATGTCAATATTTAAGTTAGTACTTACATTTATGAGGCGACAGACAGTAATTATATGAGATTCGAGTTTCCTGTGCTAGGCGAACACTCTTATGAAAAACACCTTTTACTTATCACATGACAAACAGCTAATCGTAATCACCATCGGACCTCCACATTACAAGATCGCCTGGCCGACTTCAGACCTGTCATCTTCAGAAGTCCTAGGCAATCACAGAGATGAAATGCCGCTAACTTCGGAGCCAGTTACCATGGCAATAGCACAGATGAGATGATGATAAAGTGTTGATGATTAGAGAGGGAGAGAGAGAAAGACATACACAATCACTTCACAAGTATTAGCACAACGCCCGAGTAATTGTAATGAAAATCTTTATGTCCTCAGCAAGCGATCGAAGTAAGTAATTAAGCTCTCAGCTTTCAACAGCAATTAAACTTGGACCAAGTAGCGTGAGAAACATCATGACTTGAATAGCCAATGAGGAAAGAGCTGTCTAATGATAGCTCAAGCTCGAAGACACTGACTTTGGTGCAAATTATAAGACAGAGCAGAAGCAAACCAGGGATGAGAATGCGGATCGATGTATTCAACTCACGTGTTTGATAAAAACTTACAAAGTTTGAAAGTATTATATTATTTTAATGAGGTTTTGCAATAGTTGAAGTAATTCAAGCAAAATGTACATTAACATTGTCAACTGATTTAAGAACTGTGTCTGATTTCTTTGTGCTTATCACACTATATACAATTAATTTGTCAATATCAATCATGACAATCGGATTTCAAAGTTTCACTCAAAACGCTATTTCATTGGCCAGGAATTGAACTGCCTAATTTGAATTGTACAGTGTTATATACACTAAGCACTAAGTTATAGATGCGTATAATATTTTAAAATGCCAAGAGAATTCACTAATATAGGTATCCCTCTCTTCCGTGAAATTTGCCTCATTTTCTGTTTAATTTCGCAACGCTGAGGGGATGTCATCCCAACATTCTGCCGTCCTGCGAAATTCACTCCCCCCCCCCTCACACCCTCCAACATGTCGAATGAAATAACGCATAATAAGCAAAAAGTCCAGTCGACAATTTAGGATCAAAGGTAGCGTCCATGGAGCTTTGCAAGTGCTGATGATGTAGCTTAAAGCTCATGGCAAACATAATAATACCAACTATATACGAACTCGCAGCTCGAACGAACATAAATTTAGGTATAGTTTCAGGAACAGCATAAAGGTAGATGATGGTTTAAACAGAAATTGCCTCGGGATATGTTACTATTATACGTAAATTGAATTAGCGACGGTGCAGAGATTTAACGTTTGCCCATTTTCCACTTCTCGGGTGCTTAACGTAATAATAGTTATCATTTCAACATTTAAGTGGAAAATTATCTGCTTTTCAAAGGGGTTGCTTCTCAACTTTACACACGAACCGAAACGTTCCAAAAGTCTCTGTCAAACTGTGAATATAAGCGACTCATTGAGACAGAACTTGCATTTATACGTCGTTTCCCAACGTGTTCGTTGAATTATTTCGTGGATATAATCTGGTTTTATAGCAACGAGGACACTATTCAGCGGACACATTCTTTTAAGTTTTGGTAACTGTAGGTTTTTGTTATAATTCCTTCAAGTGATCAACAAAGTTCAAACACATTGATCTAACTGACGTAGCTTACAAGGTCTGATTTGTCATCAATCAAATGATTTTCTTTTCATTAAAATAGTATTTAACGTATTGATGACTTATCATAGATCTTGGTGTATTGCAGTATGTGGCATACTTGGGTGAGACTGAGATTGTTTTCTGGCGATCGATTTCAATAGAAGACAAAATCAAACAACTCTTTGAACCGCGCGTTGTAAAATGTGTGATATTTTCACTGTTATCTGTTTTAATGTTGGAAATCTATCAAAATATTTTTCGGCTCGACAGATTGCCGAGTTTGTTTTGTGAATTATTCTGAAGATGATTGGGGGGGGGGGGGGGGGGGGTAGTAAATAGGGGAACGATGGAGTGGATGGAGGCGGTCGTAGCCTATGTTAAAAACACCATGATCTCACTCATGAAGGTCGACCTTTAGTGATGACCCAGCCCAGGCCTCCGGAGTCTGCAAGAGCAAGAAAAAGCAAAGATTTTTATTTTCCTCTTTCTTTGTCTCGCACTTTCTGCATACGACCAGTTAGTTGTCTCTGTGTGTAATTTGTTAGGAAGCGGTCGTGGCCTAGAGAACCTTCCCAGCATTTGGCTGACGACTGAGGCAATACCACGAAAAACCCTGATCAGGAAGACGGCCCGGAATAGAAGTTCAGAGCGCTATACCTCTGATCCTGTTCCGTTAGTAAGCCAAGTAAAATACAATATATTACGGAAATACATATCTTTAATTGCTCATTTTACTGTGCAGAGTTATTTCACAAACTTGCCAAAATAGTTCCACGAACGTGTAATTTCATGGAAATTGGAACAATAGATTCGCGTCCACATAGTTCCGTAACCAACATAATTGAAATAGTAACCGATTAATTGACGTTGTAATGTAATAGAGCAAAACAGTTCACCGCCATTCGAATCCTCGGAACCGCATTCCTTGCAATCGCAAACACGCCATCCGATATGAGGTGGAACTCGAGACTGGCTCTCGTTATCCGCGGCGCTCTTTGCAATTCGACGCGCGTCCCAATCACTTCGGCGTCTCGAGGAGGCGGAATCCGACGCCCGTCACGGGGGAGGCTGCAGCTGTGCGGCGACATGGCATCAAATCACTAATGCCCTATCAATTGGTCGCCAACCGTCACGTGTCGGTCAACTGTGAGCTAACTGCTTTGCTCCAGTGGCGTACCATCAAATCACTAATGCCCTATCAATTGATCGCCAACCGTCACGTGGCGGTCAACTGTGAGCTAACTGCTTTGCTCCAGTGGCGTACCATCAAATCACTAATGCCCTATCAATTGGTCGCCAACCGTCACGTGTCGGTCAACTGTGAGCTAACTGCTCTGTACCAGTGGCGTACCATCAAATCACTAATGCTCTATCAATTGGTCGCCACCGTCACGTGTCGGTCAACTGTGAGCTAACTGCTTTGCACCAGTGGCGTACCATCACATCACTAATGCCCTATCAATTGGTCGCCAACAGTCACGTGTCCGTCAACTGCTTTGCACCAGTGGCGTACCATCAAATCACTAATGCCCTATCAATTGGTCGCCAACCGTCACGTGTCGGTCAACTGTGAGCTAACTGCTTTGCACCAGTGGCGTACCGTATGATGTCTTTGTGACGGGCTGCAGTTTGTCCGAAGTAGATGCGGAACTAGTCCAGTCAAGTATAAGAGTGAGTGTATACTTTTTTTAAAAGTCGTACGTACTAAACATTAGATGATCAAAGGTTGAAAGTATAGCTACTTTGTATCATTATTAAATTTGACATTTTGTTTCCGTTAAAAATTACATTTTGTGTTATGTTGTAAATTTACAGCACTTTTGATAACTGATCAAAATCTACAGACTTTTACTGTTCCTATTTGTAAATATATACTGCCTTGCTTATGACAACTCAAATTCCGGATCATACTCTAGAAAGTACGTGACTTGATGTATGCCCTTATGGCTATTGAGCTCTTGGATGAATTTCTAGCAACTTAGTATTATAATTTCGACTTCAGTGATGAATTGCAGTAAGGTCGAAATATTCTTAGAACTTGTTCCCATGACTGTACTCTCGACGTCTAGCGACAGCATTAGCTCAGCAGTCAGCACGCCGCACTGCCCAAGCCATCATCAGGTACTACTTCTGGTCAACAATGCAAGGAAATCAAGAGCTCCACTTCCATCAAGACCAGCAGTAATCATCGGAGAAAAGTGCCACTTAGATTTCAATCGGGGTTTCAAAACGGCACTCAGAAGGAAAGGTACCTGATTTCTGTTTCTTAGAAAATGCTTGTGAAATATCGAATTTATATGGTTTTCATTGAAGCTCAGCGATGAGACTGAAGTTCATTTTATCCGATATCATAAAACGAAGTCACGCACATGTTTAACGAATAGATAAATGCAATTTTAAGACTTCACAGCACACATTCACAGACAAAGTAGCACTATTCAGAAGCAGTCCCAGACTGAATAGTACTCTAAAGAAGACTTGTGTCAGGTTGAGATTTTATTAAAATTATTATTTCAAGTACCTACGAATTTTCAAAACAGAAATATGTGAAATATAATTTTAAAAAATCTGTGAAATAAATGTAGCAGGTTTGTTTAAAGCTGAGGATTATTTCCCGACACCAAAAATCGTCAAAGCGTGCGTTTAACGAAAAACATAAAACATAAGGTACCTTTGCACCTGCTTCGCCGCCATTTTGTTTCACCTTCCAGCTAGAAAATATGAAATGGAGTCAAAAACGAATAGGAGTTGAAGTTTCCCCATGCATTAGTAACCTAGCAACTGTGTTCATGGGGCTCAAGCTCTTCGGGGAACGAATCGCCGCCTTCCTTTGAACACATTTAACCACGGGGTTCAAACTTAAGCCCCTATTAACTCTGATTCATAGCTAGTTTACTATAAGGGAGGAAACCAGGCCGCAGGCACATAGTTGTAAGGATAGATACAAAATGGTTTTAATTCAATTCGAAGCGGAGAGAGAAAAAGTGCGAATTGAATGTAATTGAATCGAGTAAGTGACGGGCTGCGTGTGCTGGGGTGTTAATCATCGAGTTAGTCGATCAATTTGCTGCTTCCTTTGAGTCTCTGTCACTACAATTTGTCCTGCTTGCACTTCCTTATCACATCACATGTGTGGTTTAATCTGCATGCAAAGTGGACCTGAACGTTGCTTACTCGTGTTGGCGTTTAAGAAAACGTAGACTATTTGGTATTCCCGAATACAGCAATTATTTTCCTACGATGCTATAAAGAATCGTGACACCTCCACCTAAATTTGTTGCCTATTTTGCAATCCAAGTCATAAAATAATAATTAGGGGCTAAATTACTATTAGTTTAATCTTCAGTTAAGTTAAACTCCACTTCGGAAAATGTGGTGTATTACCATTATACACTGCGGCATAGCTTAAAAACTGCAGTCAATGTAGCCTGGGTTAGTGTAAACTGAAGAAATAAGCTCCGGAATTAAATTCCAACTGGTAAAACACTGAATTTTTTGAAGTGGAGTTTAAGCTAACTGTAGCTTAAACTAATGGTAATACCGGCCCTTAATACGAAAAAAATAAATAATTACATAACAAAATAATATATCGTAATGGTTTAAGTTGCAATTGGTTGGAAACAAAAGAGTACACAAGTTGGAGACATAAGTTGGAGACATACGCCAGAGATAAAAATTGCAGGCATAAGTTGGACACGTATATTTGTTAAATAAGTTGGAAACATAAGGCTACATCCGCTTTTGTAATTACACTAATTGAGAATTAGTGTTTGTGTAAAAGCTTATTCGAATGCTCGAAGCATAATGTTTATGTGCATTAACATGACAGAGCACCACATCGAAGATATGACAGTGAAAATATTAACAAAACTAATGTGGATTTGTACGATAAGCTCGACACGGCGTAAACAATACTGCAGCGATCCATCTGCCCTGGATTATTGCATTATAGGAACGCTAATTTACTGCGCCGGCGCGATATAAAGCCCACCAGGTTTTGCGAATGAATAAATTATCACGTGCCATGACATCTCGCCGGGCCGTTCTGTTTGTTTCATAAAACATAATAACGCGACATAAAAAATGTCTGGCTTTACATGACGAGACTCTGCGGGAGGCCAAGTTATTTTTAATTAGACGCACTTTGATATATTCTCTGTTATAATATTATGTTTTGTGTTTCCCGAGACCTCTGTGAAAGCTGAGAGAAAGTTTACCAAGCCCCCGTGGAGGGGATTCCAGGTAAATAAAAGCGGGCTTTTGACTTTCTGGGAGTTGAGTTTCATCTACGGGCCTCAACTTGAATGATCAAATAGCTATACATGCTAACCATGTTCTTCACGATCTATATAACTCGGTTTACTCCTCTTTGCTTTTTTCTAGCCCGGCTCTCATCGAATTGACTAAACAACAACAAAGGATACAACAAAAATGCCGTCAATTGAGCGTATAATTGAATTTTTGATCAATGTTTGTGTAGAACATGCCAACATTATTATCGAATAAACCTTTTGATATACGAGCAAAATGTTCGGGTAACAAAAACCCAAGCCAAACGTCCGAACGTATTTTCAATTATTGACATCGATAAGGCAATGTATGGAATGAATGATGATGAAACGCGCGAAACAAAGTATTATATCACGTATTACATCGTTGTGTGTTTCTATTGGCTGTTCACAATCACCGAATAGTCGTAAACACAATTCTACTTGCTGGGATGTTGAACATCGGATACCAATGTAAATGTATGCAACCCGCAATGCATGGAGGAGTTGCACGTAGTCTATCTCTCAACTGGAATGGGTGGGGGGAACCCTAGAGGCACTTTATCGTGTTACTATTGCAAAGATAAATCATGTGGCGAGAATAAATGTGATGTGCAGAGAAGAGAATGTCCCAGGTTGGTCCAATTTGAGGTCGAAGTTTTACATTGTTCGGTAAGAGGATCTACCACGCTTCACACAATATCAGTGAAACATAGTACCTATTCGGTTAGCTTTTACGTTAATCACTTTTTGCACCTGACACTATATATGACTTGAATCCTTATTGCTTCAGTGACAAAGAATTGATTCCTTAATAGATTGAATTGCAATGAATAAAAGAAATCAGGAGCGACTGGGTCTACATATTTTTATCAATCCATGAAAGTGTGAGTATGAATTATGACAGAAGACAAAACCAAACAATCAAAAATACATTTTTCTTAGAAATCAAGACAGAAAACAACAAAATTCGATTATAATTATACTTATATTAATAGTAAATAAAATATCAATCACTCCGTTGTCATAAATATAATTAATAACTATTTGCTGACTGAACCATCCGTTATAAATTACAGTCCTACTACGCAGTCATCCCTACGCTAAATCATCCCTTATTTTCCGTTCCCATTTCCCTTTCAATGTCATCCCAGGGATAACCCCTGCCCTTCACTCGCCTCCCCCTCCCCCGCCACTTTATGGCTTCCTTCCTGTGCCAGGAGGTCCAGCAGGAGTAAACCACTCGCAGTAAATCGTCAAATACATCCCAGAATATGGCTCGATATGAAATATTATTTTCTCCAAGGATATTGTCTTCATGTCTGAATGAAGTTATAAGCTTGTAACCCCCCCCCCCCCTCACCCCAAGCCACCATGCGTCCTGCGAGGCGGGAGTTGGTTTCAAAACAATGTTGTTTGTATCCCACTCAATGCAAATTCTGCTTAATTCCTACTGGCAGTGTTAAGCTTGAAGATCCTCGGTTGTACTCATTTCTCTCGCCATACACTTGCTTTTCCTCTTCTATTTACACAATACAGTGTATATGTTAGGCAAAATGGCGTGACATCTCTTTCGTTGTGCGTGACGATCGAGCAGGCTCCAAAATTATGTTCATATCTTTTTATTCTGTTAACTTTGGAAATCTATGACATTTAATAATTGCATTACATTTGTTTCGATTATTCTTATCTGTCAAACAATTGTAACTAACCTTATTACGCACATTTTATCAGGAAATGTTACCTTGGTGTAAAATATTAATATTCTAATAGTTGGTATATTTGGCAACAGTGAATTAAACTTATTCTGGTGCTACGAGGCATTTATATTTCTCTCCCTTATTATTTAATTCCGTTAAAACAACTTATTACATTTTGCCACTAGATTTTGATCAGTCATTAGATCATATATAATTCCACGTGAATAGCTTCCACTCAAGTAACAACGCATTATTATTGTTGTATAATTAGGTTGGCAATCCCTGCACCATGGACGAAACATGGCGGCCTCAACCAAAACAACCTCCCCCCCCCCCCCCCCCCAATAAGCGGGAGGAGATTATACGAACTCATTTTTCATTTAGCAGCGAAGTTCCAACTGTGCGGAGAGAGATTATTAATGGTTATGGAAATGTGATATTAACTGTAACATGGAGGTACGTAATTGGAATCATCTGGACGAGAGGTGAAGTGTGCTCGTCGCTCAGGTTACTCGATTCAGACATCAGACAAAATATTCAAAACTCTTCGCTGCGAGATATCATGCGCGGGGACTTATTGAGTTTACGCCCTAAATAGTAGAAACAGAGTTGATTATTTTGAGGTTTGGCAAACGTGTAAATGTTTGCACTGTTTCATGAGATTTCATATTCACTTTTTGGTTTCGAAGTAAATAGAAGTGTAAATATGTGTCACATCTATCGCACTGTTAGCACGTTAGGCAACACTGTAAAAACAAGTAGCCAAAACAGTGTCAATCAAACAGCTCCGATGTATTTTATGTCACTTTTTCCCTGAAACAGCCCCTAAAATGTGAGCCAAAATGGCTATTATTTTCATGTAGCCGCTTAAAATGTGAGCCAAATTGGCTTTTATTTTCATGTAGCCGTTTTGGTTCACATTTTTGGGCCGTTTCATGAAAAAAGTGACCTAAAATACACTGGAGCTGCTTTTGATTCACTCTGTTTTGGCATCTTTTTTACATTGTAATGGAAACGGATGAATAATCATGTAGATAAATGGGAGACGATGATGAAGAAAGTTAGGAAGAAAAACGTAGTGAATTTGCGTTTTGCTAATCATTTAGTGAAATGTCCCGCCAATGCCACCATTTGTAGTATTACCAAGATGCATTCGTAGGAATCTATTTTACCTCTCGTCTGCGGGAAACCATGAAATTCCCTCAGTCAGGGGGGCGACCGTCGGAATCGAACCCGGGCATCCGGATTGCTACTTCCCCGGAGCCAAACAAACGCCGAATGAAAGAATAAACACAGACAGTTTGAACAGAAAGCTTGTGGTGACATATTGTCAAGGTTTGCACTAGACATCGCTGCGGGCAATTGTTACCCCAAATAATTGAATTTTAAAGTAACTGTTTTCATTTAATTCCACTCATTGGTTTGTTTATTTGAATGTAGAAGAGTAATTGTTTGCCCGATCTAATGTGGTGACTAATTAAATAAAGGGTATCGATGGCTGTTTGAATATTGACATAAAATTCAACGGCACACACAAACTCGTACAAACTACTCAATAAAATTGTACTGTTATGTGGTTTGTTTAAAATATATTTCCACAAAATAAGACCAATTATATTCATTTGGTGAATCTAATGGCATGCATAACCATTTCACATTGAAATACTACGAATTAAAACGCCAGTGCTGTTTTGGCATCGCTCGAAACTGCATACTGTAATTTAAAATAGTCGAGCAAAACAGTTTATCAATAATTCGGAATGAAAAATTTAGTGCAAAATAATGCATGAAAAAACAATAAAAAGCAAGTACATATAAACAACATATATTTCAGTTTTTAATGTTCGAATATAAAAAGATAATTTACCGTTTCGTCTCTAATGACCAAATCAACGAAGCGCTGGACTATAAAATGCTTGGAAACATTTTCAGAGTTGAGTTTCTATACCTTACAGCTCATCGGGCACATAATATGCATCTGAACTACATAGCACGTCATTATAGCGTCTGCTATATCTTCTCCATCCCCCTCCCCTCCCTCCCGTTTACCACTCTGTACAACCCAGCATCCGAATGCAAGAGATGCATCAATTTAATGGGCATTCCACAAGCAACGACAATTAGATATTTTTACACTCAGATATCCAAACACGCCTAGCTATGTATAACAACAACATTAATTAGGGGTTCTGTAATTAATAATAGGGCAGTAAACATTGATTGCGGGCGCAGACCCCGAAATTATTTTACCACTAATTATTACCATTGCGAAACATGTTCACTGATGCTAAAGGTGCACTGAACTTTAGATAAAATAATCAGTGATTTCAAAAGTAAATGTGTTTTCCAGTTTGCTAATAATGGAAACAAAACTGTGTATTTTGTTCTCTTTCATATTATATGTGTTGTTGTTTTTTAACAAAAAGGTAGCATGTACTGCCTTTGTTAGGAATTGTTGATTATTCCAAATATTATAATTTTCAAAAGCAAACACGGTAGGTAATGAAATAATGCATTTGTTTTCAAGAACCATAATTATGAAATACGCCTTTGAGCAAGTAGAATACTCCCGCATTAGAAGTGTGCTATATTCGTAGATACTTGAAAATATAAACCCTGGTTTTCAACTCGTGAACTTGTGTTCGGTGCTCAAACGCCATCTTGCGAGAGAAATAGTCGTGTATAATTGTGCAAGTTGTGCAAAGTGCATGATATCGGGCGAGGCTCTCTTCGCTTCAACTTTAGAGAGTGCATTAGCACAGCAAATAGTCGAGAATTCGAACAATGATAATTATCAGATGAAAGCTGTTAAGTTTAGGTTGAAGAGACGAGGGGTCAATAGCAGATCAAATGCATTAGTCGATTATTACTAACTATTCTGCACGCAAAGTTAACTAACTTTTGAACAACCCGTTTTATTTCAAATATTTGAGAGTTCTGATTGGTTGAGGCAGAGATTTGATCAATAATTGAGTTTAATCTAGATTAAATCTGGAGATGGTAAAATCAGATCTGATTCGACGATTTTGTCAATAGTTTCCTGACTCAATTAGAGTAAAACTTATGACTTTCTGGCCACCCGAAGAAGCAATGCAAACACTATGAAGATAGAATTAAAATACTGTGTATTCTTGGAAGCACTCTACGCTGATTGAATGCAATTGAACACATAATTCAAATAATTAATAGAATTATATTCGGAGACGAAAACTAACTTTGTAATGCAAGAACATTATTTCTCTTCATTTTGATTAAATTCGACAACGTTTCTTTACTCTGATGTATCATATCAGATACCGAACCCAGTTTATGCACAAATGGAATAAACGTTTTTAAAATAAAATTCCGTGCACTTTTTGTTGGATGACTGCAGTTGAAATAAAATTGAAGCTTCCATTGAACTTCCAGTTGGAGTTTATATTCGGAGTTATGTTTTCTTTCATAAATCTGATTGGTCAAAGTGATGTTGTAAACCTCTAACAACCATTCAGGTGTATGCATTTTTATTTTCACGTTCTACATACATTCACCTTGAAGTAGGTTGTTAGAGATTCGGCTCGTATTTTGAAGATGGCAACTAGCTGATATCTAAACTATTAGACACGATATAAAAACACAACTGAAAATTAGATCAAGCGACTTTCTCGAATTCATTTCGTAACATTTATATCTATTGCCTTCGTTGGCGCCTTTTATATGGCATGCTTCAGTGTAAGTTTATAGACGTCTTGTATTTATTGTCCTTCTAAGATAAACGAGTCGGTATTCGAGACAAGTACTATTTGTTATCTATCAAACAAGCGACTTTATTGACTCCTCTGGTGTGACCTGTTAGACGGTATACACGATGCCAAGAGACAAATGAGGGAATCGCAGGAGAGAATTGTAACTTGGGAGATGATCTTGGATGACCGGTAGTTGATTGACTGATCACCAGTGGCGCTCTCGCTGCCGTGATGGATCGACTTCTCAAGAAACTTGGCGAAACAAGGCGGAGATTCTGGTCCAGACGCACAGCTTCCGAGTGATTTAATATTCATGGCATCATTTAATAACTCGATCTCATTTGGTACGGTGAGATGGATTAAAGATAATCAGAAATTTAATATTAGTGAGTGATGTGAAGCGAGCTTTTCGATTCTACTTTTTCAGCGAGGACATCACATAAATATCAAGTTTGCGAGTGTTTATTTGTTTCACTTTTCGCTCTCGTCTTTGTTTAGTTTTTGTCTTTGTGTCATGTTGCTGGCGCAGTAAAGGTCGTTTCCCGATTAAGTTAAAATTTGACAATGATACAAAATTCAATTCTAGAATTTGCCGTATAGGTACCATTTTGAACACAGTTGATTAATGAAAATAAATAATAATGTTTGGAAAATCAACCAAATGTGGCACATCTATTTCAAGCCGATATAGTTAAACGTACATAATTTTATGAATATAATGTCAGAATTTTAAGATATACTATAGTTGTGAGATTGGCAGAAAGTTGCATGCACGAGGAAGATTCTCTTATCAACGCCTTACTTCCAAGAATTTCCTACTTCATGATTATATTTCCAACTTAATTAGTTTAAGACTATAAAATGAATTGCATAAAATATGTGCTCGCGTATTCCGAGATTTAATCTCCGTAATGCATCGATGCAGTGTAAAGTGTACTCGTTCCCCGCTGGGGCGCTGGCGTCGTTATGACCGATGCATTCGTCCATCCAACCTCGCTCCACCAGGAGCCATTTCAGTGCAAAAGAGTTCGGCAATTTACCCTCGCTCTTCAAATGCACAAAAGAAGATCGTTCCGTTTTATTAAGGACTATTTGTATAAAAAATTGAGAAATAGTTCGGATGATAGCAGTGGAATTCTTATACCAACCTGCAATGGCAGAAGGAAATGGCGGTCATATGTTCTCGCCAGTTTTCTTAAATAACTGTAATAAAGAATACACACACACTCTTGCACTTTCTATCAGACTTATTCTTTGGAGAAAGAAAAAAAAATTGGAAACCTATTTCTCTTACAGTCACATTTTTCCTGATACGAAGGAACCCACATAATAGATGCTCATCTCTTTTCCACTTTTTTATATTCAAAAGCGTTTTCTTTCTTGACAGCAGACATCTTTCCCGGAGTTGAAACCTCTTTCGTCGCGACAAAGTTATTGACTGTATCCACGAGTAGAGCGAGGCTCTCGCGGCTCTGGGGATGAATCCACTGACATCTCGAGCCTCAATTTCCATGAAATACCGACGAGAACAAACTTTTGATCACCTCCTTAACGACAAGCGAACATCGAGCACCTTGTCCACGGCCTCCTCGACGCCGTCGTCGGCGCGCTCAGTGTACGTCAAGATGGCGGGGCCTCTTCTCGCGGGACTTCCAGCCTCCCTCGGAGATTACGAGAGACAAGGTGAAACTTAAACCAAGTAAGACGGACAGTTTTATCAACGTTGATGCTTCCTAAACTTTCGAAACCCTCGAAACACGCCCTCTGGCTCAACAGTGACGTATGATTGTTGAAGGGGTTTGCTGTCATGTGATGTGGTAATATGATATAGCAACTGGAGCGGAGATACAATATTAACCCTTCACGACCCCCCACCCCTCTTCTTCTACTTATAATTATCTTGTCAAACATTCGCAACTGGAAGCAACTCAAACAGTTTACTAACATTGAGACGCTGAATGGTCGGCCAGTTGGTAGCTGTTTCAATTGGAACACTGATGCTGCAATTAGCAAGCGAACCCACCTTATGTATTCTGTGTGTCGCTATTAGTTAGTTACACAACGAGGTTGAGCCTAGAGCTAGTCTATTAATCCAACATGAGCGTGCGCTGCACGGTGTTCACGGCAACAAAGGACGACGAGGAAACAGAAGAAATATTAGGCCACTTGTGGTGGAAGAGCCGTCAAAATTGTGTCCTGGACTTTATTTGGATTTGGTACATTTCTGGTTATGGCTCTTTGAATCAACTGAGAATGTTGGTTCGAATAAGCCATTATTTAGAACAAAAGTCATACTTAATGTACAGGAATTTTTAATCAGTAACCTCAACGTCGATCTCATGTCTACATACAAATAATTTTCCTTTACATGGCTCTTTGAATCAACTGAGAATGTTGGTTCGAATTAGCAAATTAGAACAAAAATCACACTTTATGTACAAACAAGCAATTTTAATCAGTAACCCCAACATCGATCTCCCGTCAACATACAATTAATTTACCTTTACGTACGGGATGAGAACTATATCTATTTACGATGTATTTAAAATTCGCGAATGCCAACTGTGAAAACTATTTGAGTCAGTAGCTGACTTCCTGAGGTCAGAGAGTGGACGCTGTCGAGCCGTCTCTTACATACATGTACGAAGGGTTTGCTGAGGATAAACAACTACTTTCAAATTGTCGCTTAAAACTCTCATATAGACGTCATGACTTTAAATTCACCCTTTAGGTAGGATACAGCAAGATTTGATATTTACGTCGATGAAGTCTTGAATCATAATTACATTAAGTTTATCGGATAGTTTACCTATGTGAATGAATGAGCGATCACCAATTAGAATGTCAGCGAGACGCTTCTGAACCACTGCACCGTCGCGACGCTTGCTTACATCATCAGCGTGTTCACGGTGCACTGATCTCAATCTCATCTCTCAGCGTCATGACGTCATCACCGTCCCGACGCCCGCCTTCACAATGTCAACTTCACAAATCTACTTGACAATTGTTGCATTGTTAACTTTGAAGCTTTATAGATAATTGCATTAAATGCCGTGCAGAAGGTAGAGGGGGTGGGTAAATAGCATTTACTCATGATGGATGAGCGCGCAATTATGGAGACTCGTTTTATTGTTTCTGACAGGATCCAGTAACAGATTAAGAGACAAACGCAGGGCTATGACGTCACCCCCTCTAGCCAGCACCTGAGCTACACCTAGAATGTCACTACTCATTAGTAAATTGGATGAAGTTGCTAATTGCAAGGGAGATATAGAGTAAACCCATTCAGTCGGTCTGTATATTGGCTTGGCAATTAACTAAAGCTAGGATTATAATGCCTCTACCAATAGGCAACTAATTGCTTAGGAGCCAACAAACAAAAAAATCAATCTAAACCTGTGATGGACTAGCGGCGATAATTCGATAGTTGTAAATTTAAGTCCACTCAAGTGACTCCATATAATTAAGACACAGTCGCCACTTACGATTAAAAGTATAATCATATGTTTCGTGTATTGGTTTTTGTTTAGTTGATGAATGAATCTGATATTATCACCCACCTCTAGTTGCAAAAAGGAGGTTCCTAAAGCAGAGCTTTACACCATCACATACGCCTTTTGCTCCCAAATTTAGATCCAAGCTTATCCTTCGTCTTATAAGAAGTTATAGCTGAAGATTGTAATGAAAAAACATAAACTCGTAAACGATTTAGAATTCCTCCAGCAAGTCTGCAGGCAATACACAATTCCACCGTTGTAGCAAGCTAAAGATCCACCTCCCGTTCTTCCACCCCCGCCACCCCCCACCGCCGAGCAGGTGCTGTGGTCGTCCCCCAGGCCCCCAGCCGCAACAAGGGCCAAACATTTCGAGCAGAGTGAATTGGACGGTGGAACATTTCTTATTCATGATTTGAACGAGCCATAAAACTGGTACATTTCTAGGTGTGCCCAGAAGTAAAAAGCCCCGCAACTGGAGAAGGATAAATAATAGATTGGGATGTTATATATGACCAAGCTCTCATTAATGGACGTTACAGGATAGAAGAAACATTTACGAATGGCGGGATGAGAATTTAGTGCGGCGCGTTGTAAGAACAACGTGACGTCACGACAAAAACGTCCTGAAACAAAACGCTGTGCGAACGCGTTGCCAGCGTTGGAAAACACTGCAACTACATCAGAGCAGTTTGCGGAATGCTCTCATTGATAATAGATCGGGAAAGTAACCTATGGTTTTTATTTTTCAATTATGAATTTAACTTGCACAGTGATTTTAATAGCTAATTAAAAATTATGACCACCTACTCCATTGCCTCCGTCGCCATCTCCCTACTAGATGATTACCTACATTAATTTAAAAAAATCTTTTCTTCCTTATTACAGGCAAACGAAAGATAATTTGACATCCAAAGTGTAAACTGGCGATCCATCTTCTTCACTAAACGTGTGTCGGTTTCTTCTGTTGTAAAATCAAGAAACGAGCTTCAATCAAGCGCAGATAACTCGCCGAGTGACCGGAGTCGGATAATTATAAGGTTCTTGCATTGAAAAGGTTCAACTCCTCTGTGTTTTCAGAATCGGATCTCTCGGTGGACTTTGAATTTAAATGGAAATTAATTTTAAAGGGTTTGAGAAATACTGATTTTTTTCTTTTCCGCGAAGACCTGGTAGGCCCTCCTCCAGGAGGAGTCACGTGGTAGAGAATTAAAATAATCCTTTTTGGGCTGAAAAGTCATCTAATCTGGCGGATAGATTTCCAGCGTATAGAATAAAACTCCGCAGGAATAAATAAGCAATCATTTTCCCCGATCACTTTTTAGAGAAGCCATTATTTTTTTTATTGCTTCGGAATAAATCAATTGTTTTTCAGGTCTATCATTAT
Organism: Leuctra nigra; assembly: GCA_934045905.1. NCBI lineage: Eukaryota > Metazoa > Arthropoda > Insecta > Plecoptera > Leuctridae > Leuctra > Leuctra nigra. The sequence continues at coordinate 24,423,752 of OW203764.1, forward strand.
CATTCCAAAGATTCGAGCAACCTGAGTTGAGAAGGTAAAGAAAAAAAGGCGTATTTGAAAACGTGGTTTTTGCCAGTCGTTCAGCATTGGATTCATCATAAAATAGGAAGCCAGCCGCGAGTGCATAATGTACTTTCTTCCTTGGTGGAACACAGCGGAACCCCCACAAGTTATATTTGCTATGCTTGTGGGACTCGATCTCATCTATATTGCACCAGTTTTAACCCTCCGGTTCGTCCATTTTGTAGATATTTCATGAGGCCAGCTCTCCCCTCCACCTGTACATATCTAAATTGCAGCTCCACACTCACGAGTGGAAGAGTGGAAGGTACAGTTGTGTTGTAACCTCATCCACCACATCCTCCCCCCCCCCCCCCACCCGACTGTACAGGAGTCGGCTAAGCCATGTCTCAGCACTGACTAATTAACTTCAACAAGCCAATGAAAGGCCAAGAGGAGATCTTCAGTGATGCTGAAAGCGTTACGCTCATTTCTCTCATAGATTAGATGAAATTTTAATAATCTCAAAATGTTACCTTTCAAAGTACATTGGAGAGACGAAATGAAATATGAAAATGCTTTCAGGAGGCAATCTGTACGTCGGCAAATTCCTTCAACAATTCCATTAGGTAATAAAGAGTCAAAAGACAATTCTTTATTTTCACTATGTTCGTATTATTTTGAACTTCATCTCCTTTATTATCGTATAATTTGTAAACTGATTAGATTATGCAGGTTATGTGCTTCATGTACTTTTCATTTCATGTAGTGGCTAGAACACGTCGGCATGACTACTAGATGCTAATAAGTAGGGAATACTTTTAAATTTTCTGTCAATTTAAATTATGTTTTTAAAGTGGTCCCACTGCTCCAGCCAAGGTGCTTAGAATTCGCCGTAATTCATACAAATCTCTGATGAAATAATACCTCAAACAACAGCATAAAACAATTATATCTTACCGTACGCTCCAATTATATATTTTTAATTGAAGTTCCAATTAAACTATCCCAAAATAATTCATATTTGTAGTGCAATGTTGCCAGATTTATGGTAAATTTTACACATTGTACACAGTTTCTTTCTTATTTGGCCCGTGACCCCATATTTTCAAACAACAGTCTTATTCTAAAAATTATTATCTTTAATTTGAGACTATTTTCAATAATTTGTCATTCCTCTTGCGGTTTTAGGAGCAATTTAAGGCCAATTTTCCAGGACGATTTCATGTCTCCCTGTGTTATCTTATGGGGGAAAAGATGATCTTCAATCAAGAATATCTAATTATATGATACCGTAAGGGGCAAATATTTTTTGCTAGTAGTATGTAATATGGTTTCATTAATCTTTGGTGTGAATTACAGCAAATTCTCATTCCTATCCCGAAACGATGGAACCACTTTAAACAAACTATAGCAGCTATGATTTCACAGCAGATGGTATACGGCGTGAACAGGTTTCAAGAATGGAATTTGACAACTGAAATTTAATATTGGCGTTAAATTAAGTCGTGATTCTTTTCATATTGTTCAGTAGACCGTTCTTTCAAATAAAACTGCGATTTTTATTGACAGATTCTTAGTAAAGCTCCTTCTTGTAACTTAAGTGTAGTAAACTGTTGAAGAGCCAACTTGCTCCTTTTGACCAATATCCTCGAAGTGCGCCCAGTCATCCATGAAAACCAATATTGTATCAATCCAGGACAAACCGCTAGAGTGGGTAACCGAACATGGGCAGTCCCTTGCACAACCCCTTGGCAATATTCCACTGTGGAAGCAAATCGTGCATCGGTTGTGGAGAGGGCATGCACTTTGAGGCGATATGAACCCGAGCAGCAAACACGTTCCAGAGGCACCGCCGGTGGAACAACGCCGGTAGATGCATTGGATTTCATATTGTGCAGTGGATAGGTATGCACTTTGAGGCGATATGAACCCGAGCAGCAAACACGTTCCAGAGGAACGCCGGTGGAACAATAACGTAGATGCATTGGATTTCATATTGTGCAGTGGATAGGTATGCACTTTGAGGCGATATGAACCCGAGCAGCAAACACGTTCCAGAGGAACGCCGGTGGAACAATAACGTAGATGCATTGGATTTCATATTGTGCAGTGGATAGGTATGCACTTTGAGGCGATATGAACCCGAGCAGCAAACACGTTCCAGAGGAACGCCGGTGGAACAATAACGTAGATGCATTGGATTTCATATTGTGCAGTGGATAGGTATGCACTTTGAGGCGATATGAACCCGAGCAGCAAACACGTTCCAGAGGAACGCCGGTGGAACAATAACGTAGATGCATTGGATTTCATATTGTGCAGTGGATAGGTATGCTTTTCTTCGCGGAGATTACAAGAACAACTACCATAGCTTTTTATCGACTTGTATTTATACCGAGTTTCCATTCCACAAACTACAATCCTGTAAACTGACTTCAAATAGGGCGCTATTTTCTCAATAATGAATCGCCTTTCGCAATCGTGTAATCGGATAGCCGATCAATCAGATTAGTGGTCCTTAGATTACCTACACAAAAGTCGGATTTGATTTCTTGACCACACAAGCAGCTATTCTTCAGGACAGATAGCCAGAGAAACGGCTGAATAAAATCATCTCTCATGAATATATATCAAAATAGAAACGTCACCTATTCTAAAATACAAGTATATCAGAATAGAAACGTTCAGTCTCCTATGGCTCTATATTCTAGTTTACTTAATGAACATCTGTGTGTAACCATTCTGTTCTGCAACATGCAAGTGACGTGAAGGCAAAGAAAACAATATAATTGTTTCATTAACTTATAGTAATGACCGTAGTTTTACGTTAGAGAAAAGAAAGGTTTTCTGCACAGTCTACTGATCGTGAAACGTCATTATAAACTCACCTGAAAGCAAATTTCTGTCTCTCCGCAAGCAAATCCATCCCCTTGCAAATCCGACTTTATTGTTGTATTTGTTGAGTACCAGTCACGATACAATATAGGTTATATCGTCAGTCATTTCATAGCACAATAGAGATGCATCCATTCAGTAGAGTGGAGTATAGAAAGATGGTAAAAAGAAGTATTAAAGTAGTCTATTCAGCGAGGTAGAAAAGAATGAACACTGGAGAGAAGGAATGACAGGAGAATTAGGCGATCTCTCTCAGGACAGGAAAACGTAGATTTCAGCGTCCCGTATTTACTTTAGAATTACTTCATAATAGACATTTACAGAGTGAGAAAAAATAGGAAATTAAACAGTATTCTTTGTCCGTGGATTTCTTTAGTTCGTGTTGAATTTCATGAAAAACAATGGGCCTGTGTAAGTTGAGTCGTCGCTTATTCATTCTGAGCAAACTCAAGAGTCTATTTGAATGCTTAATTAGATCTCCAGGTAGACGCCATTGTTTTAAAATGTTAGCTAAGTACGTCTAGGTGGGGACTTATATTTCGCTATGTTATTATACAGGGAATATTATTAATTAATTGCCCCCAAATATAACGCCATGGCATATAGCACATGGCAAGAAAGTACATTTATACGACGAACAAAGCAGCTGCTTTTATTTTTCATTAATTTGGAGGCATTAGTTTTCATAATTCTTAATTTCTTACCGCATGTCTAGATCATTACTCAGAGCAGGTTTCATAAACTGAATTGACTCATTTCAGGAACAAAATCAACATCATTTTTCATTGTTTAAAATTTATAAAATAAAATGGGATAATTTAGTTTTATTAATCTGTACACAGCTTCCATCTTGCTCCGGACCAAATGGTTGGGAACTAATTTCAACTAAAGAGGCAACTTGTCGTCCGGTTTGTAAATCTGATTAAAATGACGCGGCTCGCTGACAGTCGTTGATTAACGACGCGTCAGACCACGTGGTAATGTTACGTCAAACACACAATTTATTCATGTTGTGATGAATAAGTCCGATGATTAATGATGGCAACTCGCTACTCTTGCAGGAGCAGTTTCATCCGTGGTAGAGATGCAGGATGGACCGCTGAGAGATGGCTCTCGCATTCGTGGATGGGTTTCGTGGCAATAGTCATGAAGTTATGCGAGGAACTTTTAGAGCCTTTACGCTGACGTAAATGTGTTTTTTTTTTCTGGGGCTTAACGTCGCACTGTTTTGCAGCGAGGCTAATGGCGGCGGATGAATGATTATGATAAAGATTGGGAGATGATGGTGAAGAGTAGGTAAGGATGGAAGGTGGGAAGGAGGCGGTCGTGGCCTATTAGTAGGTTACCTTCCTATCATTTGCCTGTTGACTGAGGGAATACGGCACGAAAAAACCCCAGTCAGGAAGGACGGCCGCGGGAATCGAAGCCGGGCCTCCGGCATACAAGTTCAGAGCGTTACCATCTCAGCCTTACCTGTTCCGTAAAATAATACATTCATTTATTTATATATTTATATATTACATAAATATTTTAGAATTCATTAGAATTCTATTTAGAATTCACATTCTTTAGGATAGATAATCAAGATCATTGATACATCTGCTCTTGATCACTAGAAATTAGTGCACAAAATGTTAAAAATATAACATTTGTATGTTTTTCATGATTTTTGTGAATTTATTAAGAAATTATTAAAAAATGATTTAATAGATTAAAAATTTAATAAATACTTTTATATATAATTTTACCGTTATCGACATTTTATCTTATAATCTTTTAATTGTTATCGACCATAAAGTTTCATGATTTATAATTCGGCACTAAAAATAATTTGAACGAATGCCGATTTAGATTTAAATTTATTTTCAAGAAGAAAGGAAGATATACTTTTTATTCTGTTATGAACTTTGATTCAATATTTTTGTGCGCTGAAGGGAAAGAAAGTAGCAGATTTCTTTCAACCAGCACTTCACTTTCACGACAGAAAATAATCCCCGCCAGACGACGAGTGAGTTGAATAAACACCGATAAAGTAAAAAAATGTAATTACTCTAATCTTGAGCTGTTCTCTCGACAATTCGTCCAACCTCCACCGTTTGTTTTCTTTCGTTGGAAAATGTAATTCTCTTCTTTTTGCCCCAGTTCGGTGAAAGATTGCGCCCCGTGGAAGGGACGGCGGGAGGGTGAGAGGGGAGGGGGGAGGGGTACGCACGGTGCGTACTGTGTTTGTACGCATGGCAGAAGCAAGTTCACCTGCAGCATCATCTGGACCCACCGAGATCGATACCGGGGATACGTGTTGCATTAAAAGGGACCTCGGCAAACTGGCGCGGCGAGAACATCGCGACGCAGAATGAAAAGAAAACCGCAGAAATGTTGTCACAGGAACGACGCGGGTTTTCTCCTACTTTGAGTGGAAATCAGTGTTTTGGAGAGGAAATCTTTAAATTTTATTCAAGTGTCATGAACGAAGCTGGGAAAATTCATTTATGAACAGAAGCCTAAAATATGTAATAGCATTCAATATGTGCATAAACAAGAACAAACTCTTTAAATATTTTATATAATTACTTCATAAAATTAACGACAAAGCTCGACACAATTTAGCGAGGACAACTTTTGTAGTGTTCTGTTTATACCAGTATAAATAGTATTATTTTTGTAAAGTTCATGTTTCTGAAAGAAAGCAAAAGATGGGGTGGAGAAACTGGCACCTCCACCACTTACTTAATTCTCGCGCCATTTTGTAACTTTTATTAATTTAATGGTAATTAACAGGACAGCAGTTCTCTTCCTTCAGCGTTTGAGAGAGATGTAAAAATTCCCATTTTATATGTCCATGGATGGATGTGTAATGTATGAGGACACGAAGCTCGCAACTTCTAAGTTCTAAGTGAGCAGGTTGCAACTATTGGAAACTATATGTTTTTTCTTATTTTTTGTATTTATATTCCCATAAAACAAGATGAAAATGAGGAATTAATAAAGGAAGGAAGGCAGGAAGGAAGGCAGGAAGGAAGGAAGGAAGGAAGGAAGGAAAAGGAAGGTGACGGTCATGGCCTCAGAGTTAAAAACAATACCATCTTTTGCCTCTGAAAGGAAATCCACGAAAAATCTTGAAAATCGAATCGCCGTCTCTCGAACTCTCGAATGAAGGGGTAATGATGGAGGGTGGAAGGAGGTGGTCGTGGCGTTTTAGTAGGGAATCTTCCCAGAATACCTCTCGGTTGAGGGAAACCACAAATCTGTCAGGCAGAACCCCGGGAATCAAACCCCGGCTTTCTGAATGCAAGTTCAGCGCTGTAAGTCCAGAGTCCAGTCGGTTCTAACCCGGGGTGGTATCATAATATGTTTAGCATGACAACTTGCTCTCGCGTGACAATCATATTGATCATTCAAATGATTAAAATATAACTAATAGTTCGAAGTTGTTTCTTGAATGAACTTTAGAAATCATGTGACCAAAAGGGAATATTTTACCTTACGTTGAGGTATGGGCATAAAATACGTATTATTTTTATTCACTGTAAATTTATTTCATATATTCATTGCTATTCAATGTTTATTTATTGTATATATTCTCATGCTTATACAATGTTGAATGTCGCCTTTTTGTAGAAATGTATATAAAGATAAATAATTAAATTGTAAAAAAGTTATTTCTGGTGTGGTTAGATGGTGATATTTTTAAGGTTTAAACTCAAAAAGGAGCTAATTTTATTTAAATAATCTTGACGATATTTAGGATTGATTTACCTCGAGGTGTCTCCGTCTCTTTAACTCTCTCCTCTTATCCACACACATGTATGTACGCGCATTATCCCCGCGCTCTGTTGCCTCCATCCCCGGCTCGAGTCGGGTGGAAGATAGGATAAAACGCCGCAGGGAAAACCTGCTAATTGCGAACGAAACTCGCCCACTCGTACGTTTTATTCCGTCATCCAGCATCCGAGAGGAGCACGACAAGAGCAAGGGTGGCCGACCACACGCTCCCCCCATCCCCCATCCCATCCCCTACTCGCGTTGTTACACTGCAATACACTTGAAACAGTTCAATGAGAATATCAATTACCTGCTCCACCCCCAGGTGAAGAATACACATAGAGTCGATTATTTGCCTCCATTATCTGTGTTATGGGTTGTGCAAGATGCTCTTGATATAGTCGGGTAAATTAATCACCATGCCATTAAAACAACAGCATAAACGATGTTATTTTGCATATGCGTTAGATGGAACCAAGGGTGAACAAATACCTGATGAATTTCTCTACCCTTGTAGGCTTGTACCACTTTGATCTTTGGAAATTTTATGCCATTGTTATGTGGTTCAACTTTGGCGTAAAAGTTCACTAAACGAATCTAAAGTTATGATTAATAATTATGTTCATCGACGAAACTTTCATTCATAAAACTGATAGATGTAAAATCAAGATAATAAATACATTTTTATTCTTACAAAAATGGAAAATTATCTGTAATCCCGATTGTGGTATGATGTTTAAGCTAAATTATTATAATGAATACTAGTGTATAGGGCAAAAAATGTTATAAACTGAATCGAAAAACAGCAAACAGTAGATTTCTTTTAGGAAAATCTTGATATAATTTTGTTCACACAAACTTCTTTTAATTTCTTGGCAGGTGTACTGGCGTACGACTATATGAACCTTCTTGGCAGTATGCTCAGTTGTTATCTAAAGCCCCATTTACACGGTGCAATTTCTTGAACAACTTCTGTGTCACATTCCCATTTTTCATACAATTTTGTATTTACACGACGCAACTTTATGTCACAGAACTTAAAACATGTTCTAATTTCCATTCAAGAAGTGTGGTACAGAAGTTGTACAAGAAGTTGCACCGTGTAAATGGGGCTTAATGCCATGTTGTTGTGTCTGTTTCGGATATGCTAGTGCATCCTGCACATGATTGGTCGAGATTTCACGATCGCCTCACGCCAATCCAATTTTCACACCCTACTGGAAAATTCGCTGATTAAAACGCAATCTCCTAAATTTTGTACACTCATCCCGCCTCGCTCCTGGAATTATTGAAAGTTGTGGTCATCATATTCTAATGTCGCCGCCCCCGCTAAATGGCCGGGCTGCTCAAATGGCAGTGGTGTCCAGTAGCCTCCAACCCCACACACATGTCATGTTTTATTACCGCCTTCAATCATCGCTCCACGGCCTCCTGGCTACCCGACGCTCATCGCATTTACATACGGAAATTAAAATGAAGAGCTTTGTTGTAATGTTTAGTTGTTTGCTACCATATCCGTATACAACCTGCCGCTCCTAGTGCCTCAGTACTGGGACACTGCAAAGAATTTAATAATATATTCATTTCACAATTTCATGCTTTCTGTTACCATATCTGTTCAAATTAATATTTTAATAGAACGTATTAGAGACGTCGTTATGATTCATCTCGAATGAGATCTCTGTCCAGCATCCGTGTCTGACGCTCTCTAGACTGTGTTACTAATGTCGTAAAGATGTACAGTAATACAATTAAATCGAACGCATGGGTCTCAGGTATGTGTCGGACATATGTTGAACCGACGGCCACATATGATAAGAAAACAACACATAAAACCGTGTTATATCTGTCGGTGCTGCATTCCTCGATATCTGATGGCCCCGATAAAAGTTACCGCGACACCCCCCCCCCCCCCCCCCCCGCAGCCTCCCTTAAGCTCCGGAGCCCGCGTGAAGGTAAGAAAGTAGCTTGCACCAGCTTGTTCGACTCTTGCGACACTTAAACTAACCCTAAAACTGCCAGCTGAGTTACGACCCCACGACTCCCGAGTAGCCCAGAAGTTTTCTTCGTTACATAAACTCCAGGTCGGCGTTTTACCCTTCGGAGCCTCGACGACGTCGCTACGGCGCCGACGGGAATTAAAAATGAAATAGAGGCCAAATAAAATGAGTAATAAAAAACGGTAAAAAGTTAGAGGCCCTTTCACTCTCTCTTTCTACGGATGTGTATAGGTATCCAGGCGATTTCCAATTAGGCGCCTCGTATATATTATTGCTTCGACTGTTGGAGTTGCGACTGAAAACTATTTCAACAGATCATTTATCTTGTTCTTGGAGGGTTGTGTTCTATTGGTAAAAAAGGGGAGGTCACGTACACTTTTCCCACCGGGCAACCACCGAAAAAGTTTTATTGAAAAATAAGCAAGTTATTGAGACCACAAGAAAGTTACAGCCCGCACACACTGAGCCAGAATAGAGAGCAATTAGTTGATAAAAAGAGAGAGCAACGCCGGAGATGAAATGTATCAATCCTCTTTTATCATCGTAACGTAATTATCTTTAACTCGGTAACGGTAAACGAATTGAGGGGATGAACGACCACTGAAACAATTTAATATAACCCTTTTAGGAAGGGTTGCTCGCTGATACTCGGCGGAAAAACAGTTTGAGAAACTGCGCGAGTTTTGACGACAAGAAAATATCCCCCATGAATCAAGGCGTCCCATCTCTTTCCATGGCACCTCCTAATGTGCTCTTACTGACCTACTTCTTCTTCTTTTCACCGGGAAGATTCGCGAGTATAACGAGCGGTCCTTTTCTTTCTCATGTAGCGGCGAGTTAAAGCATCTTCGAAACTTGCTCCATAAGAAGTAGGCAGCGCAAGAAAAAGTCCAGTGTTCCGACCGCCTCTTTCAATATCACTAGTGAAATAAACGGAATTTATTGGCGTGGCTCCAAATCGATAACATCAACCCCTGAAGCTTTGCGGTCGGATGTTGGCCCCGGCTTTGAGGAATTTCTATAACACAGATTCACATTTCACTAAGGGATGCTGCTACAACCCTTTCACCTCTCTCATCTTTCAACGTTGACCTCTGACGCCCGGCACATCATCAATAAGCCGCCCCCCTCACGCCCCCTCCTAACTAGCATGTTCTCTCACATTATACCTTCGGCATCTCATCACATCGCTCTTCTCTCCTCGACACTCCACTACCTTATTATTCCTACAAGAGTCTTTTCACAAATTGAATCTCAGGTGACGCGCTGAAGTCACTTTTTGTGCTCCTGGACGCTGTGTGAATCGACAACTAGGTCTGGACCAGACTGATGATGCTACGTCGCAGCATCCGCCAGTGTCCTGCAGGGCTTATGAGTGATGTCCGGGGAATTAGAGCCGTGTCACGCCGTGCAAGTAGACAAGATCTCGGAAGAATCCTCGAAAAGATGGCAAACATCCAGATGGAGAGACCAAGAGAACTGATAAAACACGGAGACAAGAGGAGCGAAACAGTGATAATGCGTCAGAGTGGAGGGGTGGGGGTACTTGAAAGGTACATTAAAGTGAAAGAGAAAGATGAGATAAAAGAAAGGAAAGTGTTGGATAGGACCCTGGGATCTGGGAAATGCCGACATTAAGCACCTAATGGATGGACGAAAGGTTAACACCTAGAATTAAGGAAAGAATACGTGATTCGTGACATGCAAAGTTTTTATCAGCAGCTGTCAGGAAGTTTTATACCCAACTTGCGATGTGGAGGGACGAGTTGATACATTTGGTGTGATTTTGTCCACGCATACCTAAAATCTTCTAACACCAAATATAAGCAAGTCTCGTTTTGTTCATACAAGTTGCTGGAGTGTATTGGTTGGATTTGGCGATGCGTTTCTGAATTTCAATAACTCTTTCGCAGCACGTAGTTCGATAGAGACGAACAACGAGTCTTATCGTAGAGTGTCTTTTAGTCATGTACAATACCGATATTGAGAGAAAGAAACACAAATCCACAGCATATATTCTCACTCGAGCACAAGTTTATTAAAAGTATTAAATAAAAATGTACGGCAATCGTGTGTGACAAGTAACGACAATGTTCGAATTAGCTATTGCAATTTGCATGCACACTCATTTTCATTTTATTGTTGACTTGCATTTAACTTTTTATGTTATTATTTATGTGATTGGAAATACACATTGGACAACTTAGGGAAATGAAATACATTCGTACTTCACGAGAAATAATCGATCTAAAAACAGAAGTATAGTCAACTCAAAATAAAGTACGCAGTATCATAAAGGCAGTATCCTTTAGAAGTCCATGCTATTTTTTATAGTAAGTACTTGGTGAGTGCTAATTTGAGTAAAAATATTGACTAAAGACTACATCAGTTTGAAAGTAAGCTAAAACTGTTTCTCTTCAAAAATTGTTTCTAAGTAAATAATGATGAGTTTTTAAAATTTGATCAATAAATGCTGTTTTCTCATCACAATCTTGTTGTATTTTTATTATTTGTATTGTACGACGCGTTTTATGACGTGATAATGGAAAATAATATAAAAACAAAATAAATAATCCAATCTACTCAAATTTAATCCAATCTAATCTATAATGAATGTTGTTCACTCTTATTTGTTTCAGTAAAAAACATTAGACAAAACTAATATACCTAGGTATATCTTTATTTGTTTTTCTTTCCATTAAAACAGTAGGTAAAATTGTACAAAACTAAATAAAAACTAAGTCTTAATTAGTTATAATAAAGTTAAAATCTAAATAAAATAAAACTAAATCTTAAAAATTGAAATATCAGAATATACGAGGCAATAAAGTAAGTAACATTAAAGGTCAGCATAGCTTTCTTTTAAAACTTCGATTTTCCTCCCTCGAGAACTCAAGTTTGACTTCTTGACGATTCCTCCTCACTTCGCTGATGGACGATCGAGTCCTGAATGTATAATTAGCGGTTCCACAAGATGACTGCTAATCCACGAGAGAAATCCCAATTGTCGATTCATGATTAATCATTCATTCACTTCAATGTTTCATTAATGTGATTGAGACGTCTGGAATCTGGATCATCGGTGGTTGCAATTGATTCAACTTCTTGACAAGTCAAGTCGGAGGAATAATGCAGAGATGTTTCCGAACAATGACATTATCAGGGAAACAGCAGGAAACTCGTGGTCACTTGTATGCTGAATATGTGTTTATTTATTGATGGAATATACCTGCATTGAAAAAGCTTTAGTAACTTAATAATTGACGTCCTGGGTAACTTTCACAGGTACAGAATACGTTATGATTATTCCAAACTTTGAACAATACATGAAATTTAGAGAGAGCAGTAGTTATTGTTTCGTTTTAAATATAGAATTCATGCATTTACACGCTAAATTTGAAAGAGTTAAATCCACTCAAAAAGGATGGAAAGTGCACCAAAGTGCACCATAAACGTATCTTTTTGAGTGGGTTTAACTCATTTTTTTAGCGATTTCCACTCAATCATATTTAGAGTGTAGAAATTTAAACCAGAGACAATGATGAAAATCAATGTTTTTATGTATATTCACTGCTTTTGTATTATGTTTGTGACATATCACTCATTTGCTTTCTAGTAGAACAAAGAATTTGTACGAAAAGTTCGGGAGTTCCCGAGAAACTTTGCAAGGAATTTAATGCATTTTTCAACCAACATGTAAAACCCCAAAGTGCAATATAACTATGATATTGAAGGATCACAGAATCAATTTCCTCCTCAACATCCACCGAACTTTGATCATCATCAGAGATGTTCGAGTACATCGAGCACTCTGCATCGGACACCCAGGTGTATGTAAAGCTGTCATAACATGGATCTCCACTCACCATTGCATGTGTCCGCTCTTCGGTTGATTGCACCCCCCCCCCCCCCCCCCCCCAGTCCCTGGATGCAAGTGACTTGAAGCGAAACTGCATCGCCAGCGCTAGATAGCTGCAGTTACTCCATTCAAGTCTATCGAGAAGCGACGCTACGTGCATCGAAAACCGATGTACTTCGTTGTGTCTTTGACGTATTAATTAGACTTGTTTGTGACGCAGCGTTAGCGCTGATGAGCATAGTTTTTGTGAGCTAATTAGTTTTCTATTAGAAAAGAAACATGATATTGAACGGATATTGCAGCATCCTTCACTAACAGACTGAGCCGTAATTGCAAAGACTTTTCTCCGCGGTTTGAATTTTACCTAATCCATCCATTTTAAAGTTTGTTTTTGTTATCTCCTAAAGCTCCGCTTCCAGAAATACAATAATATAAAGTAAGAACGTTTCTGATATAAAGTTGAAATTCTTAATCTCTAGAGGCTCAGTTTTTAAAACTGCCTGCGGAAGCAAATCCATAATCCTATCTCAGATAAGTTGAATGTTTAGTTTATAAGAAAGCCTAGAGAGTAAAAAAAAGCTCCCTTCTGGCGCCTCCGGAAAACCCCCGAAACCCGATAGCGATAAGATATTGACCGAAAGGGGTAGCTTTTGAAGCTTTCTCAGATGGATTGGTGATTCTTAAACAACCCCCTTGCACTCCGAAACTCGCCCTGGAATCCGGATGAAATCGATTAAAACAGCAGAAAGGAATCTGCCTTCCAAAGGACGATGGAAGTCGATATACACTTCACTTGAGTCTATTTGGTATGAACCAGTGGCGCATTCTGGCCTTAAATCACAGCATAAAAGATAAAATACCTTAGAAAGTTAAGCGATGTTGCAGCAGCTTTGATTTTTACGAGAGTATCAAAGATCTGAAATTGATGTGGTACGAAAAATATAATTGACGTGGAATTCCTAAAAATGTTTGGTGTATGCTTTGAAACTGCTCCAAAACGAATGACCTTGACCCAAATTAGGTCCTTAAAAAGCTCCATATTTCTCGACTCCTCGATCCGCCACTGGTATGAACATGGCACCTGCGCATTGAAGACATTTAGTAGTCGCGTCTTCAATAATCCAATTACTTTCATACGCCATTAGGTTCTTAAAAGCCCTTGTCAGCCCGCGTTCCACGATGCTGCTATTATGTAACGAGAGAGTGGTGGTCGGGGAAGATCTTGGATGTGGTGGTGCTACTTGCTGCCTGCGCTAGAGGTATAGTCGCAGAATACTCTCCAATTTGTTATCATGTCCGGGATGGTAAAAAATGATGAGATAAGTTGCCTCCGAAATAAGGTCACATGTCGTGAAGGCAAGAAGTGAAGTGATGGACATCCCTACAAATGTAGTAACGAGATGACAAGAGACCTTATGGGTATATTATGACAGAGCATGACAAATGATGGGTCATTTCATGTATAATAATTCATCTTTACGCTAATCCGTTCCGTTTCGTCAAGTAAAAATAAAATTTGACTGCTCCTCTTATGCGTGTTATCAACCAGCGAAGCGAGCGATTCCTTTCCATATTTTGATATTTTGTATTGGTTTCTTACACTTTATACCAATCTGTTTTGTAATTTTCTTCTGTTCGCACTGTAAAGGTCGTACTGTTCCTCTGATCAATCTGAACTTTACAATGAAATGAAGAAGTTTTAACCAGCATTTTTTCCAAGCGTATGTAAGCTTTTATCAAAGCTCGTACTCTAGAAAACAACGAATTAGATAAAAACTAAATAAAATACGGATGGAAATATTTCTGCAATATTTTTAATCTGAATTTTGTCCAATATACCTAATAGGACATTATATTAGTACAGTCCTCATATTGGTTTAAAAAAATAATCACTCTCATTCCATGACCGTTATAATTTCAAAATTTATAAGTTTTCGGGAAAAATTTAGTCATGATTTTTCATAATTTTCTGCTAAATCGGTCAAATGTACTTCAAATGTAGTTGAAGGCAGTTGTCATTCAAGCTAATTAAAAAAATGGCCCATCGACAAAAGAACGCAGTGATTTGATAGCGGTTTTGCAACATCTATAGTCTAACTCCAGATCGTCATCACCCAGCTTGCATGCACGAGAAAAGCTCGCTTATCAACGCATTATTGTAAGTGTTTTCCAAGCCTGAAAGTATATATTTACCAAAACATTTCTTTCCGTCTTCACCCTAAGAGGTGAAGCGGCTCAGTTTTCTATAAGCCGCGTATAAGCGTATTCATCTTTAGACTTGAATAAGGAGCTGGTTCTACCTTCTGTCTAGATCAATACCAAACAAAACAATCCACGAAAGTAGAAAAGCTTCTTTACGTCCAGTTCAGTTCTCCGAACTTTTTTTTATCCAGCGAAGAGAATAAAAAAGCTTCTGGGAGCAGAACTCATTGCAAGCACACAGTTTAATCCTACCTAGGAAAAGGAGCTACACAAGGGGATCGCTAAATATTTTAGTGCGAACAGAGAGCATCCTCTATGGAGACGGCCACATCAGAGGCTCTGTATGTGCTGTATACATGTTTGACAACCACATCTGAAGCTAGTTACAATTGGCGCCCGACAAATGGCGTGGGGTTTCTAATGATATCGAAATGTCACGGAGGGTTCACGTTCACCTGTGGCGTCCCGCCGTCACGTGACCGACATAGGCGTCGCGACGCTTATGTCTTTGTGTTTAGAAACACTCTCAGGGTGGGAAACTGTCAAACAATTCATCAACTAAACAGTTTTTTTGCTAAGAACTTCTTGTAAATATTTCAATATCAAAGTTTGAAAAAAAAAAATATATATCTACGTGAAAACAAATGAAAACGATTGATCGTACCTACATCTACATTTACATTTTGACACAAAATGCACACACACAAAATTCATAAAAATGTCTACATTATTTTCCGCTATGATAGACATTATATGATTGACAAATGTACATTATTAAAAGCTTTCTTTGATACTAGATACCACAATGTCCAACTATTAATGAGGAAATGAATTTTACGTGTATATTTGCCTTTATATTATGTAACTATTTGCATAATTTTACGTGTGGTTGAGTTTGTAATTACAATTTTGTACGCATTTAAAGGTACTTTCAAATTAAATGTGCTCGAGGCAGAATTCCTATGAAGCAACTCTGAATAATACATGATGATGGGGAACACCACGGAAAAAACACACATGCAAACACGTATGTATTTATTAAATTGTTATTGTATTTTAGAAGTTATACATTCATTTTATACTCCTGCCATTGTTATTAAGGTAGCCATTGGTATGTAATTGTCACTGTCCATTTATGTCTAATCTACTAGTTGCTATACGTCATTGTGACTACCATTAAAAATATGAAGTTTCATTTAATTAACCGACAAAATATACACATATTATAAATTAGAACATGCTATGTCATCACATTGTTATAAATTAGAACATTGAAGAAGTGATTAACTATTTCATCACTTGCAGTCTTCTATCTGTGGATCTCTTGGATTATTTGACACTTTATTGCAATCGAAATGTAGCTCAAATGTTTGTATCAATCATTTTGAATCATTCATATTTCAATAAAATAAAAAAACTACAAAGAAGCAACTTGAATGAGATAAAAAATTCCCTCGGAAGAGATCAAAATCTCGAAGTTGGAGTGACGGAATTTCCAAAACTCACTCTTTAGAATATTTAAATATTTAAATTCCGATTTAAAATCCACTTCAACTTGCTTTTTACATTCCATGTGAAACATAAGTTCACATTAATCCATGTAAATATGCGCATCAAACACTAATCAAATTTGCTTTTATATTACTAAAGCAGTAAAATAACACGTATTCTTCATTACGTAGATAAAATAATCTAAACTTAGAGGGGTATGCATACTCCGATATTATAATATAAGGGCATTCATAAATTTCAAAGGGAATATTTCAATATATTCTGTAAGCTTTCAAGTCGCCTGATTGCCTTTAAGGCCTCATCTGGCTGGAAAACTCCGTCTCTTATGGAGAAAACGTATAAGAGGGAGTTTGTTAAAGGTCCTGGCAATCGGCTTTGATGAAAATGGTATCGTCGGGAAATGGCGAGGAGCGAATGGAACGGGATTTCAATTGAAGTTTTATCGGAATCAACGTGATTGATTGATGATGATCGAACCTCAGCTCACAGAGATGCACTTTTAAACAAACTTTTTCTTATAATTTCACAAAATTCTAGATTTCTTGTCGCGTACAACCATGCTGGAAAGTGAACTTTACATTTCGTTTCCGTTTGTATAAATTCAATAGTTGTATGTTTTTCCCTTCACCAGCGATAAAGATGGGTTTGAAAAGCATATGAAAATCGATCATTTGTACTTAGTTTAACCTTCATACATACGTATTTGAATGTTATTTACATTTAAATTTAGATGAATCTCTCTGATACACTTGGCAGAACTTAAAACGGTATTTGAACGAACCGACTGGCTGCTGGTCAAATTCATTGACAATCAGTCCTTGTTATTAATCCGTTTCTTTCGCATACCGTTTTTAGTTTGACCAAGTGTACATATTAGTTCATATTAGATTTATAATCCCATGGTTAAATGTTAAAAATTAAAACGGATGTTTAGCATAGCTTTTACACATATCGGTTTGAATTTGTACTCTTTTAGCCCTTATTAGTAATATTGGTTTGTAGACAACTCTCATAATTTGGGAATATCTTAATTTGAACATGCTATATCAGCACAAAAGCCTGCAACAGTCACGGTCCATGACAAAGCCAAACAAGATCTACGTGTGTGCATTGTGCCCCTGTCACTAAATACACAATGTGTAGCCAATACAGAATCCCCTGTATGCTTGCTTGCTCTGCTCCACATTTCGCTACCAGCCTACGAACAATTCATGTTGACATCCAAATACTATCACTTATCAATACAAACGAAAACCTTCCAATAGTACGATTATTCTATTCAATGGTCCAATTTCGTTTAACCAACTGTCAAATGTTTGCGATGTCTTTCCAATGGTAAATGTTTCCAAATAATGGCTGGTATAGTTTGGTCGAATCGAGTTCAAACAACAATACGAAACAATTATTTCAAAATGCAGCTCGCTGCAATTCATATTGTAATGAAGTTTGACAAACAATTCCAAATGTGTCATTGCAATTAATATACAAGGCAGTTGATGTTGATACAAAATCAATTCCGTTCAGAACAACGAAGTGGTAAAATGTTCACTCGTTCTTTAAAAAGTGCTTCTGTAAAACAAAGATGTGGTCGAAATGTAATTTATCAGTGACACTGTCTTGGGACCAAAATTTAATCCATGTAATTTCATCAGCCAAGACCATTTTTCTCTCCTCTATAATAAGATGAGTTATTGACGTCATATATTTTATTCAAACCGAGTATCTTTGACGTGAAAATCGATAATAATTTGCAGTAAATAGCCTGCCCCTGATATTCGACACTCTTGCCCGATGCGCCGACAACAAAGCTCCATCCTGCTCCTGGTCCATGCAGATGTGCGAGGAAGAGGAGGGGCCACGTTTAGGGGATGAATGAATCAATGGAATCACATTTTATTTTGTTTCATAATGAATGGAAATTGTTCGGTTTTCAAGGATTGTGGGGGTTGGAAGCGGAAGTGTGAAATATTTCACATTCTGGCCAACCGTTTAACTGTGCTCGGGTCATGTCTAGATCTTCATGATTATGTGTCTACTTATTCATAGCTCCACGAACTTCTCTTGTTTTACATTAACAATGCAAACAAATGTATTTTCCTTCAGGGTGGCAATTAGAGAGATACTTTTTTAATTGCTGGCTTTTATAAAATGGATGCTTGAAAATAATTACGCGATTCCCATAATCGTGCAATTTTTAGAATATACATGAAAATACGTTAATTTCTCCATAAATGTGTCCAAAAACTGAATTTCTAGCAGTCATGTGCACATAAGAATGGAAAATGTTTATAAACTACCACTACTGCTACTTTAAAAGTTAAAACCAGAAACAGATTGAATCTCTCCGTACCATGAGTTATTCCACATGAGTTCACTTCTTTTCACAGGTTTTACTCTGAAGAGTTGAAATTTAAAACACATCACAGTTGCCATTTGCAGGATATCATAGGGGTGTATGTTCATCTACGATTGTTTGAAATCAGCAACCTCATAATGAAGGGGATTTCTTTACTTCATATCTTCGAGGGATATCTTCGTACAACAAAGCCGACATAAAAACGAATATGGAAGAAAATATTTTACTGAATAACTTGAAAACTCATGCTAGATGGTGTATTATAATTATTGTTTGCAATATAGAGTTGACATTGCATAGAGAGTGTAGAGGAAAGCCACGTACAATAGTGATGAAAATAATATCAAGGAGAATACAGTTTCAGACATATTATTTCACACAAATTTAAACATTAGTTAATTTATTTATACCACAGTTAATTTTTTACTGATAGACAGACCAAAGGATTTAAAAGTAACTTGGTAGGTAACGAAGAAAATTTCAAAAAACAATTAACATTTTTGAAAATTTTGATCTGAGTATTGGTTTACTTCTACAGCATTAACCGACGAGATGAGAGAACAAAAAGTGTCTATAAGGAGACGCTCGCAAAGATATTGTCCCATCCAGCATGTCGTTTTTGCGAAAACAGTAATTTCAGATCAGTTGTAAAGGCATCGTAGAAAAAATGCTTGAAACATTCTACAAATTGTAATGAACATTATCACGTCCTGGTTTGTAACTGCAACACCTCCAGCTGAATTATCTGGCTCAAAGAAACGTCCCGTACCCGGACCCTGGCATGCCACAGCTGCGACGTCGTCTAACGATCATGCTATTCAACCAATAACGTTACAACAGTGCACAAGTGTTGCTGGTAATTTCACAAAGTGTATAAAAACACTGTTGCAATATGTCTGCGAGTAAAGTCGTCAGCTAGGGAGGACAGAAAAATAAAACAAAAGAAAGAAAATACAACAAGAAAATTGGAATTTCCTCTTTTCCGTAAAGAAGAACGGAAAGAAAGACGTTCCTCTATACTTCATAATTAATCGCTACGTCTTTGAAATAGTTGGGATTCAGCACAAAGATGAGTGTAAATTAGTTCCGTGAATTCATGCAGCAAATAGGTGTGAAAAGAGATAGCAATAGGTAATGTGATGTTCCGCCCATTATAAAGATAAGAGGTGAAATTGTGAGAGCATCACCCAACATGTCTCAAACGATTAGAGGAATCTCTGTGTAAATGTTTAGCGGCAAAATAAACGTACTCTTTGTCTTTGAACACGTCAATAAAGTGCTGATGATTGGCACCGAAATTCACTTAAACTTTATTCTCAACTTGAAAGTTCTCTGTCGAGTTAGAGTTGAAACTAGTGTGGCTTTCAGCGGTGGAGGTGCCGGTTTTGAACAGTGATTCAACCAAACAAATCCAGTCGAACTTCTTTAATATATTCCCTTTATAACTCCATATCAAGATCCATAATAGACTCAGCTATTGTGAGAACACTTATCTTTATTGCGGAAGACCGCACCGCACTCTATCAAAACACGACCCTTTGAGAATCCATGCGGGTTTTTCTTCGCTTTTGTATTCTTTACCACTTTTAGACACACTGCATAGATAAAAACTACCATCGACACACAAAAATCTATTCAATTTCCTTTCATAAGTGAGGCGTGAAAATATTTTAATTCAGGCCTCGAGGGAAAAAAAAATCCGCATCGCATTTTGATAGTCTGACTATGTGTAGATAATAGTCACGCTTAGATGGCATCCTATTACCTGCTAGATCACGGGCAAGCACGCTCACGCACGCACGCACTGTCGACACCGTGTGGTTAGCGTCGAGTGATGAATTAATAATCTGTTTTAGAATCCCATCACCCCCTAACCAGTTGAAAGCAACCCTTCCTGATTTAACACTTCCTTATATAACTGTGCTCTAGCATTCATGCAAATGCCTATAATCAAACTTGAGTTAGATACCCGACGATTCGTTAGAAAGATGAGAATTTTTTGTAACCGTCTTGTTAGCAAACTTCGTTTTTTGTTACAACATTATATTATCATCGTTTTATTGTAGTATACGCCTTCTAATCTTGAAAAGGTTAAACTGCATGCATTAATGAATTATGCAACCCACAGAAATGAAATGAAATATATTTTAATTTAGAATTCATTGTATTACTTTTAATTCTGCACATTTCTCCCAAAACCATTTTCTAAGTGTTTGAAAGTTCTGTTTTATTCGTCTCTAGGACTAAGTGTCTTTTCTAGAATACTTTCCTAAATCGCTGCCTCTCTTCTCGAGTTACAGTTGTCTCTAATCTAATTTCACATGGGATATAATCAAGTATTGCGTTCTCCGACGCCAGAGCGAAGTAGGCAATTGCCTCGTCGTAGGCGTCGGCGGCGGCGTCGGCGTCGGTGGCGAACAAACAACGGCGGGATCGTGTTGCCACCTTGGACCCGACACAATATACGTCCATCGAATCACGACCGAAAAACCAAGTGCGAAAACCTTTCGACCGCCGATAAGAAGTGTCAAAGAAGGAAGAAAGTCGAATTGATTGGAAGTATAATTGAAGTGGGACGTGCGAAGTGTGAAAATGTGATTATAAATCCGGACAATCAATGAAAGTAATTTATTTTTTTAGAAAAAGGGTGAATAGCAGGAAGAGAGGAACAATTTTCAAAGCTTTTCATCTCGTTGTCTACATACAGCAAAACTTTATACAATGCTGAAAGATTCAGGGAAGTTGAAGTATTGTGCTTATGAGAAGTTATAAAACAAAAACAATTTTATACTTCCTCGCATTCACCTATTATTAATTAAAAAAATATATGTTTTTGAGTACGACAATATAGAAGTAGGTACATAAATATTGTGACAACTTGTAGAACTATAGTACTTTTAACATTTTAATTTATAATATTCGGCACTTCAATTGCAAATAAGTATTGCCAATAGGTAGTTCTAAGATTTCAAATAGCACTAACAATCGTAGTGTTCGCTTGGAACGGAATGTAACTTATTGGATACTATTTCAGAAAAACAAATAATTTTATTTCAATATGCATATAATTAAAATATTTAGAACTTACCGGAAAAACGAAATGGCCGAACACAGCCCACGCAAAACAAAAAAAACAAAAACACTTTACAGAAATCCCGAGCACAAAAACGAAAATCAGATCGTCCGAACAAACGAATGAAACACCTCGAAAATCTCCAGTAAATCTTTTCGAGAGCAAAACACCACGCACTTAGCCGCACGAGCCGCGAGACCTTAGTCGAGACACCGGTTGCTAGGTTACAGCATCCGTTCCAACTGCCTAGCGAGCGCACACTGACTCTCTCGTCACTAGCAGACTGCATGGACCACTCACACCCCATTCCCAGCGTCGAGGCGCCCGGCGTCGCGCGCCACAGCCGACATCTAGCGGCGACGGCGACAACCACCCGAACAGTATGCAACACGTACGTATATGTCAACGGGTTTTAGAGGTAATTGTTAGTGACTGAAATGTCAATGATTATTATTTGATTCCCAACCGGAGATTAATTGTGTACTGATCAACAATGACGTTTCCATTGAAACTTCAAAAAATACTTTAATTACTTTTGACTTTGATATTTATTTTCAGCATCTATGTTTTTATAGAGCTATATTCGTTACACATGCATTCATAAACTAACTTAATATTCAAACTGCACTTAGTTCCATATTTCTAGAAACTGCAGCGATTGTAGTTATTACAAAATAAACAAAGTGCTAATTAAAACGAATATTTTATATTTACTAACGAAACTCTCGTCGCTGTTCTAATTATTTCAACTCCGAAGAAGCGAACGAAACGCAATTAGAAATGCATTCAGAAACGGCAGTAATGCACAGCTCCGAAGTGGTTACATTAGTATTAGATCTTAGAGTTATAATTTATATTGTGTTACGTTATATTTTTAATTTAATTTTCGTTTGCATTTCATAATTTTAAAGCTTTCGAGTTCCCAGCAAGTTTTATTCGGTTGCAAATGTCAACCTCAACACATGATTTGAACTCGGTTATGAAGGGTTTATACAACTCCACGAGGACTTGTTTTGAAACTCAAAAGGAAAAGTAGTTTGATGAAAGTACGCAACAGTAAGGTAGTGTTCAGGAAAATTAAATTCTGCTCTTTGAAAGGAGCTTTCTATAAAGCTCGGCTCAGCTTTCAGAAGCTAAGTGGAACAAGATTAAGTTGATTAATTTTAACACGTATCGAATTAGAAGAAAAAGGGTTGCATTCATTATTTTGAAAACGGCTATACGTTAAAGCACTCTCGAACATAGCTGTGAATATTTTAGACATAATTTCTTTTAACGTCGAAAAGGCTGAAGATCAGACGTAATGTGTTGCAATTTCTTTTACTTCTCCCTCTTTTAGTTTTAATTGGTTACTCTAAGGGGTGTAGGTGGCATGGGGCATGCTGCGAACTCTAAACTATGCAAGTGCCTTGGCGACAACGACAACGAAAACCGCCCACCAAAAACCGAAGCGATACGATGGAAAGTGGTTAAAAGAAAAAGTTTTACTTTTATATATAGAAAAAAGGGAGAAGACAAAGGAGTAAGAAAATAAAGTTGCAAAGAAGCTGCTCGATGTCTCTTGAATACGCGGACTAGCGTGACGGAAATTTAGGCGCCGGCGCTTAAGACATCAGTTTGGGAGAAAGTTTTCCGACGACTAATCGCGGATCACGTGACGAACGATGTAAGCGAAATCCGAGATGATATTTGAGTTTAATATAAGATTCAAGTTGCGATACAATGGAATCAAGCAGAAATTCAAAGTTGTGTGTTTCATGAGCCAATTGATGCCGCAGTAAAACGATTAACAACCCCGTATTGCTCATTGTCTTCACTAAAGAGGTAGATTAGATAGGATTTAGGACGAGCTTTTGAACAACATCTCGCCACCTCATCCCCGGGATTTCAGAGTGAAATGATAGAAAAGGAAGACGGTGATTTCGCCCAAGTCTTTGATGGTAATGGCGAGCATCAAGTCAGCAGTTCTCGACGTGCGTTGATGACTCTCTCAAGTCTCCCAGCATCCCCGCCACGTCGCACTTTAGCTCCAGATCCAGGGGACCGTGAGATCGAAGAGCTACTTGATACTGAATAAAAAGATAACAAATTTCGTGGGTTATCGAAATGGGGTGTCCGAAATATCAATCTTTTGGGGATGAAATAGACGATGACCCACATTTACAATCTTGGGAAATGTTTGAAAACCTCATGAGAAACCCTTATGTGGAAGATTCAGTAGGTATTCGAAAAAAATACACGGAGGAACTTTGTAATCTAAATGTAATAACAAGACTTAAAAGTGTATTTAAATTTGAGGTAAATTGATTGGGAATTTATTCATGAATTTTGGTTAGGTATATTCTCTTTGCAAAAAGATGATTGAAACTTAGTATCATATTGTTATAATAATATAGTAAATAAACAATGAGTTATGTGTTTGGAATAATATTATCTTTCGAAATGTTATGTGGTTCTGCCAAAACGTCGCTATTATTTTGGTTATTGCTCCTTCACTCCATTATAAATCATATTCTCATTGTTTTCATCAAGCGGAGCGGCTGGCAATGTTGTTCGGCAAAACTGATATACGAGTAACGTATCTCCAAAAGCGCGTGGCATTCTTGTCAAGATCATCTGCATTTCGATAGCGACGAAGATATCTGATCTCCCAAGGATAAGAACAATACAATCGAACATTATTCAAAACCAGTAACTTATCGCTGCATGTGAAGTTGTACTGTCGAGTTCTGTTGTCAAACAATGTTGACGTCGATCAGTGACGTTTATATCGAGACAGGAACCACGTTATATATGCGGGAATCAAGCAAGTATTCAACACAACTTGGAACTACACCAGAGTGAAAATAGAATTTGAACCAAATTATGATTATTTTATTCACAAGTTTTAATTCACTAGAACAAAAATAAAATTATTTTTAAATTGTGTGATGTTTTTGGCATTGCATTTTTGTTATGCATATTTACAATATATACTGTAGATTTATATGAAAATAATGTAAACTTGCTATATGCAAAGTAATTTATAGTTCTTTAGTATCTAAAAAGAAACCGAGAGCAAATAAACTTGGCACCTCCATCATAATAACACACATCCCATCACCATAACTCACTCCACACAATACAAGTTGGTTTTGCGCGAGGAAACAGAGCAACTGTCACCCTGAGTTGTATCCCCACTAGCGCGTCCATCTTGTGGAATATTATCCACCAACTCCCTGGAGCCTTGGTGGACAACACACACACACACACACACACACACACACGCAGCCGACAGAGGATTTAGGGACACTTGTCACCTCAAGATGTACACATTTCTCACCAAGACGGGATGGAAGAAAAAGAGACACGGGTATTTTATCTCGCCGAAAACAGTGACGGAATGAAGTGGAAGCTAAGATATGGATTGATTGTGTGTGTGTTACACGGACGATAGAATGCAGCTGGACGTAATGTGGTGGTGAAGCGAATGAGGTGATTATTGCTCGGGTCAATGGGTTTCGACACGGGAGTAAATCACAGCTTTAACTAGGTAAGTAAATTAATAAAATTGCGACAAGATGCTGCAGAATCTCTTCTACAATGTGTCATTTTAAACGAAATGTTGATTCCAGAAATATAATTTTCTCATTTCCTAAATTTTTTGGGTAAATCTCAAATTTGTACCAAAAAGGCATGACATAAAAACTAAAAACTTTAAGACTAAAAATTTTCTATGGGTACCACATCCAGATTTCTGCCTTCTCGATGAATATTTTTACCCCCCGCCTCCCCCTACGAAATATACTCCTGGAACGCCACTTTTGTTCAAGATAGTGTGTACTACCGTACTACTTATTTGTACTTCTATCTGTTGATTTATTGTGGCGTGGTGGTGCCAACAAAAGGCAGAGCTCGCGTTTGACCAAATATGTGGTTTAATAACAAGAGAAGATATTAATTTGAGGGAATATTTCGCCCGTCCTGTGAACGAGCTCAGTCTGTGAGTCCCTGTAATTCTGTGACCTAGATCATCACAGGGAAAAACATTTTGAGCAG
This sequence comes from Leuctra nigra, assembly GCA_934045905.1. Classification (NCBI taxonomy): domain Eukaryota; kingdom Metazoa; phylum Arthropoda; class Insecta; order Plecoptera; family Leuctridae; genus Leuctra; species Leuctra nigra. Next base: position 24,449,452 of record OW203764.1, read on the forward strand.
GGCAGTGGAATGCAGAAGAGTAATTGTGTTGTTAGGAATTGAATGCAAGTACATCGCTCAAGTTCACTCCTTCGTTGGAGTTGGAATAACTACAATCCAAACAAATAGATAGTTACATTCTTCTGCAATTGCAAATACGCTAATTTAACTCGTTGTTTTAGGTGGCTCAGGCAATTGATTATTAAAAAGGTTTGCTTTAGCACTAATTATTGAGCGAGCGTAGCGAGCGTCACCACGGTACTCTTATGGCACATTCTCTGTGTGTTTTTTTTTTTTTTTTTTTTTTTTTTTTTTTTTTGCCTGCACTGCCCAGGTCAAACCGCACAACCAATCGATCTGAAATTTTGTACACATACTAACGTAATCTATGCGATCCCTGGGATCTTTTCTGAACGAGATCCTGTGATTGGTTCAAATTTTATAAAAATTATCTTTCGATTGGTTGGTTCGATCAATTTGAAATTTAGCAAAGTCATTGCAACCAACATTGTACCCAATCAAAAAAATTTTCAGCCAAATCCTCCAATTGGTTCAAATTTGAAACCATTTTTCCTGTGATTTTTGAAATTTAAACTGGAACCGATTGACCGACCAACTAAAAACTTCGCATGGTCATTGGTACCAACATTTAAGATATTTTTGCCAATTTTCACTCTAATCTGTCGTTATTTTCAAAAGTTTTTGTCATTTTAGGGACATTTTGCGTGTTGGCTGTCAAATTCACGGCGACTTCGAATCTACAGTTCAAGGCAAGGTAGTTAGAGCAGAAAGTTTTAAACGATATGAAACTAATAATGACCGTTCAACAGATTGATATGATATTGTGTACACACACTACATATCATATCATATGGGTGGTCCCAGGTATATTTTTTGAACGAGATCCTGTGTTTTTTGAAATTAACAAGGAACCGTTCAATCAGAAAGGTTTAATCGATCAACTTAAAACTTAGCAAGGATTGGCACCAATATTTTTGGAGATTTTGGAGATTTTTATACAAGTCTGTGACGAAACTAAAGAATTGTTGGCTTTTAATGACATTCGATAGACATAATTTCGGTTCGAGGTGTTGCGTGTATCCGTGCTCGCTCATCAACGCGTTACACAGAGCGTTTTCCTAGTTTATCTATTTATATTTGGAAAGATGTTTTCCAGCCCAACAGAATATCGGAAATGCGATGTTTCAGTTGTCCTGCGAACAATTGGTCCGGTGTAACGCGAGCTTTGACACCGGAAGCGGTTGATATGACTCATTGCAAACATATTCAAATCTTGTATAGCTATAGGTATACTTCGAATGATTAAAAATTCATCCAGCATACAGCTTTATCAGAACATAATCCACCACCTGCTGTAGATTTCTAGTATCATTACATAAATTACCTGGGTGGATTGAAATAGAATATGACTCGGGTCGGGAGACAATATAAACAGAAATAGCTACTGATAACAAATTACAAACCTGCATGAATACAGTAATAATCACGACAAGAACCATCTTGCTTTTCTTGATACTGCACGCACAATGTTTCATTTTACCTGTTGAACAAAACAAACACTATGTACACACGCATTTATCACATTAGTAACATACACATTCAAAGCTAATAAGTGAAATAAAATGTTTATGCCTCGATAAACACTTTCATTAGCGGCCATCTTTGTCACTGCTTGCTAAATGTCAGAACCTCAGGTCAGTCTCTGTCAGTGAGTCAGTCAGTCAGGTGATGTATCATAGAAGGCAGTGAGAAGTCACCCAAGCGTCAACACACAGACTCTTCGATCGGTATACCAAAGAACACCCGGTTGATGAGTCTTATGGCATGATTATCATTGACGAGCGGAATTAATTGAACTACTACACTATCTGAAAACACTATTTATTATTTTAAAATAAAAACTACAAATTAAAAATAATTTTTGGAACATGACAGAAGTTTCAAATATATTACCTTCTTACCTCTGTGATATTATACGTACAAATTAATATTACAACGTTCTGATTGAAGTTCAATTTGCCAGCTCAGAAACATAAATAATAAATTAAATAATCCTGTACGTTTGAAGTTTTTACTCTTTAAATTTCTCAATTTACCACTTTTTTCACAAAAAATCATCTTGCTTTGCGGAACCGATCCGTGTGCGGTCTCAATGTATCAAAGTTAGACTAGTTTTTTACTCAATTCCGACAAATATGGAGTCTTCGACTCTACTTACCTCGAGATGGTTAATTTTTTCTTGTGATTGTTTCGATTCCATTAATGACCTCGGAGTGGATGGGAAGCTGCGTGTATCGGCTGTCAAATAATCGACAAAGAGGAACCTCGTCGAGTTTAAATCAACCTGAAGCTTGCTTTACGACTTGTGTCTTGCGACGATCAAACTCAGATAAATCCTTACAATGGTTTAATTAGTTGCAGATAAAAAAAACTTAGATGATCAAAACACTCATCAAAAGAAAACACTGGAAGAATTCATTCAGTGAGCCTATAAGCTCTCTTAATTTTTACAGGATATTAAATCGAGATGGTCTATTAACATTTTCTTGTCAAAATAATAGTTTTGATTGTAAATTATTTCAGCTCTTGAACTTGGATATTGATTAAAACTCTTCGTTTAATTTGGACTTTGACAAGTTCTTTTTAATTTATTAAATTACAATATTTCGGTTATAATTCAATAACCTTTATCAGGTAAAGTACAAATTGATAAAAAGCAAAAAAAAACATGAAACAAACATTCAACTAATCTAGGTAACTCATAGATTCTAGGTAATTTCTAAATTCAAATATTGTAATTTAATAAATTAAAAAGAACTTGTGTAAGTCCAAATGAAACTAAGAGTTTTAAGTTTTGGTTGTCTTATTTTTGTAATTTTTGTTCTATTTGTTAATAATATTGATTTAAGTCCTAACAACGTACAGAAATGTGTTTATCGGAGGAGCATGGACATGTCGGGTTCGATTCCCGTGACCAATCTTCTTCACAAGTTTTATCATTAAATGCTTGAAAGTTTGCCTACTAATAGGTCACGACCGCCTCCATATCTCTGCACTACCTCTTTCTTCATCATCTCTTCACTATCCTCCTTATCCGTCGCTTAGCCTAGATGAATAACAGTCTGACTTTAAACCCATTTTTATGAAGCATTCTATTTTTAATTGACTAGAAAATTTTAAAATTCTATTACTAAAATTTAATACCACAAATTCCACCTTCTTGTCTTGCTCGATCATTGTTATCAAACTCAAAGTTTTAAAATGACGCAACTTGATCCCCAATTTAATTTCATCTTTCGTTTGAGATTAGTAGTGCATGTCGAGGAATAAAATCTGTACCTCATTGAGCGAGCGAAGCGAGCGTCTCCTTTTGACTCTGTTGACACGGACCTCTGTTTTTTTTTTTTTTTTTTTTTTTGTTTTTTGTTTTTGGCTGTTGACTGGAGCAATAGAAGTCGCACCGTTTCACCGATCGATCTGAAATTTTGCACACATGTAGAGACAACCTTCTCTGTTTGCTCACCCCAATTTTTTTTGAAATCCATCAATTGGTTAAAATTTAAATAAACATCTCCTGATAGGCTGAAAAATTAAAATGGTCTTCGATAAATGTGATCAAACTCATATTTTGCATGGTCATTAAGACCAACATTGCCTCTTATTTCGCAAATTTTCAGACAAATCCTCCCATTGGTTAAAATTTAAAAAAATATTTCATTTGATTATTGAAATTTAAACTAGAACCGTTTGACCGATCAACTTAAAACTTTGCACGGTAATTGGGATCAACATTATCTGTACTTTTAACAATTTTCAGACTAATCTGTGTGTAATTCCAAAAGTTATTGACAGTTTAGGGACATTTTGCGTTTGGCTGTCAAATTTCTCGATTTTCATATTTCACGGCATCTTCGAATCTTCAGTCCAAGGTAGTCAGAGCAGAAACTTTCAAACATATATGAAACTGATATGACCGTTCAACAGATCGATCTAATATTGGGTTCACACACTTATATCATATGAGTGGTCCCAGGTATATTTTTTGAACGAGATCCTGTGATTTTTGAAAATTAACAAGGAACCGTTCAATCATAAAGGTTCAATCGATCAACTTAAAACTTTGCATGGTTATTCAGACCAATATTTTAGGAATTATTGGAGATTTTCATACAAGTCTGTGACGAAATTCAAGAATTATTGGCTTTAAAAGGACATTTTCGATAGGTAGACAAAATTTCGGTTAGAGGTGTTGCGCGTATCCGTGCTCGCTCATCAACGCGTTACTAAGAGCGTTTTCCTAGTAGTAGATATAAAGGCGGAAGTATATTTTCTTGATTTTGAGTTGAACACTTTTGAAATGATGTAATCAAGCTCTATCAATTGTTATTTGACTGATGTCAACAAATACAGTAATAATGAATCTCTTAAACAATGACTCATGGCACCATTACACACATGATTGGATTAATTTTTGCTGGTTTTTTAGTTAATCTCAAGAATCATTGTAATGGACTTCCGGCCTTCTATCTCTGATATACAGAAATAATACTGTAGTCAATGCAAAAGGAAAATCTTCAACATAAAAACAAATATATATGTTTTCAAAGTATTAACACCAAATTCAACGTAGCATTTGTATCTTAATCCTGGGATTTCTGCGGCAAGAATAGGGATGATTTACATGACATCTTTTTTGGCTGTGAACTCGAAAACGCAAACTCATTTACTCATATTCCAGAGACTCTACGCATATATCACATGACATGATTAGCCCAACACTTTGTTAATATTGCGTTATTTATGTGGGATTTGTTCTGCCTGCGTGTGCGTGCGTGTAAAATCTCACGCACGCACTATCGTTAAGATATCACGATCTTGTGATATCTATTGTAATGGGATGTTCTAATCTTGATAGATGCATACGAGCTGGGCGCGATTAATAGGAGAAACGCTGAGAGATTGAGTTGTCTTATAACTCAATATCAAATGAAATTGAGTTTTATTACAATAAATTATACGTTATTGAGACATTAAATTAAATGAACCATGAAAATGTAATTTCTATTGATACATTCGTACTTCTTGGTATGTGTTGTCATTATGAGACTTGTCTTTAAATCACTGTCAAACTCAAGATTTGTTTGAAGTTCTTTAAAACTTAGCAATATTTTGTTGATGAGGTATAAATTACGTTTAGATTGACAAAAGTGTTCTTTCAATTCTTCTTGTTGGGCCAACAGTCGTTCGTTGTTTCTCCTCCATTATCTATTCCAATGTCTTTCTCTACAGAACGATTTAAAAACATATTTTAGTACATTTGATTTTTTGATTCGTAGTTTCCTTTCTTCGTGTTTGATTTAAATAATTATAATACAATTGTATAATACAAAATCCCGATTTATTTGTAATTATTATGTTACCAATGTATTTATTTGAAAATCGACTACATAGGCTGTTCAGTGTGCAGGTAAGAGTCAATTCAGTTGAGGCGCCGTAAAGTCGGAATTTTCTACCTCATTTGATATAATTAAAAGCCATAACGCCGCGACATTTGGCAAGTCAAGATAAGACTTAATGAAAAAGAAATCTCCGTTAGACGTGTATTATCTTGACTACCTCTTCTATGTTTATTTGAGTTAATCGGCGGGCGTATGACTGAACCACCAGAATACTGTATGCAGCAACATGCTCCCCCTTGTCTTAGTGCCCACGTCTTCGCTTAATTATCCCAACTTCACTAATTGTAATCCTAAGACTCGTTATCAGATAATTGGTTTTATGAAACAGGTTGTTCTCAAGATGTATTCGTCGGAGTGAGAGAGCGAACCACGAATAAATAATCAAAGGTGGCGCTCAAGTTCCATGTTTGAAAATACCCATCCTTAAGGATTTGTTTTGTTGCTCGATTTATTAACTCCATCATCATGTTAGAAAATTACAACTCCTGGGTTTCATAGTTGAGACAAGGTGTTAAGGAACAGTTAAAACACACCTTATTATAATTATCTACTGCACCAACCGCATTATAAAACTATAAAAATAGACACCTGACTTGATAGAACTGCACGTTTGATAACTGGTTTTATTATAATTTAGTTTTTATTGGTGTCAACGTGATAATCATTCTTGATTACACTTCTTAACGACTTCGTATCCACGGTGAGATTCAATTTGTTAACACTTAATTCAGCGTTAAAATAGAATCTAATGATTAGTGCAAGAAACCACATGTGGACCACGATAGGAAGGATATCTACATAAATGCGATCCATAGTAGAGTACTGCGTTGTAGTAGTTTTTAAATTCTCGAATTACACTCTGAAGTCGGCTAAACCATTTTTCTTTGACTTGAATGGTTGACAATTTGCTTTTAGTGAAATGTTCACATCTTAAAATTCCCCTGAGCCATTTTCGATAGATTCATTTTCCCTGTTCTCGTGGTACAAATAAGTGCTCTGTGGCAGCCGGTGGAATATAAACATGGTGGGGTGCTTGCTTGTCCCAGCGCGCCCAATTCAGTCGCCACTGTTATAGCCACTTGATAACATTTGCTATCAAGCTCATCTGCTTTATGAAGTTTGTTATAGGCTTCCTTCTTAATGTGCAAATTATTTTTTTAATGTAGTAGACTCGTTAAAAATACAAATCTTCTTCTTGATGTACCTACCTTTTGCCGTTCTAAACAAGGATAACTTGACCCATCTCTATGGTACTCGAGCCACGAAGTCATCCTCTTGCCAGGTCTACGTCTTCCCTTTCTTTCTTCCATTTTCTTTTGAAATGTTTTGATTCCTAAAGATCTCCATTGTTTCTACACATTGTATCACATGCAAATCTAACACATGAGCAATAAAACGTGTATTTTATTGCATCTTGGCCTTTCGTGCCCATCAACGGCGGTGATTTTCCTAGAAAGAAGCATAAAATTGATTGGTGAATCAAAATCTATCCTCCCCCAGTTTGTGTTTCCTTCATCCAAATTGCTTCGTGCGTATATTTCCCTCTACAGACTCTCCTTGTCTTGATAACAATCAGGGAAGTTAACAGTCGGTAATTACTGGCATTTAACCGACGTATACCTGACTCTGATCTGCGTACAGCATCACTTTATCTCGGCTCCAATCACACGACAGACCTGACAGGTTCGCGTAAAACCTGCCTGGAAGAGAGGCGGAAGGGGGACGGAAAACTTTCTGACATTTTTCAAACTCAGAGGTTTTATTAAATTCCAGAACATTCGGGGTTGTGATTTTGGTGCGGTATTATATATATAATATACGAATAACTGTAATGGAATAGAATTCTTGTGATATTTCGCTGGGAATACTATTGTATAAATGCCAGCCTATATTTTATACCTGTTTGCGGAGTTTTTTCTAACTGGAATTTGACTTGATATCATTAATGTTGAGCAAAGAATGCTGGAGAATGATATTTTTCATGGCAGGTGGAAGCGTCACTGCGAATTCATATTATGCGATATTATCCTCAGATGTAACTCGAAGATCACCGCTTGTATTTCATTTTCTTTTACATGAAGGAAATACCTGACAGAGAGCTGAGAGATATTCCAGCAATTCTACATTTGCACGGTGACATAATAATACTATAGAAATGATATAAAAAGAATGGCACAACATGTTATTGAAGAATGCATCTCATGATGAGGCGGAGGGGGGGGGGGGGGGGCAGGTAGGGTGATAAGTTTATCTCTTCAAAGCTCAGTTGAAAATCATTGTATTTTAAACAGATTTGTGCTGATTACTTACAAGGTTTAATTTTGTAGACATCTCTTTTAGACAATGAATATTTTTTACGGACAGTTAGAACCAGTTTGGGTTATCAATGTGTTTTATTTTACAAACTGATTATTCAGAGTGCTTAGGTAGGGGAGATGGGGGTTAAAAGTGTCAGGGGCAAATTGTCTCAGTACCTAAATCTCGACTCCAAGTGGTGCCTGTAGATGTGCATGAATAGTTGATCGTTGTAAAGATCTCATCAAGTTTGGTTCAGAATTCACAACACTGCAGCAGAATGTTTGTTTTGATTCTTTTCTGCTTCCCAAGTTAAGTTGTGACCTGATGGTTATGACTTGCTGTTCCATGTAGATTCTAAAATCTCAACAATGTGTTACGCAAATAATTACGCAAGAAATAGATTGCTCTACATCGAGGGGATATTATATTAGCTGACATGATACTAGCGTTGAACTCTATACAGAGGTTTTGTAACCTTATTTTAAATATTCCACATTCAAACACCATTTTGTGGCAAAATAATCGACAGCTTTCACATCCCAGCTTTTCACACTCGCGAATTTGTTTTATTTTCATCTTCACCCACGGCGCATAGTTGATACAGCGAGTTAAACGTTATTACAGGTTTTTATAACCGCATGTGTTAACTGCCGCAAATGTCTGGCCGATGCAGTTTATCATCTGCGTTGATCGCAGCGGCGTCAAGATGCTGATAATCATTGACAGCTCCGGGGCAGAAACACCTCATCAACACCTTCTCGCCCCCCCCCCCCCCCCCCCCACTCACCCTGTTGGATCACGTCGCGTGAAAATACACAGGGTCAAGATGCAATGCATACAGCAGGTATTATGTGCGATGAGCGATAAGTGGGCAAGGTGTTCAAAACATTTGCATTAATATGCACTATATCTTATTCGTAAAATAGAGTTTATTACACTCAACTGTTTTGCACATTTTATCGGACTATTAACTTTTTTCATTAAATATTTTGACAGAGATTCTGTAATGCAACATCTTGAGTGCAATATAATTTGGGGACAAACCAATTTAGGATGAAAGACATAGTAGATATTTATTTTTAATATTCTAAATTTTAAGTTGTGAGCAACAATTTCTTATTAATTATAGATTTATTACGTTTAGATCCATGGTAGAAGAATGAAGAATATTACTGTTTTAGAGTGATTGTTACCTACATTATGGTCTTAATGTATATTTTCGTTGGCAAGTTAGGTTTTGGTATCGTTGATATTTGCTTTAAATTATCCCATTTTGTCACAAAATCGCAAATTTTAGTAATGCCTTCCTCATATAGAAGAATAAACAACAATAATTTATCTTAGTTTAGAGAGTTCAAAAAATTATTTTTAGATTCCAACTAACTATTTTTTACAAGGACCTGACAAAAGTCACACGGAAAGTTTCTGCGATGGCTTGTCTTAACCAATCAAAGACAGTTTCATCTAAAACGAAACAGATAAGTTCTACTACTTTTGTTGTCTCTTTTAGCAAAATTACATCATATTTTGATTCTCCTCAACACTACAATCCAAAATACCCAATTAATTTAAGCAGGCATGAATTTGCAGAAGATAATCGTGACCTACCTGCAATTTCAGGTGCTTTTACAGCCTCTAAGGGGCCAACCTCAGCTAAATGAATGCACAGCCCTGAACCTGTTGAAAGGCTAACTTCACCACACATACGTGAGGTCAGATGACCTCCATGACCTATAGTAGTTAGATGTGGCCAATCTTTCATCACCTTGTCTGCAGAGTGTTTACTGCTTACAAACTACGTCTGTGTAGAAACATTTATTATTATCGTCACGTTTGCAAACCGTATTGTGTTACTTTTATTGACGCGAAAGTTCAATCGAATACTATTGACCAATTAATAGATTAATTTAGGTTTTATTAGACTCGATTTTTACTAAACAATTTAAGAAACAACTAATAAATACATAACTTCTAACCATATCGAAACATTTTGTTTATTGTTTGTGATTGTTTGTGTATAAGGTTAATTAAAAAATCAATCGTCTTTTTCCCCATTATTAAATGTGTGCCTATTCGATACGCACGTCAAAACGATAAGGCTACTGCGATTGAGGTGCAAGTTAGGCCAAGTAAACTTGACAACCTTGTAGACATCAATTAGAATGTAATGCCCATTTGTTTCAAAACCTTATTAGTTTAAACATTAAAATTACATAGCTCACCGTATCATCAATCAATATAACATTTCGCGCGTTTTTTTTCATACTAATAATGTGAAGGTTTGTGGTTAGGCATATAGTATGAGAAATTGTGCTATTGAACGGTATTGGGGATAACCAAATCTGACAGACCAGTCCTCATAATTAGAGTATAATACTTGTGCAAGTCAGATATTTAACTTTTAAGTAAGTACAAGACAATACTAACATACATTATTTTATCCATCCACAATAGTTAAATATTTTTAAACTGAAAACATATGCCTTCCAATCTTAATGTAACGTCACCTGCAAGAAACATATAGTTTAAAAAAGGGGTAAAAAATTGTAAGAGTTATATGTTTATCGTTTTAGCCATAATGTTGTAATATTTGTAAATGTTCTGTGTGCGAAATGAATCTGGACAGGCAAAGATGAACCCGCTCTAGCATGGACCGGCCTATCACCGACCGTATATCAAAGTGTGCTTGCAGCAGATCGACAATCGACAAGTTGTTTTGTAAAAGTTATCGACACTTTAGTCAATATTTTGATATGGCAAGTTCCTCTCGACACAATATAAGTTGGTACAACAGAGTTTTGAAAATGTCATTCATTTACATTTGGATTTATGTGTCTCAACCACGGACTCGAACCAGGGCCTACTGAGTACTGGCTCAGCGAGCTACCGCCTGAGCCAACTAAACTGGCGTACACCGATTAAACTAGATGATTTTGTGTCAAATCACTTTAACTTTATTGTCACATTTCATATTTGTATCTTACAAGAATTTTCACATAATAAGTAACAAAGGGATGCTCTTCTTTATACTCTTCTGTCTTGCTCTAAGCGCTATGTAAATTATATCATCCACGGTCTCTAGATAGATTATACCTACTTTACAAGTAACACATGCAACTCGCTTATGACGTCAAAAACTGAACAATGCCTCGCACGTTCTTGTAGGTAAAAGTAAAACAAAGTAAACTCTATCTTGAATGGTTCAATATGCCAATACAAGACACAAGTCATGAATTTCAATATTACATATCAATGCATTTTATTCTACACAACAGGAAGGTCTCAATAAATTATTGTGGCTGATAGAAAAACACAATGCAATGTGCTCGTTGGCTGTTGAGAGGGGGTTTGTGTAAACAACAGTGTGACTCCGCACAGAAGGGTCCTCCCCAATATCTACTTTCCTAGTCAATAAATCATCTTGAACCCTCGGATTTCATCATCCAGTGAAATAATTCATTGCAGTTGGCAGCGAGCAGGTGCTGATGGAAATGATTGAAATATTGTTATTGAAATTAGTTCGAAGCTTATTACAAAGACTTGTGACAAATTTGGATTAATAACTTTGTCTGTAAGCTAACTGGTTTGGGTTTAGTGTACTTTATCCTGATGAATGATGTATTATGTAATTTGTTTTATTCAGCACAAATCACAGCAATATTAAATATTATGAAATCTTGTTTGAGTTGGTTCATTGAAACAGATTTGGCTTCAAAATGCTTGAAATTTTTGTATTTTACTCCACAGTGTAGAAATCATCGAGTTATCAATATCTTGTAGATCCCAATGTTCATGTCAATATTTTATGTACGATCACAATAGGATTTCATTAGGTAATCGTATTATTGGATCAGTGTGTGTGAAGAGTGGATGCTTATAAATAATATTAGTAATTGTTTTAAGTCTAAAAGGTAACGCGGATGATGGCACTGAACGTTGTGTAGACAATCCAAGCTGCCAGAAGAGCCACAAGTGCCAGAGTGCAGCAATGCAGCACGAACAACCTGAAACATCATGTTAACATATCATCTTAGCGTATTGGCGTAGTGTTCGTCTATCTCATGGAAAATAACAACTACTACATTACATCATTGACTTCCGATCTATATGGGATTTGCGGGACTGTCGTCGATGTCTAGTGACAAAGATTACCTACCCATTCTTACTTACAGACCAAGGTCAAATTCTTCACTAGTCGGGCTGAGTTCGTCTTACAATATTAAACAAAATTAATCATATGTTGTTATATTGCCAAAATCTGGTCAAGCAGTGCGGCCTCAGACATCGGCAAAAGAATTCAGTGCTGCAGCTATAGCAGTCACGAATCCCATATAGAGCGGAAGGCAATGATTGCATTGATCAAGAATAAGATCCCGCACCTGCGTAGGCGTAATTTAGCAGATTCGATGGTGTCTGGAGTCTCCTTGAGAAGATGAAGTCGGAGGTTCGGAACGCTTTCTGTCATGTAACTGACCCAATCCAAGCCTCGCATGTTGAAGTCGAACAGTTCCTTGTCTCGATCACTCAACTTGTGCCACAAGTCAACCACGTTGCTATCAGCGAACACCCATTCTTGGGTGGCGAAGTATTTGATCACTTCAGAGAATTTGTGGATCTTGAGGGTTGCCTTTACCAACCTGAAAAGAAAACGTTAAGACGGCTGAGAAGTGAGTTTGGCCTTACAATTACATTGGTAAAAAATATTGATATTATTATAAACCATAATAATATCAATATATTTTTTACCAATGTAATTGTTAATAAAATAAGGCTTTGTACGAGTCTTCAGAAGAGTTCAATAATAATAATTTCATAGCTTGGAATGGCTTTTTATTTTTATTTTGTCCTACAGATGTTTAGTAGGTACCTGAAAATTAGTAAAACTTTGACACTAAACGTCTGTATGACGAAATAAAACTAATAGTCCATTACAAACTATGAAATTATATTCATTGAACAGTTTTTGAAGACTCGTACAAAGCGTAATTGCATTAACAATTAAATTTTTAAAAGATATTGATCAAAATCGATTCAAGGTCACGCTCACTACTCAGCCGTCTTAATTCTACTTTTTATCACTCTCATTTGTTAACAATTTCTATTGGTTGAAATAATGTGTGAAGTACCCAAGTGCTATGATTGAAGTTTCAGATGACGGAATGAAACGAGTGTGTAAGGTTACATGAAAGAAGGAATACACAATTACCATCATACCTACATAGGTTTTCTGCCAGAGATGAGAAGCACGAAGTCAACTAGGTATGCCGGCAGATAGTGCAAGAAGATGCGGCTGATGAGTATTGTCCACCAAGACAGGGGATACACCATGAACCCATACCAGATAGCTTTAGTCATGGGATAGTTCTCGTATGCCCTGTGGTATGTGTCGTGGAACTGTCCCCATGTGGTTTTGTTCACGCGAGGGGAGATGTAGTTGTACACAGGGGTTTTGGCTGACTTCGTCCTGTAGAAGAAGAAAACGAAGTCATTTTACAGACATTCTAGAAACAATAGAAACTTCTTCGTTGTAGATATCAAGACAATTCAATGTAATTGAATCACCAGTATTTTGTAGTTTTTATTATCGAAACGTTTGTCACTAGCAGTTTCAGATACCGTCTGCAGGTACCCAAGGTCAATGCTTTGACACTACAACTGCAAGACTCTTGAGATTGTGACTTACAGTTGGATTCGTTCGACGACGTCCCACGCCGAGGCGATGATGCCGTTGATCGCCATGTCACACGGTACGATGTTCGCCTCCATCTTGAGATTCGCCGACATGATCCTCATGACTCCGGCAGCGCCTCCTACAATCACCCCCGTCGGACCGTAGAGGTTGTCGATCCAGCCGCACATCGGCTCCTTCCTCGTGCACACCACTGGAAACACAATAGAGTTCGATTTCATGCGAGGAAACTCTGTGTTTACGGACATTACTCCCGATACCATCAGACTAATCCATAAGCAATCCATTTTCAAGGAGAATAAAATGTTGTTGCGACCTTGTGTAAGTTTAAGATAATGGAAATGCCGATGAATGTATAAGCTGCAAGTATATACCTCATAAGTCATAGGTAGGAGGCCCAATGTCAATTTTCTCGTTTTTGCGTTGCACACTTTTGGTTTGAAATCATGTAATCAAGCTCTATCAATTGCAATTTGACTGAAGTCAACAATAACAGTTATGGAGTCTTATCCTACAAAAAACTGGTGTCACTCTTCCAATTTGGAGAAAGGTTCTAGAGGGCCGAATTACTGTTTTTTTTAGCCCACCTCAAAATCATTGAAATGTACATCGGGCCTTCTACCTCTGAGATGGAGACATGATGGCGAGTAAGCACGTCGATCTAGTCTTACCTATTGAAGGCCGGAACACTCCTAGAGGCAGTCCTTGTCCATAACGTTCGCAAGCTTCCTCGGAGAGTGCCTTTGTGAAGGCATACGTATTGGGCCACGCTCCTATAAGTCTTCAAAACAATTTATTGTAAATACTCATGTTTAACATCTTAAGATAATACTTAATTATCTTCATATTACTTCTGTTCCAGATCTGCCATCACAGCGTCATCGAGTCCCTCTGCCATGTGTATCGCCATTTCGCTCGTGATCGGGGGTTTGTAGAACTTCTCATCGATGGTTTTCTGCGGGCTGTACGCGTAGGCAGTCGAAACATGAATCACAGCCTGCAGTCGAGGAATTCACGTCACATTCATTATTCATGAAGTCCATATTAACGACGTGATACAAATAGAAGTTGCAATAGCGAGGAATGACAAAATGACCAAATATCCAGAATAGTGGTTGCATAGGGCTGTGCATACAGGACATTACACTAAAAGTGGGTTATTTTGACAACCTCTCTCCCCCTCCCCCTTGTCAAACTGTGTCACACTTTTCTAAACCTCCCCCTCCCTAAAAAAAACATCACAAAACTATCCCCTTCCCCCAAAAAAATATTATAATAAAAATCTGACTGCAAAATTCATTTGAATTTATCGTTTTTAGCGAAATTTCAGGTCCCGACATCAAATTAAATTTAAAATTCTTTAAAATGTCTATATAAAAAGTGACGTCGTACTGGCATCAAGTCTCATCAAGTGGCATCGTCCCCCACTCCCCCTGTCACACCATGTCACAGATTGGTGCCCCCCTCCCCCCCCTTGAAACGCAACGTCCTTTATGCATTGCCTCTAATCGTGCACTCTAGTGCATGAAAATCTTAGTATCAACCTTATGAAAATCAATTATTCTTATTCTACGTAGATAGTAGAATAATTATTAAACTCTTCGAACAAATAGTGGTTCAGTGTTTTGATTGGCTTCGAGTACTGTCATGATGTATTTCAGAAATCCTGATTGCTCCCAGGAAGGTAAAGGAATGAAGGAAGAGCTGACCTTGAGTTTGTTGAACGATCGACACATCTGCAGAAGATCTCTCATGCCTCTGACGTTCAACAAGATGGCTGTCTTGAGCTTCTCGTCGAACCTCACCGTCGCGGCGGCGTGGAAGACGACGTCTACTTGCTGACTGAGCAACAGATGATCGGCGTCGCTGATGCCCAGGCCTGGCAAGCCGACGTCCCCGCAGATGGCCGATAACTTGGCCTTGAACGTCGGTTGTTCCAGACGGATGCGGTCGAAACACTGGCAACAAGACAATTGCAAGATGCCAGCGTAAGGTTTACATTTATTTGCCGATAATTTATAAAACAATAGGGAAGTCAGGTGAAATTTTATTCTAGTTAATTTGTAAAATATCAACACAAATAACAATGACAAACACACTTATCACTAGCGAAATTTAAAATATTAATTCTTAAAAATCAAATTCAAATGTCATTGGATATTTTGGCGGGGAAAAACGGCAGGCAACGAGAATCAGGATTGTGATGTCATTTCCAAGTCTCCAACAATGTGTTACCATGGTGATTCCTTTGTTGTCATGGCAATATTATAGCGGATTGTGATGCCATAGTCAGTTTTCCTGTTTTAATTTTTTTTTTGTCTGGGGCTTAACGTCGCACTGTTCTGCAGCGAGGCTAATGGCGACGGATGGATGATTATGATGATGATTGGGAGATGATGGTGAAGAGTAGGTAAGGATGGAAGGTGGGAAGGAGGCGGTCGTGGCCTATTAGTAGGGTACCTTCCCAGCATTTGCCTGAAGACTGAGGGAAAACCACGAAAAAACCCCAGTCAGGAAGGACGGCCGCGGGAATCGAACCCGGGCCTCCGGAATACAAGTTCCGAGAAGTTACAAGTTAAAATTGTAAGAAATGTATCAATCTTTGTAAATTAATTCCTTAATAACAATTCATCACATCAACAAAAATAATACCAAATCTGTGTTTCATCAACATCTCAACTCTCATAAAATAACTATTATTCTGAAATCTAATTTTAAGGAGACTTCCCTAATGTTATTGTTTTGACTATTGAACACTTCGCTTATTAAAAGAGTTCAAATCGGAAATAGCATATTTTTTAAATTGAATTTAGTATTGTTGCTCCTTTCTCTGCTCATGTCTATAAATACGACGTAATCTCGCACACGATTTGACACATCTTACCGGTGATTTGGCGAGGTCATCGATCCGCTCCTCCAGCTTCCTCCCCTTCTTCTCCCTCACCATCAGATAGATTCTCACAATCCCTGGACAGGATCTCAGCAGCTTCTCTACCAACACTTTGCCCATGAAACCTGTTGCTCCTGTGATGAAGATGGTCGATCCATCGTAGAACTTCTGCAGAGTCGAGTCTTCGGGGACGGAAATGTCTTCCGGGGTTGTCGGTAGCTCAACTCCTGTGTTTTCCATGGTCGTAATAGTCATCTGCAGAGAGTTAGAGAGAGTTTTAACCCCAAGGTTGGATCTCGCAGTTTTGAAAAGATGTGATCAATTTTCTTGTAACCATTTCAATAACTAAAACATTATAATATTCAAAACTATAATAATTTTGTCTTCCATTTAGGCAACAATCAGCTGAGCACAATCACATCAAAGTTTTTTTTAATACATTCGTCTCGTAACCATATTCTAGCCGACTACAGAACGAAACTTTTCAAATGTTTTTACATTATCATTGAAAGAATAAAAATTAAAATTTTCATCGAATTTGAGTGAAATTATTTTCACTTTTTTTCAGATTACTATCAATCTTTTTCCTGCGTAGCTATGTGTGCCCCCCCCCCCCCCCCCCCTCAACACACACAAAAACAAACTCGTCTTTCTGTCAAAGCACAAGAACAAGAGAAAATTAAAATATGTTTTGATGGCCAAATGATTTTACAATGCGTAAAAACAAATTATGTCGTATAGTAGGCAGCAGGCAATCTGTGGAATAATTTCACTTTTAAAACAAGTATTTTATGAACTTCTTAGTTCTCTCAACCTGGAGTCTGGAACTAATAATATAGATGATTCTAACAATGGTAATGATCCTGGACTCCATGTCGAGCTAACTCAGGTGTTCGTAAAATGAAGGGTTTAAAATAAAATCCAATCCACAGATCGCCTGCTGCCTACTATAGAAAGATTGACTCGTTTTAGTTTTTTGACAATTCCAACAATTTTAAATATTCAGAAGTTCCACGAGAAATGATTATAAAGGTAAATGTATACTCGCCTCAAGAACTGGAAACCTTCACTCCTTGTCCTGCTATGAACTTCTCAGATTGACTTGTTTATTCAACAATATTGTAATCGGTGTTTCATTTTCAATTTAGTAACTGGCAATAAATTTAAATACGCTTACTTCTAATTATTCTGAACAACATCACAATACTAGTAAATTCTCATAAATTCAAATTCTAAATAAATCTACTAGGGTTACATATTTTGTATGTTTCCCTCCGAATGAAAGTACCTACACTGAAGTGCAGTGCAGGTAATTGTCTGGAACGTACTGCGCGCGTAAATATTACATAATTTGCCAATTGCTATCAGTTACCTAGACAGTTCACCTTTGCTGACAGGAAGCCAATATAATTATTATTCATGCTTTAATTTAAAATTATGAATTACGGAAATGACATCAAATGTATTTGGCAATGTCAACGACATATTTTTTAAATGATATTGATTTCATTTCCCCAAACAACATAAATTTTGATGTATTTGTTGCAAAATATATGTATAAATTCTACTTCATACTAGGGAGATCAAGGTAGTGTAAAAACAGTACTAGAAGAGCATACTATAGGAAAACGCTATGTATAACGCGTTTATAAGCGAGTCTTCGCACTGTCTGCGAAATAATGCGAGTGTGTAAGTGGCTGCTCTCCTTGAAGAGTTTTTTAATCGATTTTTATCAATCTTTTACCAATGCAATTGTTAAAAAAATAAGGCTTTGTACGCGTCTTCAGAACTGTTCAATGAAAATAATTTCATAGCTTGGAATAGTTTTATTTTGTCCAATAGATGTTAAGTACCATAATTTTACTAATTTTCGGGCACTAAACATCTGTAGGACAAAGTAAATCTGATAAACTATTCCAATTTATGAAATTATTTTCATTGAACAGTTCTGAAGACGCTGGTGTATTGTAGGGTGTATTGGTGTATTGTATGTTGTATTGGGCACAAGATGACGTTGCTTGTGTCGGTATCTATCGGTGGGGAGAGGAACTTTTGTGGAATGCAAATACAAAATAGATCTATTGAGAACAAATATCGAGGATTTAAAAATACTTGGATGGATGACCATTCAAGTCGGCTGGCCAGATGCTGCCGTGGTCCAGAGAGACTTGGGGTGGTTGGGTAGGTGTAATAATAGTGTCAGTTTCTGACGGGGCTTATACTACGGTCCGTAGAAGGGTCAAAGATTACAATTCGAGTTTGACCTTGAAGAGTTTTTAAATCGATTTTTATCAATATCTTTTACAAATGTAATTGTTAACAAAATAAGGCTTTGTACGAGTATTCAGAACAGTTCAATGAAAATAATTCCATAGCTTGTAATGGTTTATTAGATTTAGTTTGTCCTACAGGTGTTTAGTGCCCGAAAATTAGTAAAAATATGGCACTAAACATCTGGTGGACAAAATAAAACTAATAACTTATTCCAAACTATGAAATTATTTTCATTGAGCTGTTCTGAATACTCGTACAAGCCCTATTTTGTTTACAATTACATTGGTAAAAGATATTGAAAAAAACGATTAAAAAACTCTTCAAAGCCACGCTCACTACTCAGCCCTCATAATAACTTCGGAAGGGGGCTCAATAGTTGAATAGTCACTTGAAAACTTAGTTGTGAATTGTTTACGTATGGAGTACCTCCATTGATGGAATAACAGTTGTTGAGGCGGGATTATAGGACCATGTAACGTCATTCATTACCAAAAAATAGCATAATATTAATTTTAGTTTGTCCACTGACCCCCGAATCGAATGATATTTGAATGGCTTGAACTCGTCTATTAATTAGGATTGTCATGTAGGGAAATTTATTCAAATCAGTTTTCAAACAATAAAAGTCAAATGTATAGCAGAGCTACGTGCATACGGAGACAATAAGAATGGATTAATATTTTACAACTCACAATTATCGTTGCTCGCAATGCTCAGGGACTTATTAAATTCTCACATTGAAATTCTCAAGGATTCATACTATCATAATTATTATGATTATATTATGATAATATTATAATAATTCCACTCGGAAAATAGATTTTTCCTGGTATTTCTGTAGATAGAATGGTTCTATTTATTCAACAAAAAAATATACTAAAGCTCCAAAAAGCCAAAAATTGGTTTGACTGCGGGATATATGTACATAAATTATATTACCAACAACATAAAAAACTGCAAATCATAATCAAATATAAATAATAAAGCACACACAAAACAAGCTGAAAATATATAATAAAATCACCTTACTTTAGAAGCCAATTTTTAAGTGGCTTCTTGAAGTCTGACACTTGAACCAAAGTATCTGGCGATTTAATGAAAATGTGAGAAACTAATAATTGCCATTGTTGCCGCCCATATGAGTTTGGCAAACAAATATTATAAATTACTCTGTGTATACACACAAACGAATGCTATGAAGTCGTGGAGGATTTCGGAACCAATGCGATGAAATTGCAGCGGTATTGCTTGAAAGTGGCAATAGGGAAGTTTCGTATAAATTAGATTTCAGAATAATAGTTATTTTATTAAAGTTGAGATGTTGCTGAACACTGACCAAGTATTATTTTTGTTGTGGGACGAATGGTTTTCGAGAAATTCAGTTACAAAGTTTGATAAATTTCTTCTAAATATAAAACAGAATAAATTGACATGGCATCACAATCCTTCAATTGCCATGGTAACAAAGTGTATCTCCACGGTAACACATTGTTGTGGACTTGGAAATGACATCACTTTCCCGATTCTAGTAACATGCCGTTTTTCCCGCCTAAATATCCCCGTGCCATTTCAAATTTATTTTTATGAATGAAAATTTTACATTTCTCGAGGGTTATGTGTGTTCATCATTATTATACTTATGTTGATATTAACAAATTTACTGGAATAAAATTTCACGAAACTTCCCCTATTATTATGAAAATCAAACCCAAAAGTGCTTATGCACGTAGCGACTGTACTCAACTATCTAGTGCAAGCTACAGAGGTTTCGACCAACTCGACTGACTATTGAGACTCGAACGCTCTCGGAGTCCACATCAATAGTTTTAGATGACAAAGCTGATCACACGGTCTGATCACAGATCGGTTGATCAAGCTCAGAGGTAATTGAAAGACGACATGAAATGTCCAATTACCACTTTGTCAGTTTAGACTTTGAAAGTGTGAAATGAACCTCCTTGGTCCAGCAAATATCTTTGTTGGTCTTTGAGCATAGACTATGTAGATTTCATGTTATCAAGAAATACCCTTTTCGTCGTTCAAAAACGACATAAGAAATTGTTTGTGCTTCTGAGCCAATAATCATCGTTGAACTCATGGTCATGGTCATGGTTTAAACCCAAGTCGGATTATTGCTGCTATCACTTGATAAAATTTGCGTTTTTATAAACTTTTCTTATTGTGATTATGAATTTAAGTAGGTAATGAATTCTTACAGCATAATTTATGTACTACTTAATTATTTGCCTTATCCAATCATATTTTTTCGATATCACTACTTTTCAGTGCTAAATTTTTAGATTTCTTCTATTTTTTATTAGTTGAAGGTACTTGGGTGGTATTTTTACACGGACTGTTTTTTATGGGGTATGATGTTTACTACTAATTAGATAATCGTGACAATTATACATACATATAAATACATTTAATAAAGTGTCTCAAGACACTTTTCACTTAAAGAAGATTGTCCATCTATCGTCAAATAGAAACTGTTCAGAAACTAGCATCACTGGTCATCACTGTCACAATATGTCACCTCCATAATCAAATTGATTGGCATATCTTGTTAATTTCTCACCCCCTGCATTAGCCGAGGGCAGTGGTGAGAGTTGATTGGCCCGTCTCATCCCCACAAAGTGACCCCTTAACACTTCTCACTATCGACATCAATAACACCTCCCCTATAACAGCTAATAGCAGTGATGCAGTTTCCTCCTCCCTTGCTATTACACGGTCGCAAGTGCCCCGGGGGAATATGACATTCAATCAACCGTGGCGAATCGTTCTGTGAGAGAACTTCTGGTGATGAAGGAATATCAATAATCTATTATAGGTTACCCTCACTTATGTTATTCTGCTGCTCACAAAATGCGAAGATGTTTGCTGTCGATATTACCTCAAAAAAGAAACGTGCTTTTTTTAGAATTGGAATGAATTTACATTTTGTAGAGAGAATGTAAAGGACCCAATGAAATATTTTTGTGGCTATACTCGCGTGCTTGGTTGTGTTACCGAATTAATTTGTGAGATAATTTTGTTGACACTATGACATCAGCATTTCCATTTGAAACAATGGGAAGTGTAGATTGGAGTTTACCGATTCATGTCTTATATGAATATTATTGATACGTGCCAATAAAATAAATTTTAATAATTTCTTTGAAAAATCTATGGGAATGTACAAAGAATCCGTTGAGTAACGGATTACGTTGAGTAATTCCTTTAGTAAATAACTTCTGCAGACTGAAACATGAGAAAATCATAAAATAAGTCAATGTTTTCATTATTCAATCAGAAGAATGCGTGGCTCTATTAAACTAGAGTGGGTGACAATTCTTCTGAAACCACAAGCTGAGCTACACGTCAATATATAATAAATTGCCACCCCATCATTAGGGGCTTTGTATAAAGAAAACGAAGAAGTGTTATACTCAAATTGATGAGAGTCATTTAAACTTTGTTCAAGAATCAAGTCCATAAATCTATCGTCGAACACAATGGAGAGCACGAAATTTGAAAGGTTTTCTCCTCGAAGATGTGATTTTCTTAGAGAATAAAGTGTTTACCTAAGTTATATACCTTCCCATTTTCTTGGTTTTTGCTATCCTTCATTATGAGATGACACAGACAAGACGCATTTGATGTCGTGACGTCATCAATTGTTCTCCAAGAGATGACAAATCACGCACAAAGTAGAGCTCCTCTTTGAACAATACCACTGAATTGATGCTCCAGAGAGAAAGCGTTTGTCATTAAAAAGAGGCGATTTTTTTCAGAGACATTGGGGAAATACGTCCACCTAAAAGATTGAATACAAGTAATATAAAAGATTCTACAGCATATTTATATCATGATTGGAAACAAATCATGAAAAAACCCGCTGCATAAAAATGCCACAACATATGGGATTTGATAATTATTCTGTGGTACTCTATGATATTATACTTATGATTTAATACAATATACGGTACATAGGACATCAATCCATCCAGTATCCATATATTTTTTTCGTAAAATATACACTTTTCTTATTTTACACATTTAATTCTATAGTGTCTCAATCCGTACTTGGCCACTAATCATTATGCACATTCTGGTGGTAGGTTAGCTTTGTATTTGCCAGCCCTATTGCAAAGTACAATTATATCAACAACCATTATTCAAGAGATTCTGTTGGTAAATTATGTTTCGTGTAATATCATCATCAAATTTTAGTGTGATTTGATTAAATTTCATTGATCAAAGGATTTATCTTGCAGTTTACAGCTTGAGTCAACCAAACCAATTTGTTCGATAAAGAAAACATTCCTGCTACAGAAAGATCCTGCCGCTTCCTCTTTGATTAATGACACTACATTTATGAACAACGGAATTCTTAAAAGCTCTCCGGTAAAATCCATTTGAGAATTGCTATTCCCTTCTTCCGAATGCTCGCAGCCGACGGAAGATCTCGTAAAAACAATCATGTGGTGGTGGTGCCGCCGAGGGAGTGATTATGAATGCAGGTCGCGTAACCAAACACCCATGAGCCTTCAATCACAATGAGCATGGCTGATGGCTGAGGAAGCATGGCTAAGCACGGCACACCTGACGCATTACCGATACTCAATCACTCATGGGTTTCATTGTGGTGCGAGCAAACCGCACAAATCAAACCCGAAGTCATGCCGGAGATGTTACGAAACATAATCAAGATGGTATTTATGTTTTTATGAGTCGACTCGATAGCTGAGTCATGTGTGTGTGATGGTTGTGAGGATGATTCGGATATGACGACGAAAGCTGCAGGAGGAGTTATTCTAAAATAGAGAAGGAGATGATCACAGGATCTCAGGATAGGCCAGGATCTTCGTATGAAAATGACCGGTTGAGATTTTTAATAATGTTGGCATTTTTAAAATTATCGTTTTCGGTTACAAGGGGTTACAACAATTACACGTGAAATGAGGGAGTGAAGTAAAAATCAAATGATTTGATGCCGACGCCAAAAGTTGTGTCCTATTTGACCTATAGCATCCTTGTACCCTTTCTCCATCATCATCGTCATCGTCATCGTCGACGTCGTCGTCGTCGTCGTCGTCGTCGTCGTCGTCGTCGTCGTCGTCTTCGTCGTCGTCGTCGTCGTCGTCGTCGTCGTCGTCGTCGTCGTCGTCGTCGTCGTCGTCGTCGTCGTCTTCGTCGTCGTCGTCGTCGTCTTCGTCGTCGTCGTCGTCGTCGTCGTCGTCGTCGTCGTCGTCGTCGTCGTCGTCGTCGTCGTCGTCGTCGTCGTCGTCGTCGTCGTCGTCGTCGTCGTCGTCGTCGTCGTCGTCGTCGTCGTCGTCGTCGTCGTCGTCGTCGTCGTCGTCGTCGTCGTCGTCGTCGTCGTCGTCGTCGTCGTCGTCGTCGTCGTCATCGTCATCATCATCATCGTCAGCCAAATCAAAAGATGTAGAACATTATTTAAAGATGTCAAGTCGTTTAAAACTCTGTAATTTCTTCTAATTTCTGATTCTGCCATTTTTATTCTATACTTCAATATTCACAATTATTTTTAAATTAAATTGCATTTTTTTAATCAAGTTTCTGAATATTATTTGAAATATTCTTCTCAATTTAGACAGTGCTGAGTAATGTTCCACAGTTTTAACTGTTGTTGATGTTCTCTAGATATTTATAATCTAAAACTGAGATAATCCCAAACTTCTGTATGTCCTGAACTATCCGACAGTAATTAACTACGGACTCGCTTGACATTATCATGTGAAGTGTTGATATTTATGTGATCCAATGCAGCTCAACCTGCCCACAAGATGCATTGGTGTTGTAATAGTGGATTGATCCGATTTAATTGCTTCAATAAACGTCACTAATGAACATCGACGATAATTCCAAGCTAGGCTGCCCAAACGAAAGAATCAGAATGTGACAATTAATTCTCTAATGCATTTTATCCAAATTTTGTGCATTTCATAACTAGTAGAGGAAAGAAATCCCAATATGTTGACAGAGATTAGTGGGCTGTATTATTTTCATGTGTAATGTGTAATGTGTAATTAAGTGTAATCATGAACATATACACTTAGTCAGAAATAAATCACTTCCTCGAATAGTGCAAACAAATCAAAGACTCTATATTGTTTTTTATGCATTTTCTTTTTTTTTGTATTTTTGGAAATCTAGGGAGGGCAAGGTGTCCCCCTTGCTCCCCCCCCCCCTCTCCCCTTGTGGACTCCCATGAATAGAGTTGAGTTTTATTCTTTTTGGTCCAGACGGACCAAAAAAAGATTGCCAATTACATTTTGCTAATTAGTAATTATAATTCCTTCTGGAGAATGTTAGGTCGTTCGTATACATCTAGGTGTAGGTAAAATGTTCGCTCTCATTTTATTCAGAAACAAACACTACTATTCCTTTCATTTTAAATGTCTGCCATTAAGAGCAAGCATACTGTGAGGAATAATGTTTTGTGCTCGTTTCATTGTTTCAGAAAGAATGCCCAGATTGAGCTTCCATCTCGGATGGAAATGGACCACAGCATCCATCTCAACCTCTATTGTTCTTTATCATAATCCTCATCGCTCCTCTACTGCCAGAAGCTATGTTGCAATATTGCGAATTACTCATTCTAGTTCAATATTTGTGACTGATCGATTTCTATACCTCCCCTCTAGAGCTGACAACAATGTGTAAGGCTAATTCACAACAATGATCCCTTCGTGTAACAATGGCTGCAAAGCAAATATCCTACTGTTGTTCGTGTTGAACGAAATCCGTGTACAATGGCGTGAAGTCCAGGGCATGCCCGACAGGCGTTGAGGAGAATTACTTGTTCGATTTGCAATGATGGATATGACACCAGTTATTACGTGACCATGATTCAGATGTGAGTATTATTGGCTCAGTGGCAATAAAAATGTTACGTTGATTTATGTGCTCTGCGGTCGTGGTAAAAATTAATTGATTGTTTGATGTTTGAATTGACCATTTTGTAATCGATTGTGTGTTCTATGACTTATCTTATTAATATTTTTTAATGATTCTACAGCTTGGTCATTCTTTTGTGGATGATTGGCAGGCGATAGGCGAAGGTAGTAGAAGATGCATCATGGAAAGTGGGGATGAGTGTCATGTTCAGCCTTATTTTTTTTTTAAATCAAGAGTCAAGACTCAAGATCAAAGCAATTTTTGAGCGAGCGAAGCGAGCGTCTCTTTTTGGCTCTTTTGGCACGGACCTCTGCTTTTTTTTTTGTCTGTCGTCTGCTCGTATACAGATTGCACCGTTTATTCGATCGAACTGAAATTTTGCACACATGTCCAGACCAAATATGAGATTTGCAGACCCTAATTTTTTTGAAATGCCCTGATTGGTTCAAATTTTAAAAAAAATTATCTTTAGATTGGTAGATCTAAATAATCAATTTGAAATTTAGCAGTGTCATTTCAACCAACATTTTACCCAATCATAAAAAGTTTCAGCCAAATCCTCCCATTGGTTAAAATTTAAACCCATATTTCCTGTGTTTTTTGAAATTTAAACTAGAACCGATTGAACGATCAACTTATAACTTCGCATGATGGTTAGGACCTACATTATCTGCATTTTTTTCAATTTTCATACTAATCTGTGTTTAAATCCAAAAGTTATTGACATTTTACGGACATTTTGCGTGTTGGCTGTCAAATTCACGGCGACTTCGACTCGTCAGTTCAAGGCAAGGTAGTTAGTGCAGAAACTTTCAAACGCAAATGAAACTGATAATGACCGTTCAACAGTCGATCTAATATTGTGTAGACACACTTATATCATATGAGTGGCCCCAGGTATATTTTTTGAAGGAGATCCTGGGATTTTTGAAAATTCACACGGAACCGTTCAATCATAAAGATTCAATCTATCAACTTAAAACTTTGCATGGTTATTTGGACCAATATTTTAGGAAATTTTTTGAGTTTTTTTATACCAGTCTGTGACGAAATTCTAGAATGATTGGCTTTTAATGACATTTTCGATAGACAGAATTTCGGTTCGAGGTTTTGCGCGTATGCGTGCTCGCTCATCAACGCGTTACCCAGAGCGTTTTCCTAGTATAAAATATGCAATATGCCACTGGACAAGTTGAAAAAAGTAAAAACAATTATTGAGCAACATAAATTATGAATGAAAACAAAAATTTCATCTATTTAGGGATCAATATTTTTTATTGATGATTGAGCGAGCGAAGCGAGCGTCTCCTTTTGGCACTTTTGGCACGGACCTCTGTGTTTTTTTTTGTTTTTTTTGTTTTTTTGTTTGTCTGTCGTCTGCTCGTATACAGGTCGCACCGTTTATCCGATCGAGCTGAAATTTTGCACACATGTCCAGACCAAATATGAGATTTGCAGACCCTAATTTTTTTGAAATCCCCTGATTGGTTCAAATTTAAAAAAATGTATCTTTCGATTGGTTGGTCCAATCAATTTGAAATTTAGCAAAGTCATTGCAACCAACATTGTACCCAATCATAATAAATTTCAGACAAATCCTCCCATTGGTTCAAATTTGAAACTATTTTTCCGGTGATTTTTGTAATTTAAACTAGAACCGATTGACCGACCAACTTAAAACTTCGCATGGTCATTGGTGCTAACATTTAAGGTATTTTTGCCAATTTTTAGTATAATGTGTAGTTATTTTCAAAAGTTTTGGTCATTTTAGGGACATTTTATTTCATAATCTTGAAATATTTACTACATTTTCATCCCTGCCTTCTTTAAGCTTCTGCCCAAGGCCTGTAGAGCAGCCAAGCGGTCCACAATTTACAGTAAAACTAGCGCATAGAATCCATTCACTGTAAGAATGATCGTGCTTGAAACATAAAGTCAAGCCACTTATAGATTGCCATCCCCAAATCTATTATTAAAAACAATTTTATTAACATTATAACTATCATATCAAATGTTTTACAATCATTTAATTCGTATTCAACATTGAACTAAATGATTTTGGATTGACAGTAGATTTCCAGGTTGTCATTCTTACGGTGAATGGATTTGATCAAATCTGAAATCGGATGCAGTACGAAGGCCGAATCCTCCAATTGGCTTAAGTATAAATGATTGGTCGACAATCAAAATGTTCCGATTAAGTTGTAATTTTGCATGGATGATCAAACCAACATAATCTAAAATTTTACACATGTTAAGCCCAATCAGTCAAGTATTAATTGTCATTGTACGAGTCATTTTACGGGTTGTCAAAAGCTGGAAAAAGTATGTAGGAAAGTCACGACACAATGGATCTGATATTCATCCAGAGTATTTATAAGGAGATTGGAAAGTTGCAGAGAAAATCGTCTTGTGCCGTGTCGTTTATCGTGGCTGGTGATGTTACATGTTCTGTGCTCGCTCATCAACGCGTTACACTGAACG
Organism: Leuctra nigra; assembly: GCA_934045905.1. Classification (NCBI taxonomy): domain Eukaryota; kingdom Metazoa; phylum Arthropoda; class Insecta; order Plecoptera; family Leuctridae; genus Leuctra; species Leuctra nigra. The sequence goes on from OW203764.1 coordinate 24,477,449, forward strand.
TTTTCCTACATGGATAATGAAGCCGTGAGGGCTGGAGTAAAAGATCGTTTTTGAACAGCGCGCGTTTTGCGTTATAACAAGTAGTGAGTAGTGACGCGAAACTCCTTTAGATGGCAGCATTATCCGTCACACAAGTGCTGCCTGTAGTCAGTAGAGAAACTATTACGCCACAGTTCTAGATGTTTGGTGGCAGCACTAGGCAGACAGCAGAAAATGTTACAATATGGCCGCGTCCATTGGCACCTGTCGGATTAGTTTTTGACACTCTCATGTGAAGGGCTACGATTCAAAGCGCTACTTTTCATAAACGCTACTTTTCAAAACCGCTACTTTTTGACAAACGTCACTTTTCGCTATTTTGCGCATTCGCGTGCATAAGTTGTAGCTATTTTGAACTGACATTGCTGTCATTGTAGGGGCTGGCAACGCTGCACGATCTAATCGATATATCGAAGCTGTAGTAGGCCTATCTCATTGGCAGAAGCTCTTTGGGTAGGTAAGGTAGGTAGTCTTCTTTATCGGCATTCTTTACACTTATTATAATTTGACCCCAAACTATTTATTTCTAAAAATGTTTTTTGACGATATTATTGAGGTCTACCCACATAACTCATAAACGAAAGTTTACCAATTTTGGGCCGCCATTTTGTTTTTATCAAGTGTTTGTTGAAATCACCATTTAATTTTTCACTTGAAAATGTGAAGGAAATTTTTACTCTCAATATTTTTGTTATTTTTTTGCAATGTTTTGTGCAACTAAAAAAAATAATCAGCTTGATCGCATTCATTATTGTCCAATCATATTCATTCAAATAAAATAAAACAGTTTTATTAAAACTGCTCTAGACGAGTCGTTATTTAAGTTATCGACTTAATTTTTGTACTGAAATATTCCTCACTTGATACACTTTGGCATATAAAGACTTGACCGAAATCGGCTATTTATAGCCACTTTTTCTCACAACATTTTCGACTTACATTGAAAAAAAAATTGATTCCACATTCATTTTGAGATTTAAATCACATGCTAATTGAAAATAAAAATAAGAATTACACTTTCGATCCGTTAAATATAGTTACCGAATAAAAAAAAATATGTGCAATTTTGAGCAGCCATTTTGTTTTTACAGATAGTTTTGTGGAAATCACGTATTTATTTTAATTTTAATAATGTTTCCGGTTAATTTATTACGTGAATAATTATTGTTGAAAATATTCAGTATCGAGAAAATATAATTTTAGCCATTGCGTTTGATATTTGGAAGGTAATTTCCTTTTTGCAAATAACCGCAAATAAAATTAAAACGGCTCTAAAACGACAGCCATTTGAGCTATTGGCACAAAATTTTCAGAAATTGTGCATCACGTGGTGCATTATGACATATTACAAATTTACTTAAATCTAACGATTGTGAAATAAACTATTAGCTAAAGAAGGTCGTTAACAAATTTGATAATTATGTGACAAAAAATATTTAAAATCAAAATGGCTGCCCAAAAATTGGTAAACTTTCGTTCATAAAGTTGCTTAGGTGGACCATAATAAAATTCCATTTATTTAAAGCGTCGTAGCAACCCTTCTTACCTCTATGGTCGTATAGTTATATCGGTGCTAAAATTGGTACTAAAATTTGGAAAACATTAATAATTATCATATTTTTTAAACGATCTTCTTTAGTTAATAGTTTATTCATAATCGTTAGAATATTTCATATTTCCTAATATTTCATATCTCCTCACAAAATATTTGTGCAATTTATGCCCTTTATTTATATTTGTGCAAGTACAATATGTCGGCCAAATATGCACGGAAATAAAAAAATTAAAAAATTATTCCTTTCATATTTTCAATTTGGTAAACCTACATTTATTACGTTAATATGATCAAAATTGCATTTTCCTAACAAATCTCACAATTTCATTAACGACTGATGGGATCTCATGAATGGATGTTAACCCCTCTCTCTTGACAATGGGGAGAGCGTGATGAACTCGGCTGCCTCAGAAGAGAAATGCGTGTTGGAAAGAATGTCAATGCCAAAACCTTTGTCTACGTTTTCCAAAATACCATTTCAGCTGTGGCCAATGTTTTTTTGTTTGTCGGACACATGTTGTTATTTTATACTCCATGGTGCTGACTATCTTGCAGGCTAATACGGTTATTACGGCTTCCAAATTTAGTCCAGCTGAAGACGATTCTTATGGTATGATGAATTCTTGTTAGTTTATAAGCGATGTATTAATTTATACGGATATAAAGTTGAAACTGACATGATTAATAAATAATATGGTTCAAAACAATAAGTATAGCTATGCAAATGATCGACACGTAAAATTACTTCAGTCTCCTTAAAATATGCAACTATTATACTTATGGAGCAGATCTTTCAAAATAACAGGAAATGTAACCCAGAATCTTTATGTTTCTGCTGCGTGATTCCTATTTTTATTGGTTATAATTATACATGCACAGAAATAATAAAACACACTACACAGCAATATGCCGCGTAGCCAAAAGGTTAGTCTGCGGCCAAATACAAAATAAAATAATACAGATGTGTCATCTCCTACTCATCATCAAACAATCAAATAATAGTAAACTTGAAAAGCAAAGCAATAACAAAATATCAGTAAAAATAAAAATTTAATGAATTTGAAACAGAATGAAGCCATCAAGACAGAGTAATAATCTATAGTGGAGCGGTCGCTCCACCCAGCCAAGTCGTACTGTACACTCACAGTCACTCAACATACCGTAAATGCCTTATAAACTGAGGAGCAGACCAAACACTTTTACTGTAAGCATCAACATGGCATTTTCGGCCTACTGGATCTTAAAATTCGAAAATCTCACATTGTTGCGAAATATCTGAATTTCGAGCTATGGCCCACCCCACCCCCTATACCAAATTTGGGAACAACAGGTTATGTCATTTGCGAGCTAGAGGGCCGTGAAAACAGTGAAATTACACCCTTTTTAAAAGGTATCTGATTATTATTATTATTATTATTAATCTGATATCAGGAAGCGTCGCTCGCACCGCCACAGCCTGAACGGCTGAGCCGATTGATCTGAAATTTTTACCACATGTGCACTTTTGGCGTCCGAGGTGCCTTTTTATAAAACCAACCGGAAGCCGCCATTTTGAAACCGGAAGTGACGTCATTTCTTGAAAACGGCTAGACCGATCGGATTGAAACTATCGCCAAATGATTCAGATGGTCATCTACATAAAATATCAATAGTTCAAGTAGAAATGTACTATTACCGAAACCGGAAATGACGTCATAAAATTGAAGAATTGTACTTGACTCACCTCTTACTACAATAACTACATATTCAGAAGGCTTATAAGTTATAATGATACATAACATTTATGGAATTAAATTCTAGGTGGCAGTAATTTCAGCCGCCATTTTGAAAACCGGAATTGATACCATATCTCGAAAACGGCTGAACTGATTGAAACGAAGCTTTCGCAATTCTTCATGGAATATCACTTTAAGCTTATATTGATCACTAAACACAATTTTTCGTATTAAACAATTCGGAAATAGCGTATTTTTTTTAAAGGAATTAGTCAATGTTGCTCCGATGTGTGTTACAAGTTGTGTAAATAAACTAAAAAAATAAGTGATATCCCCATAAAAAACACTCCGTGTAAAAATACCCGCCAAGTCTCTTCAACTTTAAAAAAAATAGAAGAAATAAAAATATTCAGCACTGAAAAGTAGTGATATCAAAAAATTTGCCAAGTCAAAACTTAATTTTAAAAACCAAAATATACTTGGCGCATCGTTTTTAAGGGCATTATAGGTATATTATATATATTTAGGTACATTTGATTTTTGGCATATGCTTCTATACTATTTATATACAAGTATATTTTGGTTTTTAGAATTAAGTTTTGACTTGGCAAATTTTTTGATATCACTACTTTTCAGTGCTGAATATTTTTATTTCTTCTATTTTTTTTAAAGTTGAAGAGACTTGGCGGGTATTTTTACACGGAGTGTTTTTTATGGGGTATACCTTACATCATCATACAAACAATCAAAACATCGACAAGCTAACCGTTAATTTCGCAAATTTCTGACACAGTATAGGTACGCTATAGCTTTTACCGTGTTTGTTTTTGTGCATGGAGATGTAAGTTTGTAAATACCTCCAGTTTTTGCTCTCGTATCTTTCTCACTGTCATGTTTAAATTTGAAATCAGAACTGTAATAATACTTTAAAATTAACCTATTATTCAAACAAATCATAAATGATAAATACTTAGGCAGCCCAGCGACTTAAAACAAATTTTTCCCTAGGTACATTTCAACCATATTTTATATATTATGTGGTGGAGCTATTGTTTTTAATATTCTTTTTTGTACTGTTGTGTCCCATGGAAGAGACGTTTCCCCATGCCAACAAACCGTAAGACAGTCAACGATTCCACAAAATATAATGACCGTTTTATTTCCATGAATACAAAAAATGTACACGTAATACACTAACGCGTAATAAGGCAATACAAAATTTAAATTGTATAAAAGATAGTTACAGGCTCTAAGTCTAATTCAAAGTAAAATGTGACTTCCAAGTGAAATGTCTATCTATAGTAACGCCTGCCTAAGTATAGGTATACACAATAGAATCAACTTCTTCAATCATTGTTATGCATTCGTTACAAATATCTGATCCTAATCAAAGTTTTTAATCGTGTATTCAGCTTACTTCAAACTATGAAATTGACCTTATTATGAACATACCTTATCGAAAATCATAATATTCATAGAAAAAAAATGTTTCATTTTCAAATGAGAAAATCATTTATCATTTGATACACTTTTGTGTGAAAACGAAGACAGGTGACAGAACAATGAAAATCTCTGTCAGCCATCGGCAGTGGCGGCTATTTGGCTTTACAACAGGTGTTCAATTACATAGAAGGACGTAGAAGAAAGTACTCTAAGAGGAGAGCCCCCAGCAGATGCGGGGCCGGGGCGCATAACCCCGGATTTTTTTGTATCTTTAGTTTGAAATTGATGCATTTTTACGTCTTTTGGAGAGCAAAATGATTAGACAAAATATTTAACTTCCTACTTCCTGGATTAGGGAGCACTTTTAAATAATTTTCTTGGATGATCAGGTGTGCAATTGTCACACCTTGCACACTGTAATAGCCGCCACTGGCCATCGGTAAAAAGCAACAATTATTTGTTGATATAACAATAAATCACACGTTTATGATATTATCTGTTCTTGTTACATACTTAAGGGGAAGGAAGAGCCTCTGAATTAGGACCTCGGCTGGAAAGCAGTTATCGCCCCGTCTCGTTGAAGATAGACTAGATGTTAAAGCGACAAAGTTGTGGAGAATGAATTGCAGATTATGCAGCGTTGACCACTTATTTGAAATTTTTAATCACCTTAAAGTTATAAGTAGTTATATGTTGCGTAATTATTGAGTAAATAAAACTAATAATTTTAAAAATTGGTTCAACGACGCTTAAACTAGATTTAATTTCAAGCAACTTTGCTCTTGAAACTTTTTTTCTAACTTGATCGGTAGAGGCACAATTTGCTTTCTCACACCATCAATGTTATGAGTTTTGCATAAAACCAGGGGCACTGAAACCGACTGAAGTTGCAAGTAAACATTCTGGGAGTTCCAGTAACGGTGTGGAAGGGGATGATGGGAGGGTCCTAAGAGACAGCATGGAAATATAAATAGTGCACTGATAGCGAGAGTTTGTATGTCAACAATAATCATCAGTTTCCCCGGCATTTACACAATCAACGACGACTGGAGACAGACGGACCTCAGAGTTGTCTAAATCATCTTACCTAATTTATAAAAATCTATCTATCATAAAGTGTATACCGTCTAAAATGTTGGAAATGGCCTAAAATTAAATTTTCATTGTAAGTTGATAAAATGTAAGTGAAAATTTTCAGAAACATAGAATGTTGATATTCAAAACAGCCATGTACAAATCTTCCCAACAATTTAATTTATCATAAGAAAATTCGCTGTTGTATTAATAAAGACTTCACTTAATATTATTTTGTATGCTATTTTTTAAATTTTAATTTGAATATTTATGTATTTTTGAAGATATAAATATATTTTTGCTAATTGAATAACTGTTGAAATCGGCAACACTTCTCTAAGCATCCATAATAATTCACTGTAAAAAGTAGCATCTCGGGCTATCTATTATTCTTGAGTCAATCTCGGCAAGGTTATGTCACGATGTGTATTTATTCTCATTGTGACAACAATGTCGAACAGTTTTCCCGTCTACAATTAAATAACAGATGAATTTCGACGCTCGCTAAGAGCACATCAATGTGTGTCTCTACTGTATGCACTATTTTATTATTTATAACTGAACACTGTATGTTATAAAGGTAAAGAAATATTTTTGGTTGCAATGTGTATCATAGCAACTGAATGATAATTATACATTGTACGTGTTATTTCACACGTTAATCCCGAACACAGGTTTAGGTCACCGATAGCAATGATTTGTCAGACAAACGGCGAATAATTATTTAATTGTTGTATTGACCGTTATCATTACTCCAACCATTCCATTTAAAAAAAAAATCGATGTAGGTGTCAAAGGTTTCAAAATATAACATATAAAGTGTGTGACTTTTTGTTGATTTTTTCTACTAGTTTTGAGCAATGAAATAATATATGATATTATTTCAAAATTTCCTAATTCATTGATTTATAAATTTCACAACATACCACTTATATAGTCCGGAGAAAAGGCTGGAAATATTCATGTGTATTTTTATTACTTTATTTCATTATTTTTCGTATTTTCTACTCTCTACTTACAAGAAGTAGACAGTACAGAGTGTCTACATTCTACTACAAGAACCACATGCACAAAAACTAAAATGATTTTCTTGCTCTGATTGCGATAATATTATTCTCTTAGTAAAGAACCCCAGAGAGAAATGAGACTACCTATACCTATTCGTAAACAAATTTTTCCAATGGCATTATACTTCTCAGGTGGTGAAATAAGATCAGTGTCATATATCGCCGTTATAATGGTTGGAATAAAAATCAATAAAAGGATTTGCAATCTTTGAATCTATTAGATAAGTGTTGAACACTTTATTGCGTGTGATTATTCTTGATCCTCGATGATTTTGTTCGTGTTGTGAAAGTGATGCCAATGATGTCATTTGAGTTGGTAACCAGTCTGGACCCAGCGATCATAACAACAATACTCGGGGTATCCGATCTCACTTCTGTTTACATTTTTTGCATGGGAACTAAAGTCGGAAGAAAACATTCATATCAAACATTGTTTCCAGCTAGACCAATCACAGTAATGACAACAAATTCGTCGCCAAATCTGATCCCGCCTTATTTACCTTTAAAAACCCCGCCTACAATAGCAATTAGGGCTGATTCTCTAGGAGCAGTCAGCCGGTCCTTCCCCTTAACACATTTTGAGATAGTTTTTTTCTGGGGCTTAACGTCGCACTGTTCTGCAGCGAGGCTAATGGTGACGGATGAATGATTATAATGAATGATGATTGGGAGATGATGGTTTTCATATTCAGATTATTTATTTGTTACAAATAATATAAATACAGGTAACATCTTCTTAAGACTAATGTTTCTATTAACTACTTATGGATAATATTATGATTGTAATTATGGCAAGGTATGAAACTATTATTATGTAACAAAATGGAAGTAAGCTAAGTACTAGGAAAACGCTCAGTGTAACGCGTTGATGAGCGAGCACGGGTCGTGCAAATTCTCGAATCGGAAATGCGTACACAACGCACAGAAAACATATACGAGTACATCCATATTGAATTGATTATGATATCAACTTAAGCTTTTCATCGAAACTTTAAAATAGCATCTAATCACCTGGTTTATAAAGCAAATCAGAATCAATTCAATTGGCACTGCAAAACATTCATTTCGATACTTCATTACTGACAGATATTAAAAATGTCAATACATTCACACGTTCTTAACTGATTGGGATGAAATTTTGTAAAATAAGAGACAATATTGGTCTTAATGATCATGCAAAATATGAGTTTGATCAGAATTATCGAAGGCCGTTTTCATTTTTCAGCCTATCAGGAGATATTTATTTAAATTTTAACCAATGAATGGATTTCAAAAAAATATGGTATGCAAACAGAGGAGGTTGGTTTTACATGTGTGCAAAATTTCAGATCGATCAAAGAAAAACTCTGACTCTGACCTGTTTATAAGATATCTTAATCTTATAAAGTCTGATTTTATAAAATTTTACTGTGCTGCCATAAGAATCCTCGTCTCGTCTCAATTGCTTGTTTTGTAAGAATACATTGAAATTGATTAAATAAAAAAAAAAACTTACGGTCGTTACTTACTTCGTACATATTTAAACATTTTCTTTGGTATTTAGAAAAGGAAACCCTCAGAATAACGTGTTATAAGAAAAACTGACGTGCAACAAAAGTATAGTACGAAAACTTATCAGCCAATAAAAACACGAACAGTTATTTCTGCTTTTCAATGCAACTTTGCATTATTTGTAGGTATTTCCATAGTGTATTGGTTATTCACACTCTGGAGGTAATTTGCATTTACCTACATTCTATAATTTTAAAAAAAATAAGATTTCGTTGCTACGTTATTTTACATGTATGCAAAGGTTACATGCACGCAATAGGGAAGTCTCCTCTAAATTTATTAAGGTAAATTCGTAAATAACAACACAAATAATAATCACAAACACTCTTATCACTTGAGAAATTGAACATTTTCATTCATAAAAATCAATTTCAAATGTCATGGGACATTTTGGCGGTAAAAACGGCATGTAATGAGAATCAGGGTTGTGATGTCATTTCTAAGTCCACAACAATGTGTTACCATGGTAATATGCTTTGTTGCCATGGCAACATATAGGTTATGACGTCAATATCAATTTTCCTGTTTTTAAGTTAGAGGAAAAATATCAAACTTTGTAAATCAATTCCGAGAGAACTATTGAACCCACAACAAAATTAATAATTATTAATTTTGTAATTTTGTAACATATCTGTACTGTATTCAGCAGCGTCTCCCCTACCATAATAATAATACAATTATTTGGAAATTTCATTTAGAGGAGACTTCCCTATTGCATACAACTTTACCTGATAAACAATATAAATCAATTTTCCGGCGAAACCAAAGGACCTAGGTCTCAAAATCAATATGTAAACGATCATGAGAGTAATTAATCTTTTGTGAAATAATGGGTCTGATCCGTTTCCTTGCATGATATTGTATCATGCGAAAGAACAGACAGACAAACAGACAGATTGAGGTAAGACAAAAAATAATAATAAACAAATCAAGATTAAGTGAAAAATTATTTAATAAAATGATCTAAATAACAACCTTCTGGACATCCATGAAAACAACACGCTTGTAAAATTTTACGTCAATTAGTTCACTGGTTTGGTCCAATTGTCCAACATACTTTTCGCGGTATTGTTGTAACCGGCAATGAGTTTTCAAAAATAAACAAGAATATAGAATCAGACTGATCACGCAAACATTCTATAAAAGGTACACTCACTTATGGAATATTTTGTAATCCTTAATATTCTCCAACGACCGAGGGTTAATTAATAAATTCATTCCACTTAAAATAATGTTAGATTGAATCACCGTTGTAAGTAAGGAATAGTGTCGGGTAAAGTAAGTTACTTGTAAAATGTATTACATACTTGTTATAGTCGCAGTTACTGAATTTCATTAGTAACAGAGTAACAGTCCGATTGGGTAGCTCAGTTGGTAGAGCTCTCGCCCGGCAAGTGAGAGGTCCCGGGTTCGAGCCCCGGTTCGGTCGGATATTTTTCACAACGCACATCCCTTCATATCATCCTGGCTCCATGGAAGTTTTCCACAGAAACCTACATTCTCACTAACACTAGTTACTTTGAAAATGAAATAAGGTACGTGAAGTTTTAAGTTTAAATTTTATCAATCAAATAAAATTAAAATTTCCAATTTTTCAGACAAATCTTTTAAGAAGCTGGGTACCCATACTTCGCATCGAATTCGCCACCGGTTCGCTTCGCTTTCGCAAAATGGCTACCTTTTAACAAAGGAAATCGTCCATGTTTACATTCGCATGTTCCCGTGTTTCGGTTTCGTTAAAGTTGAGCCAATTTTAACTTTGACGAAACCGAAACGAAACCGAAACAAGTGAACATGCGAATGTAAACATAGACGATTTCCTTTGTTAAAAGGTAGCCATTTTGTGAAAGCGAAGCGAACCGGAAGCGAATTCGATGCGAAGTATGGGAACCCAGCTTAAGAGCAATGGACATGTCACGAACATTTTATGCTTGTTTTGAAAAATTGTGTTATTTCAAGTTTATTACAATACAAAATTATCACGTTGCTCCTTTGACGCATTTGATCCGATGTCTTCCTCTCTTTCCGAGGTATATCATAAAGCAGCAACATTACACGAATATTAATTCGCATGCAATAGCGTTCTCCAAGTATAAAATAAATTTAAGTTCATAATCTTTTTTTAAGAGAATGAGAGAATGATGATGAAGAGAAAATGACCATTGGACCTATTGACAATTATCGCTATGTAATTACAAAATTGAAAATGACGATTGGTAATTTGATTGAATACGAGGCGATGCTTCCTTATTTTATGACAAGACCGCAGCACAGAATGGTAATGCTCTCCAACGTCAACGTCAACACCTTGCTCCAACGTATTGTTTATATTTTAGTAACCTTATTTTTAACGAAATACAGTACGCAAAATCAAATGTTAGGAAAATCCGGGAAAATCAAAGAATAGCAGAAAAAATTTGCATGAAAATGTAAAGCCACAAAGGTGCCCAAAAACAAAATGAAAATCTACTATAAAAGAAACGTATACGTTTTATTTCTCCTTCTTACCTCTATGCTCGTAGTTTTTAATCTTATGAACTATAAGATATGCCCTCGAAAAAGAAATTACTAATATATTAATGGTATCAAATAATAATCATTTTCGAAATGATGTGAGGTGAAATGAAATGATGTAATGGTGTGAGGTGCTTTTCGATAAGTTCCCCCATCGGTGTCATGAGACTATACTATGGGAACAAAATTAGATGCAATGAATTTACGGTTATTTCAAATAACAGCAATCGAATTTTGTAATTTTTATTATAAACAAGGTGTATTTCAAAATCAAGTCTCTATACTCAATCACTGCGAACATACATTCCATATTTTGATTTTGAATACTTCAACTGATTAGGCATGTTACATAAATCATTTTCATTGATAATTAACTTTCATTATTTGAATCAGATGATCCATATAGTTTCGGACGGTAAAAGGAAAATCTCTTTCGGGGATTTTGATTCTATTTCCGCGAAAGAATTTCCTTGTTTGGGTGTTTTCATTATTTACATCAAAGAGAGGCGATGTTGGGATTGCTAATTAGCAATAGATAATGGCAAATTATACACTACACTTCTCCATTATTTTTGGTCAGTGTTTGATAGGTGTCTCAGCAATGGGGATATCATATATATAATATAGTACACATTATTATATCCTCAGTCAAGATACACGACACGGCACAAGATGATTTTCTCTGCAACTTTTCAATCTCCATATAAATACTCTGGATGATATCAGATCCATTGTGTCCTGACTTACCTACATACTTTTTCGAGAAATCTCTTTTGACAACCCATACTTATCTCGTAAAATGACAATTAATACTTGACTGATTGGGCTTATACAATGCGTAAAATTTTAGATAAAGATAAAGATAATTTTTATAAAATTTGAACCAATCACAGGATTCCGTTCAAAAACGATCCCAGAGACCGCATAGATTATGTTAGTATGTGTGCAAAATATCAGATAGGTTGGGTTGTGCGGTTTGACCTGGGCAGTGTAGGAAAAAAAAAAAAAAAAAAACAATTACAGACAAACAAAAACACAGAGAAAGTGCTAGAGTACCTTGGTGACGCTCGCTACGCTCACTCAATAATTTAGCAAATAATGTCAGTTAATGAGCATTTCCGAAATTATTTTGTGTTGGACAGAAGATTATTGTATTTGTTCCTCAGTGTCTGGCCTGATGGCAAAATGCTCATCGCAAGGAAATTTATCTTCACATCTTGTTTTCTATACCTGCTCCCTCTCGCCGCCAAACCCTTATTTCCGCATGCCTGAACCATGTTTCAGCTTCACAGAACTTCTCTGAAATAGGTCATAAATATTGTATCATCATTTGCTACCGCGTGCCATTGAAAGACATGTAGAACTAATTGTTGGTTGTTAAAATAAGAATAAAGCAGTACCTCCAGCGAAAATACACCAGGAGTATTGGTATCTTCAAATTAGTGCAGATGAACTCTGATTGTGTGTCATGGCCCACTATCTGTGTCATTTCCATAACATCTTGGTCAAATATAGAACCATCTTTTTCACATATAGAACTTTCCCACCAAAATAATGTATAATATTATATAATAATATATAGATAAAAAAAAACAATTTGTTTCAGATTTGTAAATTATGGGAAGGTTCCCTAATACATCCGCGATCGAATCCTTTCCTATTTTTATCATCATAATTCATAATTATTCATCCGTCGCCATTAGACTCTAGTTGCATATCAGTACGACGTTATTGGGCTTTAATAGAATATTTAAGATACAAATTAAGTATAAATATTAATTCTGTTCCAAACCAAAAAAATCGATTTGACCTACTTTTTTTTGCATCTATAAAAATTAAAAACACTTGTAAAATTAAATTTTTAATTCGGTAATGCGATGCCTAGATTCAATTATATTTTGCATTAAAATTAATGAAACCTGGGATAGATATTATTGTTGCTATTACCCGTAGACGTAGATGTAGAATTTATTTATAAATGATTCAGTTATTGAATTATGAGATGACTGAATTCTATTCAAGGGAAAACTCAATTGGTGGGGGGACGATCATATATGTTAGGAAAGACCATCGCGCAAATAAAAGACCTGAATTCCAACGGTTTTGCGTGGAAAAAGAGTTTGAATGCTCAGTCATTGAATTAACAAACTATGGCCATAATATATGTGAACAAAGTATTGTAATCATGACTTTATATAGATCCCCTTCAGGTAATTTTACTTCGTTTCTTGATAAATTAGCAGCTATACTGGAAATAATAGCAATCGAAAATAAACAAATAGTAATTACAGGCGATTTCAACATTGATTTTGGAAAAGAGACGAGAGAACTGCAGGACCTTAATGCCATTATACATTCCCACAACATCAGGGCTATAATAAACAAACCGACGAGAGTAACGTTTCGAACATCCTCTGTTATTGATAATATTCTGACAACATTTGATAAAATGCACGTCACGGAGGTGGTATTAGATAACGGTATCTCTGATCATATGGAGCAAGTAATGGTGTTACATACTTCACAGTTATTAGGTAATAAACAGAAATCGTATTACACAGAATCTCATAGGCCAATTAATGACGAAAAAATATCATTTTTCAGAGATTTGCTTAATTCCGAGATTTGGGAGGGTATTAATGAATATAATGATGTCAATACGAACTTCAATTTATTTATGGATATTTACTCTAAATTATATCACAAGGCTTTTCCTGTTGTAAAAAAGAGGAAATCTGGAACAAATAAATTGGACATTAAAAGTTGGGTAACAGATGACATTAGGATTGAGAGTGGATTAATCAAAAGATTATATTGTGAAGCGAGAGATTATCAAACTCAGGATAAGATTCAAAATTATAAGAATATGAAAAGAGCATATCAAAATAATATTAAAAATGCTAAGTTTAAACATAATAAACACTTAGTTGCTGAAGTTGCAAATAAGCCTAAAAAGTTATGGCAAATGGTAAAAATTGAAACTGGGCAAAATTTAAAAAATCAAAGGGAAAATTTGAAATTGATTGTAGAGAACAAACCATTAATAAACCCTGTAAAAATTGCAAATGAATTTAATAAATTTTATTTGAATGTTGCTCATGATATTAATAAAGATAACGCAGTAACAGATTCACAACAATCAAGACTATTGGATAAAATTAATAATAATATAGAATCAATAATCCTTGAACCAGTCTCAGACGCTGAAATATGTGACATTGTAAGAAAACTCAAGAATACACAAGCAACGGGTATAGATGGCATTAAGGTCGAAGTTATCAAAAAAACTATTCGCCCAATAAAATCTTTGCTTTCAAATCTAATCAACCAATCAATCAATGAAGGTACATTTCCGAACTATCTAAAGATAGCAATAGTGAAGCCACTGTATAAAAACAAAGGGGATAAGTCTACAATGGGAAACTATAGACCCCTTTCTTTATTAACAATTTTCTCAAAGATATATGAAAATGTGATCAAGCGAAGGCTTGAAGATTTTCTAAATAAACATTCTATTATAAAAGACAATCAATTTGGATTCAGAAGTAAAAAGTCAACGGCTGATGCAATAAATGATCGCGTTGCATTTATTCTAGAATCAATGGACAGTAAGCAATTCACACTAGGGCTCTACTGTGATTTGCAAAAAGCATTTGATTGTCTGGACCACTCTATGCTATTGATAAAATTGGATAAGATGGGTATTAGAGATAATGCAAAGAAATTAATTGATTCTTATCTCCAAAATAGACAGCAAATGGTGGAAATAAACCACACTCTAAATGATGGATCGATACAAACTATTCAGTCAAATAGAGGTAATATATCGTCAGGAATTCCACAGGGGTCAGTTCTAGGGCCACTGTTATTCATATTATATATGAACGATCTGGCTGATAACCTATCAAATATCAAAATAACAAAATTCGCCGATGACACTACTCTAATTGCAATAGGTGGTAGTATGAAAGAGGCAGAACAGAATATGAATACAGCCGTAGTGGCTGCAAAAGAGTGGTTTTTAACAAATAGATTGGTATTAAATAATGATAAGACTAACTTGATTGTTTTCAGAAATTCACATGCAACGAGACTAGATGTGGATACGCCAATGATTGTGATTGGTACCCAATACATTAATGCAATTAATTTTACAAAGTTTTTGGGAGTGCAGATAGACAGTGTAATGAACTGGCATGAGCACATAAATGGGCTACATGGCAGGCTGACTAAAGCTAACTTTGCTCTACGGATCTTAAAAGATCAGTTTGATTTAAGTCTAATGAAAAACATTTACCACGGTTACTTTGAATCATTAATTAGATATGGGATAATCTTTTGGGGTGGGAGTCCCTACTGTAACAAAATATTTATTGTCCAAAAATATGCTTTAAGAATTTTGTTTAAGAAATGGAGAAGATTCCACTGTAGGCCTCTATTTAAGAAACTAGGAGTACTTACACTGCCAAGCCTTTATATTTGTGAATTATTAATACATACAAAAAATAATATCACAACATACGACAAAAATAGTGATATTCATAATTATAACACAAGGGATAAAAATAATGTTAGAAATCGGAAACATAACACTTCATTGTTTGAAATGGATGTAAGGTATAAAGGTAGCATGCTATTTAATAGACTGCCACACTGTATTAGGACTATACAAAGTAATGAAACTTTTAAAGCAACAGTAAAATTATTTTTAATTAAGAAGGGAATCTATACAATTGATGAATTTTATAAAGTTTGTAGAGATCACAAATGCTGTTTTTAAATTCGTTTATCTCGTCTTATTTTATATGTATTAATTTTAATTGTGTTGACTGTTAAGAATTGCTTCTTAATGTATTAATTTTAAGTGTAGTTTTAGAGACTTTGCCTATACATTGTATTTTTAACATACTGTAATGTCCTTGGCAAGAAAAATAAATAAATAAATAAATAAATAAAAATGTATGCAACTTGCACCACCCCATTGTCTCCCCTGCTTCAAAGACGATGCTACCCCGATCTAGTGGCGACAACTGGAACTGCATGAATGATGACAGATGACGGACCGTTGGAACCAATGTTGTCAGATGTACGATCAGTGACAGTCGCTATTTCGATCTTTCGCTAGCTTGATCTTTCGCTACTTTGGGCATGACAGAGAGTGACAGCCCGCCATTTTGAGTTTTCGCTATTTTGACCCCAAAAGTCGCGGATTTGAACCCAAAAAGTAGCGGTTTTGACTTTTCGCGATTTTGACTTTTAGCTTGTTTGCACCGCGCCCCATGTGAAGCGTAGTTTGAAGTAATGTATTTATAATAAATGCAAGGAGGTACACTATATTATACACGTTATTACTGAAGAAGCGTTAAATTCGACTAATGAACCACTGAAGAAAAATCATACAATTAAATTTTCTTTGCTACAATTTTTTCATCAAAAGGTGACATTCAGATTTAAAATAACTATTACAAATAAATAAAATAAGTAAATATTTACATTATCTGCTCTTTCATGCAACCCTCTACTAAACTATATATAGAGTTTATGTAGTCATTGACTAACACCAGTTTTGATTGTCAATGATGTAGTGTACATCATGTAGCGTACATCTATACAGCATACTACATTTATCTTCGAGTCTCGCAAGATCAATACGGGACCCAGCCAGTCATGTTTTATATCAGCTACTTGCCGAGAGAGATCGAAAAGTTTAATGCCACTAGCGCTCACCGGCGTTAGGGTCTATGACCTCAACCGCTTGCCAATCGGGTGGCGTTAATGCGCCCTGGCACTAAATAGTGTTCATCTGTTAATGCATGCACCTCATCGTCGAACTGTAACAAAACTGAAGTAACCTTGGGGTGCCCCCTTAACCCGTGGCAATATAGGTCTGTTCGTTTGCCTTACACCGGCCAACACTCGCCCTAGAGAAAATGTGGAAAGTTCTACACCACGAACCCACACTTTTTATCGGTCAAACAGTTCAGTGTAGCTACACTTGCGGTGAACAAACAGAACTATGTTCGCACCCCCACCCTTAGCAGGAACCTTGCCAGCACCTATGTGCATAGCACATAGGTTCGGGGTATTGTTTGGAACCCCAGATGGGTGCGTTATTATTTTGCACACTTTCCATTAAACAGTCAACGATAGAGATAAAACATTGATGAGGTAAGTTCTCAATCATCAAGTATCGTGAAAATAGAATTTGCCTACTACGGTGTCAAGCGCTCGACCAGCTCATCCTCCAGCCAGCCATTGAATTATGAATATTGAGATTTTATCTGCACGTACAGCATCACCAATAGTGGATTCTTTAACTGCTAGGCTTCCTGAAAAGAAAACTTGCCTCTAGTGGGTCTTCCATGAACGCGATGTTGCTTTGCAGCACGATTTTTCAGTCGCCGTCTTCCATGGTCGCGATGTTTTCGCCGTCGCGTCATGGTATTTCCGACTCCCCCATTTGTCCAGAGATGGTTCAGCGGTAACCGCGCATGCGCACAACGCCGCATCAGAAATTCGCTGCGTTGGTTATTGAAGTTGGTTCTACTTTCCGACGATTCGCGTGACATCACGCGTTTCTGCGATTCGAGCTCTGATTGGCTGAGAGACCACCACGACGACGAAAAAACGTATTGCGATGAAATAACGCGTTCATGGAAGACGGGCTTATGCCAGCCAGGGCGTTTTTCTGAATAGATTGACCATGGATTTATCTAACCTACTTATAAATCCATGGATTGACACTCTTGAGAAATTGAGTATTATTTTACTTTGAGAACTTTTATTCAGGAAGGGGCTTTTCATAAAGTATGTAACGCAAAATAGGCCACTTTTTACACTTTTTACACTTTTTACAATGTTTTTTTGACATTTATTGATTCGTTTCATACAGTGCTTTGAAGTTAGTTTCAAGTTAAAGGGATGAGTATCCCGCCACAGAGATGTCTAGTGAATGATTATCCCGCAATGGAGATGTAATGTCTGACCCCTTGCTCATCCCAGTTGAGCGCTTTTATACTCTTGTGAAAGTGTCATCAAGGTTACTTCCTATACCGATCTTACACTAATAGTTATTGAACAGACTTCACGCATTGATGGCGTATACATGAGTTGTTGACAGCAAGTTGTATGACAGAACATAATCACATCCTGGTTCATTACAATCAATAGAAAATGTAAGTGATGCTGTGGTCCATCACAATAGGTACACATTATCACAAAATAGATACAACAAACTGTGTCATCACGCTTGTCCGCCCTCCCCTTCTCCCCCTGTCACAGATTGTCTCAGTATAACCATTGATGGTATAACAGACACCACCTCCCACTCTGAGGTGTGACATACTTTATGAACAGCCCCGAAGAGGTAATTACTAGGAAAACACTCAGTGTAACGCGTTGATGAGTGAGCATAGGACATGCAAATTCTCAAACCGGAAATGCGTACACAACTCACAGAAAACATGTACATCCATATTGAACTGAAATATGATCCACTCAATCAACATAAAATTATATGCTTTTTGAAACTTGAAAATAGCATCTAAACACTTTGGTACATAAAGCAAATCAGATTCAGTAGCAGTGGAAAAACGGTAATTTCGATACTTCATTTCTGACAGCTAGTGTTGGGACTTGAAAATTTTCATGAAAATACTCAATTTACAGAGGACCTTTCAGCATATTTTCAATTGTTTTATTTTGTAAAGTATTAATGGAGGTGTGTTACATTATTATGCGTGATAAAAATACGTTTAAAAATGTCGGTGTACCTACCAGAAAAATAAAAAAAATAAAAAAATAAATTTACCTTCCTCAGGATTCAAAACATTGAAAATTTTCATGAAAAATCCCAACACAACTGATCAGCTATTAAAAATTTCAATAAGTGCAATTTTACATAAACGAGTGCTTGTTCATCAACCAGTTGCACGGAGCATTCTTATAGTAAAGTAATACGTTTTAAGATGGCTGTAATTTATTAGTGTCAGAATTCGAAACATAATATTATATAAAACAAAAATTTGGTATTACATGCATTTGGCACAAAAACTAAGGAAGATTCTTCTTGGTTCTGTAGACTTTTTGCAAACAGATTGATAGATGGGGCTTGAAATTTTATGCTAGCGGAGCGTGACTGTGGCACGGAGCTTGATTCTAGCTCAGCATTGTGTTTTGACAAGTGCCTTTGAAGATAGTTCTTTTTAGAAAGCCCTTCTCCACATATCGCACACTTCTTCGGTTTCGTATGAATTAATTTGTGATGGTTCAGTTTTCGTTCACAGGATAGGGTTTTTGAGCATACATCTCAGCTAAATTGTGCAATTGAGTACTTATTCTTTACATGCTGCTTGAGTCCATCATTCGTTAGGAATCAGACATGGCATATACTACATTTGAATCGGTTCCAAGGTTTTTGAGGTCTATGAATTTTTCGTTCTTCGGCAGTCATGAAACGATCTTCACATGTTTTGCATTTTGTGTTTCTTCTTACCATTGTGGGCTAGAGTAATATCACAATGTGTAATATCAGAATAGTTACCTAAATCCAAACATTCAAAACTAACAAATTTCACACATCTAAAAGAGTTGTGACAATTGAGGTGTTTTTGTAATTTAAAATCCTATGTTATTACAAATGGAACACGGCGGAAACAAGACTGGAACCCTTGGAACGGGAGAATGTGTGTACGCAAAATATGATTCTTTATGGCTTGTTTACCTAGAAATGTCTTCTTACAAAACTCACAAGTATACTGCCCACATGTAACCTCTTTGTGTTTTTTAAGATATTGCCTATTTTTGTAGTACTTGCCGCAGCCATCACACTTGTGACCTGGTTTGTCTGAATGTTCCAGTAACTTGTGGCGTTTCATGTTCTCCTCGTGAGAATATTCCTTCATGCAAATGTCACATTTACTAACACTGACATGGTGGTCCATCAGGCAGTGATACCTGAGGTCGTCTCTTGTGCGGAAAGTTTTGTCGCACTTATCACATTTATAAGGAGCCTTCATACTTCCACGGTGCATCCAATGTTTATGAAAACCGAGGCAATGGCTACGATAAAATTTGAAACAAATATCACACTGGACTCTGTTCTGCGCAGGATGTGTTACTGATGGGACGTGATGAGTTGACAAATTTTCAAGATCTGTTGCATGAAGTGTGGAGAGACCTGTGCCAACTGAACGAAATGTGGGGTTTGATGTCACTGATACAATACTAGGTTGAACTTCTTGGACCGTGGCCTGGGAATTGTGAATAATATCCTTGGACTTAATGGCTACTTCTTGTTTGAAGTCTTGTTTTGTTTTTCTTGTTTTGTCGGAGTTATCACAATTATAAGGAGCCTTCATACTTCCACCGTGCATCCAATGTTTATGAAAACCGAGGCAATGGCTACGATAAAATTTGAAACAAATATTACACTGGACTCTGTTCTGCGCAGGATGTGTTACTGATATGACGGGTTGAGTTGACAAATTTTCAAGATCTGTTGGCGTTGCATGAAGTGTGGAGAGACCTGTGACAACGAAACGAAATGTGGGGTTCGATGACACTGACACAATACTAGGTTGAACTTCTTGGACCGTGGCCTGGGAATCGTGAATAATATTATCCTCGGACTTAATGTCTACTTCTTGTTTGAAGTCAAACTGCAACTGAGTCGAGGCAGCGCTGTCGCACGGTGGGTCAAGTTGGAGAGTTGTAGGAGGTGAAGTAGGTTCTTCTTTGATGACAAATGATGATTCCTGCTGGTTTTCTCTCTCCGTGTTTGAATGGCTTGTGACGTAGAGTGGATCTTCAGGAGAAAGTTCGAGATTTGGTTCTACTTTAATCTGGAGTGGATGGAAGACAGGGTCCAATCGGACTTCAGGTTCCTGCTTGATCCAAACGTAGTGTCCTTGAACTGTTGGCTCCATCGATGGAATCTCAAGTACCTCCGTCATCGTCCTAGAACAACAAAAATTATACTATATCATACCTGAATTGAACTTTGTTTATTGCACACGTATCTCTTTACTTATTGAGGTGATTAGAGATTAGGTATTGATGTTGTATTGCACAACCTTTCTGCTACTTCACAGGAAACAGCCTATAATCCATACCTAGAGTGGGAACACGTTGACAGAAAGTGCAACTGAACTCCCACTTTAAGGTGATACTAGCGCTCGGCCGTTTTAGAAAATTGAGAGAGAAAAATTGTTTCATAAGTGAGTGTAACTTTTACAGGATGTTCACATGATCAGTCTGATTGCATATTAGTGGCACTTTTTCATTTTTGCTTATTGCATCGTTAATTAGGCGCCGGTTATTCAACAAAACCGCACAAAACTATGAAATTTGCGATACGATATGAGACTAAACCCGTAAACCAATTGATCTCAAATTTTAATCATGATTAGATGAAAGACAAACTAAGGGTTATCGCTTGGCACATTTTTGAAATGTAATTTTATACGGCGCCCAGGGAGACAAGAAAAAAGCTAATTTTTCACCAAAAATCCACTAATTATTACTAATTAACGAAACAAAAAATTAAAAATGTACCAAGGGATAACCCTAAGTTTGTTTTTTATCTAATCACGATTAAAATTTCAAATATTTTGGTCTACCCATTTCGTCTCCAATCGTATCGCAAAAAGTGCCTACAAAAAGCAGCAAAATCGCTCGCGCTTGCACCACCTTAAGTCTTATAGTGCAAAAACACCAGGATTGGTAATTAGTAACAATTTAAGGCTGCGAACACATGGGGCGGTTTTTTCCATGCAGGCCAGACGCGACATGTCGCGTTTATTTTCATGCCCACGTCGGAAGTCGTTAAAATGAAACACATTGATTCAAGTGAGAGGGAACACACGGTTGTGCATTTCATGCGACGTTTTTGTACAGCTGACATAGCTGTACCATACCTTATGCTGTGACATACCTTGACAGCTGCTAAAACCATCGCGTCTTGCATGCCCCGTGTGTTCTACCAAGAAAAATGTAGTGATGGTAGCGTGTTTTTTCATGCCCTGTGTGTTCAACCAAGAAAAACGTCGCAATTTTTTGTATGTCGCGTGTGGGCATGAAAAAAACGCCCCGTGTGTTTGCAGTGCAGCCTAAGTCATCGACATGCAGCTAGGTAGGTACAAGGGACAGAGTGATGTCAAGCTCAAGAGGGTAGTGGTGGTTGTTACATTAGCTTTCTCAGTGAGGAACATGGGGGAGTCCCTTCGATTTGTCAAAGTACCTAGGTACCATAATTGTAAAGATATTAGGGGTCTAAGTGAGTATCAAGTTGGTGACATGACATGCCATGGAAATTGAGAATTAGAGCCCTGGGCCCTCATTCACGTACATTGTCCTTATCCTTGCCTACCCCGGGGTAGCCTACCACTTGCTTACCACCTCGGGGTAGCGAATGACACATTCGTATTCACGAAGCAGTGGTATCTTCACGGTATCTTGGTGGTAGGTCACTGCCTACTTGAAATTTGTATAGTGTAAATAGAACGAAGTTTTAGGTAGGCCGTGGATTATTCCACCAATCAGATTCGAATATTATTTTCCGCGCGCGTGCATTTGTCTTTATTAAAAATAGTGACAGTTCAATTCCAAACGATAAACTACACAAATACTAAACAAAATGTGTTAGTGCAATAAAATCTGGTGCAACAATAGTTTTGTATGGTGAATTCAGTGCTAACTTAACTCTGCAACATAAAAATATGTAGTTTATTACTTATATCTAGTGTTTAAGAAAATGTTTTGGAGGTTATATGGTCCATGGATTGACTAACTAGAACCAATAATACTATCCGATATGTTGTGGAATGATTAAATAAACAGGAACTAACATAGTAAACGTAAGTAAAAGACAAATTATACACAATAAACACACAGCACAGCCGATAAGATGACGACGCGAAGGAATTACTTCAAAAAGTTGTTTTCGCAGTCATGTCAAGTTAAAAATGGCCGCCAATAAGTTACCACCAACTTCAAACTTGGTTACCACGGCTTACCCCTGCCTCGAGGTAGGGGTAGATTCTACCCCGGGGTAAGACATGATAACTTCTTCGTGAATACCGATACCACTGCCACCCGGTCTACCACGCCTTACCACTCGCTATCATGGCTTACCCCATGTACGTGAATGAGGGCCCTGGGGTGGCAGATTTTCTAACTGACACGTATTGTCAAGGACGCAGCCTCCAGGAATGAAGTGACTTCAAAACGTTTGTACCCATTAACAAATGCTAATAACAATACAATACTCGTAATTGCTGCATCTGTAACTGTCCGCACTGCCGTTGGAAGTGGTATTGGCTTGTGATAATTTTACAGGGAGCAACAAGGGAGTGAGTGGCGCATTATCACTGCCTACAGCTGTCGCGTGACCTTGCTTTCAACACTCGTTTAGATGTCGGCACTAGCCAATGAGAGCGCACTCGCACCTGTGTTCGTCCTAGCCTGTTGAACCAGTAAAGGCCCATACACGATTGACGCGAACGGACGATGCTAATAACGATGTCAAAATCTAACTCTTCGTCCGCGTCAATCGTTTTTCAGTCTTTAACCACACTCTGCAGAGTCCTGTCAAATATGATTCATAGTATTGTAGGTAAAGGAAGATCTATGATCTATCCTAATTTAAATAGCATACTAGGTAGGTATTCACGTTTTGCCCTGTGTGCTATGCTTTAGTTGTCGACTTCGCGAAAGACCATCGAGGTAATCTTCTTAAAAATAATCATACATTTTTGATAAGCGGCTTCACTCTAGCCTTCGTCATGGTGGGACAAAGGAGCAATGCTAGAGTGAAGTCGCTTATCAAAAAATTACCAAAATTATCCATAAATTTGTAAATATTTAGCAAAAACAAACCTTCAAATTCAGCAACACAGCTGACCACAGCCTTCTGTACAAATACAATGTATGCACCGCCTTCCATTCTTTAGTGATTGCATTTCAAAGTGCAAACCTTACAAAAATTATTAAATATTTAAAATAGTTGGAAGTGAATGAAAGTGTCTACAACTGATTTAAAACTCGTCTTTAGTGTGTATTGTGTGAAGAAAACAATCTTTTTGACGAGAATCTTCGTCTAATTCAATTACTTGCATTCTCTAATTACTGGACCATCAAGGATGGCTGATTAAAGGTTCTAAATAAGTCAACATAACCTAAAATCAGTCATTTGGTTTCAATGATTTTATTGATTTAAGCGATTACTTATTGTTAATCAAAAGACATTGAATGCATTATATTTAACTGAATTAAACTATGGCTGCAATTTTGAGAAGAAACACCTGTCTCCTGAATCGATTCCTGTACGCGAGTCTCTCAGAAACTTCTCTTCCATTATGTTGGCAGCATGTTTCAAAAGAGCGCCAAATTTTTAAACCACCCGTGCCGTTGCACTGTTCCGTACGTGAGTACGCTAAAGGCAAAGACAAGAAAAAGCAAGATAAAGGAAAGAAACCTGTGTTGGTAAATGAACATCAACTGTCTGAAATTGTTAATTTAGACAATCTAAAGAATCAAATGCAGAAATCAATTGATCGACTGAAGGACGAATATGTGAAAAATCTATCATTGCGCTCTACTACTGGTTCAATAGAATTGCTACAGATAACCTTAGATGATAAAGAATATGCTCTTCAGGAATTGGCACAGATAGTTCGGAAGAATCCAAAAACAGTTGTCATAAATATGGCCGTATTTCCGCAAGCAATTCCCGCTGCGATTCAAGCACTGCAAAAGTCGGGCATGAATCTTAATCCTCAACAGGATGGCACAACTCTTTTCATACCAGTTCCAAAGTAAGTGAACTCTTTATGGTCTACTTCACAAACATGATAACAAATGCTGTTCTAACTTATTTCTCGTGGTTTTATTACGTTTTCAGAGTTACAAAGGAACACAGAGAAAATCTGTCCAAAAACGCTAAAGTTTTGTTTATCAAGTGTAGAGACTCTATCAAAGACATACAAAATAAGTATGTAAAGAGTCTGAAAAATAATGACAAGATATCTCAGGATTCGTCACATGATGCTCAAAATCAGGTCAGCTAATTAAAATTTTATTGAAAATTGCACACTGGAAATTTGTCACCTAGGTATGCATTTATCAATTTCCTTGCAGCACTTTTCATTCAAGTTTTCATAATTCGCTAGGAGGAATATGAAATAAAGTTTAAAGTCAAAATTGTTTTTCTGATATCAAATTTAATTATTGTGTCTTGGAGTTCATAGATTTGTAATATTTTAAATTGTCAATTCTATGAACTAGCTATACTATTTCAATGTAAACACTGTCTACTGATTAGTGATTACTGATTATAAATGATATTGATTAAGTACCTGCATCTTCTAATTTAAACTGACTTGTTAATAAATACAATTGGCTCAGTTTGTTCATTGCAATAAATAAAGAGTATAGGCAGCGTGTTTAGACTACAGATAGCGCTACAAAAAGTACAGACATAGCCACCTAATCTGTGGGAAGGAAGCTTATCTTTGGCAAGGCGTCCAAGTCGCTGCAGTTATACGTTATGTTGCTGCACATATTACGCATGATCACTTCTTAAAATTTAAACTAGTTTATCTAATGTTTATTCGCCTACAAAATATTGATAATAAAGTGTTCACAATTTCACTGAATCTGATCACTATATTAATTTGCGCGACTTAGTTCTGATTCCGAAATATGTTGAGTACATTTGTTGACATCTGATCGGTTGCTAGGTCACGGCCAATGAGAAATGAAACAGTTGAAGATCATTCCCACAAATGTTGCTTATTTCTCTCACTCGTGGCGAACACTCGGTGCCTATATGCAAAAGTCTTTTGATGAGGTTAAAAAATACAATATTTCAAAATAGCAACATTGTTGATAAATCACACTATTTTCAATCTCAATAGTGTAAATTTTCATTCATAAATATGAAATCAAAAATAAGTGTGATTTTTGGCGGGAAAACGCCATCTTGGCGAGTGATCTACACTTTTTAGTTTTTAGTGTGAAAATAGTGTGCTTGCCTACAAAGATGTCAATTACAGTTTTTAATGAATTCATGCATATTCCCTATTGGTTACAATTTGCTTCTTTGGACAACAGTAACAAATTTGATGTAGACAGGTATTTCATCAAATACAGGCATCAAATCAAATTGCTGATATTTTCACACAATAACAGAAGACGGCTGAAAAATCTTGCTGAAAAATATTGCCAAGATCTAGCAAGATTTTGTTAGATATTGGCATGAGATCCGACAAGATCTTGTGTCAAATCTTTACAGTTTTATGAAGATCAGGCCTGGGCAAAATACGGCTCGCGCGCCCCTCGTCATTTCTTGATGCGGCCCGCCGGCTTTGTCAATAAATAGGTTCTATGGTTAAAATATAAATATACCAGAATAAGCAGACAGCTAGCTGGACGTACATTTTCTACACACGGGAATAAGTAGCAAGCTTAGGAAGAGAAATGCAAAATTGTATCTTGTTTTACAAATGGTGGCATATGTGGGATTCATTGTTATTAATTTCTTTTTAATTTGTTTTTAATGTTTTTACTGGATATAATGTGTCTCAAAATTGCAACAAGACTCTGTGAACATTTTCTCGGGGGCTTTGCCCCCGAACCCCCTCTCTTCAGGGATACTTTTTCATAAATATCTGAATTTTTAGTTCATCAAATTTATTCCGAGATCAATACAGTCGGTCAATCACCATCATCAGTATGCGGTCGAGGGTCAATACGGTCGAGGTCTCGACGAAGACAATGGCGGTCGTTGACCCATCTTCCCTCCTAATAATGTTTTATGACAATCGCATTTTTTTGTGGCCCGCTATCATACTTCATTTCTCAATGCGGCCCTACAGCCAAAAAGTTTGCCCAGACCAGGTCTAAGATCATAAAAAATCGATCTTGCCAAGATCTTACATACATTTAAAAAATGTTCGTATCCAAAAAAAAATTGAAAAATGTCTTGCTAAGATATTGGAAGATTTTTTAGCAGGATACACACTTCAAGTTGATCAAGCCTCCTGCTTTGATAGATTTTAGTAATAATAGGAAGTTCATGGTTTAATGATGATCACACATTCTTGTAGAAATAAATATCGAAGCTAAAGAGCCAATGAGCTACATCAAGGAGATTGACCAATGACTAGAACAACTACTACACTAAGTCTCATTTATTTGCAGCCGCTCAGAACAGGACTTGTTTACATGTTTCAGATTATTAGTTTGGCAGAGCAATATGTTGCAGCAGCAGATCAAATCTTGGAAGCAAAGCAAGCTGAACTGCTCGGAGGAAATTAGTGTGTTTGTGAACTAAATTTATACAAATATATACGTAGGTATTAAAATTATTAATGTACATACTTCAATGATAATTAACAATAAATTCATATTTTCAATGTTAGCTAAAACGTTGTAAAATCGTTAATTATTTACCTACACCTCAGAATCAAATGTGATAGTCAGTCCTAAATGTATTTGCTTCCCTCAGCCAATGAGTAAGACTCTTTTCCTCTAATCGATTTTCTTGATAGTATATTTTATTGGTTTCAACAATACTTTACTTTCTCGTCTGTTGTTGACGGAGGGACTGGTTTGGACTGACACATGCGGAGCTTCAGCTCTGGCACGCACTTTCCGTACCCTAGAGATATTTTTTAATTAATTTGTTTATCAAAAGTATGAAAAATGCACTACATAGCACCAAATGAATTGTGAGGATTCAGGAAAATTATTGTTTAGATTAATCTTTATTTTTTGGCGTTAATGTTATGGAACGAATACATCGATGATTTTCGAACCAATACATTGTATCAGTTGGCTGTGTTTTCTATCAAGATGAATTTGAGTGTAAAAAAGGATTCCATAGTATTTAGGTACCAGGGGCCCAATTCTAGAACGTTTTCCCAATTCTATTCTGATGATCTGGGACCCTATTCTAGAACATTTAAATTCCCAATTCTGATGGAATCTGAATTCTGTATTCTAGAACCTTGTATGTGGTAGAATTTAGTCCAGTATGCATATTTGAAAATACATCAAATAACAAAATAAACATCATTTTTACGATTTATTATCACGTTATTTGTACTTACTTGGTTACAGATCCGACAATTTGAATATAATTTAATATTTAAATTTAATAAGAATATAAATAGAGTAAATTATCAGTTAATTTCTTAACTTAAAATTTATTTTGTGCAAAACTAAGAACTTAGTAAAATATTTTCTATCTTCTGTCTTACCTAATTACCTAGATTTTGTTATCCCACGCCTATAAAGTAAATATGATTGCAAGCAGTACCTAATTCATTAGAAGGTAGTTGTTTTGAAAGCAACTCGCAATCACGTGGTGTGTCACGTGGATTATATAGATCCTTCTCATTGGCTGATCTGGAGATGGTTGGTGCAACCATTGTCATTGTATTAGAGGGATCTTCCAGCAAATTCTAATCATAAGATAGAAACTAAACCTTTACTTATTTGATTGATATTTTGAAAAGTGGAATTTCATGATGCTCGAAGAGAAAAATACACAATACACATATATTTTAAGAATATAATTATATTTTTTTCTTTTTCATTATTCAATGTATAATTTGAACTATTTCAGATTTGTACTCAGTAAAGTAACGTTGAGCTGGATTGGGTCGTGGCGAAATTGCTTCAAACTTAGTTCATGACCTACACACAAACATTCTGGGAATATGATGCCCGAACTAAATCAACCGGTTCTTTGAGCATTGATAAATAAAACAAAATATGTACAGTTCAAACATTACTAATTTTATTTTGCTCGAAATTGATTGGAAGTACAGAACAATTGGTCTGAAACTTTCGTCTCCTCGAAGTACGACCTCAGCTCTTGCACCACGATCACCACCCTCTCTTCATCTATCATGTCATCATCCAGATATCCCTTGTACTCTTCGATCTTCTCGTCAGAGACGGTCACCGACAGCAAGTTGCCTGTCGTCAGCACTTCCAGCATGTTCAGCACATACTTCTGATCAGTGGTCAGGAACACAGCTTCAAACATCTCGTTGCGGATCAAAGCTCGGAGATACAACAGAGAATTCATCTCCAGACGCTCGAGGTCCTTAGTCGCCTCTTCGAAGTCGAGATCATCGCCGGAAAACGCGTTGAAAGTCGCTTTGCCGATCATTTGCAGTTCCTCTTTTATGAACCCGAGTACTTTCGTTTTATAACAGTCGATGATTTTGACTTGAATCTGAACTGCTGCTGATATGCTGTCTTTATCAGTAGTGGAACACAAGTCGGTGACCACTGACTCGATGTAAGGTATGAAAGTGTCTTCTAAAATGTCAATCAATCGACTTATTAATTTCACCATCGATCTGTGAATATCCGGTCTTGTTTTCGCCAAAGCAAAACTATATTTGACAACTTCAAAAGCCTTCAAATAGTTATCGACGCAATCGTGTTTTCTCAAAGACTCCAAATCAGTGAAAGCGAACGTCGTTCGAGTCAGAGCATCGATCGAGAAGCACATTATCTCTGAAAGTATGTCTCGAGACGAACTGCTAGCTTCTGGCCACGCGGAGACTGCCTTTCGAAAATCATTCAGAGTGGGATAGATCAACTCCAAGTGGAAAACTTTCCGCTGGAAGAGAGGAATGTTTCCCGTGACGATGACGAGGGACGTAGCTTCGTACAAATCAAGTTGGTTCTCTCCGATGTACTCCCTGTTCCCGAAACATGTCATGCATGTGTCCAGAATGTTGGCTGCGTGTCCCGCTAGCTGGTCGCTGAGACTGACGACGAACTTGTGGAAGGGTCTGTTACAGTCGCCTCGCGGGAGGCGATGAAGGAAGACGGCGAGAATGGTTTTGATGAAATGCGGACGACTCGCGAGGTACGCCGGCCAACTGACTGCTGTCGCCAGGAACTGTTGTGCGACAGACGGATAGTGATGATTCTCTATGCCGCTCTTGAGGACTGTCTCCACCATTTCGCACAACTCGTCTCTGTAATCCCCATTGTCCGTGTTGCTGACAAGGTAGGGAAATCTCTCGCACATTAATTCAATCAAATACATTGCCAATTCACAATCCTTCCATGGTTGATAAGCCCAATCGATTAATGTTGACACTTTTCCTCTTACTGAACCCAAAACAAGATTTTTATCAAAACCGGATATGGTTTTTATGAGATTTCCTATTGACCTTCTGTGTACTCGGAAAAGGTCCACCTCCTCCTGACGAAGATTGTCCTTCATCCTCGATTTCGTCACGGCAGTTTCCAATAACCTCGTCAGTCTGTGCGTCTCCGCCTCCGTCATCTCCACCCTCTCGCCGACCATGTTCGCGTACATGAGGGCAAACTCCAGCACACTCGTGGACGTCTCGTCGTCGTCACTCTGCAAGTGCTCGAGCATCTCGTCGAACCGCAACTCGATCGCCGTCAGCAAGCTCTGTGTCTCGCCCTCCGACTGGGACTGGCGGAGGTTGCTGATCAACGTCGTCCCAGCAGCGTTGAGGATCTCGCCTCCAACTCGGCACACCCTCGTCGCCAACGGACTCAACATTTCAACCAGAATAAGCTTTTCCAGAGGGGGTTGTGGCGATTTCAGCAATTTTATCATAAAACATTTTGCAATCTCACAACTCGGCGAAGAAGAGTTTAAAACAAGGTAAATCATGTCTATAATCGGTGAGTAGATAAAATGATTAATGTTCGTCCATTCTATCAAACTACAGAGAATCTCAAGTGTCTCAGATGTCCACATTTTGTACCCTACCAGTATTTTATGCAAGAATTTTACTATCTTTCTTACGTCGTTTTCTTCCATCTGTTTTCTAATCAGAATCTTCACCTTTCGATCTGCTAACTTGCATGGCGGGGCCGTCTCGTTCTCCAGCCAATGCGTGATCATGTGCAACACTCTCAACGTATGGTCCACTATCTTGTTGTCCATCTCCACCATATCGACAATAATATTAAACAAACTGTTGCAGTGCTTCAAATAATCTGTTACGAAGACCATAAAATAAATACGCGCCGATATGTGTCTCACCTTTATTGTGTCGAATCTTTTTTGATGTCCTTGTAAGAGAATGTATTTGAGTAGGAATTCTCTCATGCGTTCTCTGGCATACTTGTCGACGTAGATGTACGTGTGTTCGACGTGTTTGAGGATGATCTCGAGACAGAACTGCTTCATGTTGTCGTCGTATGCGTTGCCGTTGGTGAGCAAGTCAATGCACAGCTGATGATTGAACGGGAGGTTTTTGATCGCCGACATGTAAGCGCGGTGGTACATCGTGATGCCGGGATCACCGTGGACTTCCTTCGATGTCGAGGAATCCATTTCGCAGTTGACGGAGAAGCTACTTACAACTTGTTGATGATTTACAGAAATCTGTTGGATCTAGCCAGCTGTCAATGATGACTCTGCTATCAGAGTGCAACAGGAATTTTACAGAAATTATAAATGTATGGTGAAATAAATTATAAAATATGTTACAAAATTTATGACGTTAAAATTTTAATGATTATGTCTTTCACTACCTCCTATGTTCTTGTTTTTCATATTTGTCAGGGTATATACATTTTATGGGCTGTTTCATTAAATCCTTTGATGTGGCTCTACACACAATTAATAAAATATTTCATTCCATGATATTTCAAAATTTTCTGAAGTGAAGTGGGCATGAGTAACCATTTAAGAAGAGGAATTTATTAGTTATCATTGCGATGTAACAATGTTCATGTTTTAATTGACCATTGGGGCTCTCTGTGTTCCACGGTACTTGAGAACAAACGCAATTAACAACACAACTCGTTGGTTCGCATCACTTGAAGGAGTCAGACGACGAGCGCTCATCGCCCTCCCTCGGCCTCGACGTCACTGATCGGCGCCCCGACGCTTCACTCATGGAGGCGGAGTCCGGTGCGCGTGGCCACGCCCACATCGGCCGTCGCGACGCGGAGGAACACAGAATGGCGCGAGAAAAGAATCGCGAAACTGATTCAGGATCCTCTCCGAGGAGAGGGGTGAGGAGTTAAGAAGGGGCAGATAATGCATGGAGTATTTCTTGTATGAAACTAGTTTCCCTACTGAAGACGCTAGTCTCTCTCTACTTTAGTTTGTTGTTTAAGATTATGTCATCATTTGACGGACGTCTTGACGACGTGACTGACTGGTCGGTGTCAGTGAGATAAGAAGTCGGCGGCAAGATTGTGCGACACACGTCAGGCCTGGCGGCGGGAGGGTAAGTCCATACGAACTGTCATACTTCACATCATCATCTGCATATAGCGTTCTATGGCAATTTCATCCCTAAAAATGTGCAAAAAAATAATAATTCACACATAGTTATTAATGTATTTTGTGCAGATTGGGGTAAAATTTATGTAGTGAATTTTATAACATGTTATCTAAAATTATAAAATGTAATCTTTAATTTGTTTATGATCCTTGCATGTTGGTGTGAAAAATTAATGGTGTAAAGAAGAGTGTTTCTTTCAATATCTTTGAATTTTACTATCCGTCGGTATAGTACATCCCAAAACCCTTATTTAAATTGTATCGAGGACCTCGAGGGTAGTATTTATAAAATCTTGAAGTAATTATCCGTCAGATCTAAGAATCTGTCTTTCAATTACTGCCACAATTCGGTTCATGAATTCCACCATTACTCTCGAATAAGTGTTCTGCAATTGTTTATTGAATTGTAATCATGATGTCGCTCGCGCTCCGTTGCTCCTCTTGATTTATGACATTATAACAGGCGCAGAAGAGAGTTGTGCTGTGTCAAGCTACCCCTCCATTGTACGCCATTACTCCATGCGTGGCTGACAACGAGGGAACATTACACAAGACAAATGTTCGGATAAAAAAGGCTATAGGTCGCGGGACGCGTTGTATGATGTGAGGGCGGGCGGTTTGCAACCCTACAAACCACCGGCATTCGCCACGGGCTCGGAGAGATGGATGGCGTGGAAAGCCCCGTATTTAGAATTCCGATATTTTTTCTATATGCTAGGGTTTTTTTAAACTGGGAAAATATGTCCAACGAAGGGTGAAAAAGATTGAGGTATTTTTCCGTTAAACCAATATTGAGTGATATATTTTTAGGGATCGTTTGCATGACATTGGAACGTTCATATTGTTCAAAAATGTTCAAAAAAGATATTTTAAACTGAGAATTTTAGGGATATCGCATATTTATAATTTACAGATTTTGTGTGTTTCTTGAAATCGTTTCTAACTTTTAATTTAAATGTGGAACCAATTCAGCTTTCCCGAAACGTCCTCTGATATCGATTCTGCAAGTAGGTTCTACATTATTGAGATAAAAGCTCTACGCAATTTGCATGAAATAATCCATAGACATTCAGGAATGTAATACATTTCTGGTATAAGCTGGGCGAAAACGATCTCATGTTGGTCGCTATAGCAACAAGCAACCGTTCAGGTTTAGGTCACGCTCTTTAGAATGGACTTTGAAATTTAAAAGTTAAAAAGCAAGAAATGGAGCCCATTTATGTAGATTACATACCCCTTCTCTCGGTACAGATAACATTGTGATTATGTTGAGAAAGATTCAGTTCTCAAAACACAGTAGATTTTCCCATCACACGTTCCGATAAGTCGGCGCTCAAATGTCAGTGACAACTTTTAAAATGTGTAAATTTTATCATACCAAAATACTAAGATAACCAAGTGTTGTTTATATAGGTATATTTTAAGGACATCTAGACACATTTCATTTGCATATAGGTCAATTATATATACAAATGCAATACAAAAGTTTCAAAAAGCATCAATTTTAAAATGATTCCACATTGGTATGGGTCAATATTTATTTATTGTAGACAAAAAATAATGTAGGCAAAGACATTACGTTTTCAAGTACGTACATTTGGCACAGCTAAAAACGGTATTTGAAGAAACGGATTGGCTGCTGGTCGGGTTTCTTGGGAATCAATCCTTGTTATTATCAAAGATATCAGAGCTCACCTACTAGAGTTAAGTTAGCATATACTTTATCGCATGATGCCATCAAATCTTTGTCAGCTACTCCATTTCTGTCGAACACCGTTTTAGTTTGGCCAAGTGTACATATACCTGACATTATACAGGCTATTACCTACATGATAGGTCAAATTTTTTTAAAGTTAGTAAATGAAAGCATATTGAACAACATTTTGAAATTTAAAACACCTAATGTTCTCATCCCAGTGGCTGACTCTCGTATAAAATAGAATCTACAACATAAATAACTACAGCACCTCGCCAGTTTACACGACCTCTTCTAACTCCAACTTTCAACCCCTATCTAGCTCTCAAGCCTCATATAGGGTTGGAGTGATTTAAGAGGTCAGTTCTATTTTAAGTTGAAAGATCGCCGCACACTTCTAAAGGTGATGACGTATGACAGAGGTCTCGAGGTCCTCAAGTAATCAACGACCACATACATCTCCCGCAGAGCTACAAGTAGAGACGTCCTGAGAAAACAAGAGACAATCGGAGATGGAACCTGGCTGAGGGCGTTCGGTCTGTGGACAAGTTTACTCAAAACAACGACAACAACAACAACACAAGTTGTTATTGGAGGTAGAAACGGAAATAAAATGTTGTGCGTTGTGACCATAGTAACTGATAGCTTTGTCTATAAAAATTGGAGAGTTACGTTTTTTTGAAAACATTGTCATTCAAAAATGGTTGCCACAAGATTCAGGAACGTCACTCGTATAACACAGCCTGATAAAAAAACACTCCGTTAAATATATCAGCCAAGTCTCTACACCTAAAAAAACACACAATATCTAAAAATTCATAATTGAAAAGTAGTGATATCACAAAATGGACCAAGTCAACTCTTTGTGTTAAAAATGAAAAAAATACTTTAATCATCGTGCATATTAATAGTATAAAAGATGATAAAAGTATGCCAGTCAGATATCCAATACCAACTTACTTAAAAAATGTATAACCTGGATGCGCCAAGTATTTTTTAAATTAAAAACAAAGAGTTGAATTGGCCCATTTTTTGATATCATCATATGACATCATAATTACATCTAATTACTTAATTAATGTATGGTACAACCAATCTTCATATTGCAGTGCGGTGAATTTATGTTATTAGAAAATGTGTAAAGAGCGTGAATCTGCTCATTTAAAAAGGTCCGTACACCCCCCCCCCCCCCCCCCTTCCACCGCCATCCAAACACCAAGATCCAAACCCTGCCGATGCCAGGTTTATCCTGCATATCCCAAAAACCAAAATCATCTACCATTACTTTACAGACGCAAAGCTGAAATCTCGTAAGCAGGAAAAACATAGTCAACATGATACATTACCTTGAGCATTCTCATCATTACTTCACAAAGTAAACGTCACGAAACAATAAATTCTTCATCGCATAATCAATGAAATGTGAATCTTCCTTCTTGACGCCTTCTTGACGCCACCCCCTGACATCATCGGGGAACAATTAAACACTAAACTCTCCCTCGAGATCTAGATGGCGTATATCAATGTCTGCAGTCACGTGCAAGCTGCGACCTCCCCTGCTCCTGACCCCTGCCCCCACCATCCACCCCCACACCCCTGACGCCGGGGACCGCTTAATGCGATATCAAAGAGATTATTCGGATCAGCGTTAGGATGATCATGTGATTAATGGAGATTCATCGCCTTGGTTTCAATGTTCAGGTGCGAGGAGACAATGTCGAAAACTAGAACTCACTGGGACAACTCAAGAGTAAAAGAAGAATAATATAGAATTAGCTACAACCTTTCGAATTATTCCAAACACGCGTATATTTTATTTATCTAAAAATAAAGTCACTCCAAAAGTATGAATTCTTCAAAACAAATACAAATAATTCGAGTTTGTTTTTTAGCTAAAAATAATATCTATTTAGTATTTTATAATATTAATGTCATCTTTGTTGATTTGTGTTCCTGCACATAAAAAAACATATTTTATTCAGAAATATGTCGATTATGTAAGTTAAAATTATTATGATTGTAGGATTTTCTATTTTATTTTATTCCAATGAATTAGGATTCATATTCATATTTATTCAATAATATTTATGAAAAATAAATAAACAACCTTCTGGGTCAACACCATCAAAAAAGAATATTGAGAAATCGTCAAATAGTACAAGGAATATAATTGCAAAGATGTGGTACAAAGAAAATGTTTTTATATTTATTCGATTTCAACTCATTAATTGCAGATTATCAAATACGAGTACATGAGTGCTACTTTGTATTACGACGAGGTATTTGGCACACGAATTGTTTGTTACGTCACTCATAAGTAGAATTATGATGTGAAGTTGTAAAGTCACGTGCGCGCAGTTCACTATTCAGTTGTCCACGAGAGCATTAGCGCGTCGGACGTGCGTCGCGGCGCCGGCCGAGGATTGGCGGAATTAAAGGGGTTGGTCGGACCGAGCGAGAGCTCCAATATGCAAAGTAGAGGGAAGGCAGAGGCTATTCCAGGCGGGAGAGACGACATATTATGAACGTAGATACCAAGCTGCCAGAGGATTAGGAAGTCAGCGAGGGGTAGAGCTATTTCAAAAACCGAACGGGGAACTTTGGCAAATTTAAAAAATGTGAAACTGCGATCGGTTGCTATAATGAAAGTATTACATACTGAGTTGATAGTAATGGGAATATATGATGTTAATACTTACATTTCTTCACAGATTTCATTATACTTGTTTATCGTTGCTATGCTCTACAAATCGGCGACGCATGAATAATTTTTATGATGATGATTGGGAGATGAAGAAGATGAATAGGTAGGGATTGACGTGGTCATGGCCTATTAGTAGGAAACTTTCCAAATGGGAATATAATAAAAAATAGATAAATTTTAATATTCGGACAAAACAATGCCACGACCAAAAATAAACATTTATACGTTGATTTTTACGTTGTATATATGTATTTTTTTTAATAATAATAATAATAATAATAATAATAATAATCGATCTGTTAACAATAACATCTATAAAATTATCGGCCAGATAAATATGTGTGAAATAAGCATGAAATAAGTGTGAAATAAGGCTAAGCTGAAGTATCTAAAACTAGTAATAGTAGACAGACTTGCTAATTATTCTTATTCTTATACATTAGAACGACGGATCAAATAACACATGGTCCTCATTAATTGAGATTTATTTTGAAAACATTGTAGAATAAACCGACAAGTGCTTGATAAATGATGTTTTAGATTGAATCTTATTTCTGCGGGGTTGGAATCTTGTTTGAATCTCGTATTACCCCCCCCCCCCCTGGCGTGGACAATTAGTGTAAACCGGGGTGGTGGGAGGAGGGTGGGTGGGGGGCTTTATCGCGGACAATCACCCAGCTGATCGCCGTCATCGAGTCGCCTAATAGTCCGGACAAGCCATGAAATTGCAGTTGAAAAGAGGATCAACATTCGAGCGAAGAGTTTACACACCAGATTAACACCCCATTATCATGACGAAGTTAAATTTCATTCAATAATCGCCGGTTGGTTGATTGATGAATCGAGAGGTGGAAACCCTTTGCTTTAAACATTCTGTTAGGGTGGAGACTGAAAGACAACAGCGCAACTTGTTTCAATAGCTGGACTTCGAAGCGAACTTTGTTTTACATTTTAAATAATTTTAAACGTTTGATATCAGTAATGCAGTTCCTTCGTTATCTCGTTACCTCACTTGTTGAAAATTTACTTGACTGTGTTAAACTCATTAGGCCATACACCACTCATCTAAACTTAAAACTCAAAATAATAAAACTGTCACTTCACGATAATTTGCCAAATCATCATTGTACCTAGAGTAACCATTCAATCGATATTCTCTCATTACAGCTGTCATGTCTTAATTCAATTATTTCATTCTAATATTCAACTATTTTGTTCACTGTCATGGTAACTGCAACTCAGAGCATGGCACCTCCACCGACATTATGTTTTATTGTCCATGGATAATGGCGTGATGTCTCCTGCCACGCTACACGTGTTCACACTATCTGTGTCATGTTGCAGGCACGCTAGTGTATGGGCGAAGGCGTGATGTCTGCTGCCACGCTACACGTGTTCACACTATCTGTGTCATGTTGCAGGCACGCTAGTGTATGGGCGAAGGCGTGATGTCTGCTGCCACGCTACACGTGTTCACACTATCTGTGTCATGTTACAGGACGCGCGTGTGTATGTGCGAGGGCGTGATGTCTGCTGCCACGCTACAACTATCTGTGTCATGTTACAGGGCACGCTTGTGTATGGGCGAGGGCGTGATGTCTGCTGCCACGCTACAACTATCTGTGTCATGTTGCAGGCACGCTAGTGTATGGGCGAAGGCGTGATGTCTGCTGCCACGCTACACGTGTTCACACTATCTGTGTCATGTTGCAGGCACGCTAGTGTATGGGCGAAGGCGTGATGTCTGCTGCCACGCTACACGTGTTCACACTATCTGTGTCATGTTACAGGACGCGCGTGTGTATGGGCGAGGGCGTGATGTCTGCTGCCACGCTACAACTATCTGTGTCATGTTACAGGGCACGCTTGTGTATGTGCGAGGGCGTGATGTCTGCTGCCACGCTACAACTATCTGTGTCATGTTGCAGGGCACGCTTGTGTATTGGCGAGGGCGTGATGTCTGCTGCCACGCTACAACTATCTGTGTCATGTTACAGGGCACGCTTGTGTATGGGCGAGGGCGTGATGTCTGCTGCCACGCTACAACTATCTGTGTCATGTTACAGGGCACGCTTGTGTATGGGCGAGGTCGTGATGTCTGCTGCCACGCTACAACTATCTGTGTCATGTTACAGGGCACGCTTGTGTATGGGCGAGGGCGTGATGTCTGCTGCCACGCTACAACTATCTGTGTCATGTTACAGGGCACGCTTGTGTATGGGCGAGGGCGTGATGTCTGCTGCCACGCTACAACTATCTGTGTCATGTTACAGGGCACGCTTGTGTATGGGCGAGGGCGTGATGTCTGCTGCCACGCTACAACTATCTGTGTCATGTTACAGGGCACGCTTGTGTATGGGCGAGGGCGTGATGTCTGCTGCCACGCTACAACTATCTGTGTCATGTTACAGGGCACGCTTGTGTATTGGCGAGGGCGTGATGTCTGCCGCCACGCTACAACTATCTGTGTCATGTTACAGGGCACGCTTGTGTATGGGCGAGGGCGTGATGTCTGCTGCCACGCTACAACTATCTGTGTCAAGTTACAGGGCACGCTTGTGTATGGGCTAGGGCGTGATGTCTGCTGCCACGCTACAACTATCTGTGTCATGTTGCAGGGCACGCTTGTGTATTGGCGAGGGCGTGATGTCTGCTGCCACGCTACAACTATCTGTGTCATGTTACAGGGCACGCTTGTGTATGGGCGAGGGCGTGATGTCTGCTGCCACGCTACAACTATCTGTGTCATGTTACAGGGCACGCTTGTGTATGGGCGAGGGCGTGATGTCTGCTGCCACGCTACAACTATCAGTGTCATGTCATGTTACAGGGCACGCTTGTGTATGGGCGAGGGCGTGATGTCTGCTGCCACGCTACAACTATCTGTGTCATGTTACAGGGCACGCTTGTGTATGGGCGAGGGCGTGATGTCTGCTGCCACGCTACAACTATATGTGTCGTGTTACAGGGCACGCTTGTGTATGGGCGAGGGCGTGATGTCTGCTGCCACGCTACAACTATCAGTGTCATGTTACAGGCCACGCGTGTGTCTGGGCGAGGGCGTGATGTCTGCTGCCACGCTACACGTGTTCACACTATCTGTGTCATGTTACAGGGCACGCGTGTGTATGGGCGAGGGCGTGATGTCTGCTGCCACGCTACAACTATCTGTGTCATGTTACAGGGCACGCTTGTGTATTGGCGAGGGCGTGATGTCTGCTGCCACGCTACAACTATCAGTGTCATGTCATGTTACAGGGCACGCTTGTGTATGGGCGAGGGCGTGATGTCTGCTGCCACGCTACAACTATCTGTGTCATGTTACAGGGCACGCTTGTGTATGGGCTAGGGCGTGATGTCTGCTGCCACGCTACAACTATCTGTGTCATGTTGCAGGGCACGCTTGTGTATTGGCGAGGGCGTGATGTCTGCTGCCACGCTACAACTATCAGTGTCATGTTACAGGCCACGCGTGTGTCTGGGCGAGGGCGTGATGTCTGCCGCCACGCTACACGTGTTCACACTATCAGTGTCATGTTACAGGCCACGCGTGTGTCTGGGCGAGGGCGTGATGTCTGCTGCCACGCTACACGTGTTCACACTATCTGTGTCATGTTACAGGGCACGCGTGTGTATGGGCGAGGGCGTGATGTCTGCTGCCACGCTACAACTATCTGTGTCGTGTTACAGGGCACGCTTGTGTATGGGCGAGGGCGTGATGTCTGCACTCACGTGCGGTGTCTGCTGCCACGCGATCTGTGACAGATACATCATGAGAGTGGCAGACGCCTCCTACCACGAGAGGTGTCTGCAGTGCTGCATCTGCGGGGCGAGGTTAGCGCAGACGTGCTTCACGCGTGATGCAAAGCTCTACTGCAGACTGGACTATGACAGGTAGGCGGAAAGTTCATAGCTTTTCCATACATACCAAGCAAGCCACATTTCTAACCTCAATAGGTTATTTGGGTCAATACTTTGGGGAAAAATTCTCAAAAAGCTAATCAGAATTCTAGCGATACGAAGTAGTGGGCAGGAATAAATTTTTGAGAAAAAGGTCCATTATTATTACGTTCACAATTAGGGTGGATGGGGGGGGGGGGGGGGGGGGGGGCGCTGTTTGTGAGAAAGTGTGTCAGGGGCGAGGGGGTGTGTTGGTTTGAAAACAATAACTGAACTTATACCTATTCATAAATATTTTTTTTTAAATAAGGTGTTTTTCATGTTTGTTAGTTGGAATATTAAAATTCATATGGTCAGATATGCAAATTGTTTGGTCTTCTGTTAAGGGAGGGTCTCAATATGTGACATAATTCTATGAGGGAGGAAATTTGATTTTGGGACAAGCTGTGACATGAAGCAGTACAGTTATTGGCGTTCCGATTTACCAAGAGGGTTATATTATTAGGAACGTATTTGAGACTTCAAAATTTCTACAAGGTCAAAAGTGTTTGCTTAGCGTGTCAAATATGGATGTGTCCGTATCTCGAAGAAGGTAGCTATCTTTTTTTTTGAAGGGTTTATACTCTAACGTAACAAATTGGATAAACTATAATACACTTTTTTGATTGCCAGGGGAAGGAGTCAAGTTCTTTACCCTACCCCTGTCTGTGTCCATAGCTCTGTCCTTTTCGCTAAACCTGTAGTCGCGCAAGTATTTATATGCAGAACAATTTTAAAAGTGAGCAGAAGAAAATAACTGTTTAGGAACAGTTACGTTCCTAAACTGTTGATTATTAAAAACGTAAAAAATAAAACTTGTCACTTTTCTATATTCTGTCAAAATTGAATGCTCAGGAATTCTTATTCACATATTTTAGAAAGACATGTTTTTTCAGAAATACATTTTTGGGGCGATTGAAAAAATATGATTTTCTTTCAAAATGACAAACTTATTCCCAAGGACATAAAACTCTTGCTCGACTCGCAAAGTGATGTTTCCTATGTTATGACGTTCGGGGTAAACGTAGCGTTTTGGAGACACAAAGTAAAACATTCCATAATGTTTCATATTCCAAATGTGTAGCGATGTGCATGTGAACGGATGCCGACCAAACAGTCAAAGTGGTCCAGATATCGAACAACATCATGATGTCATCATCACATATGATGTATAACGCAGGCTTGACCGAGTACATACATCACAACATCAAAGCGATGGGAGTGCGCTCTTTGATTGGCCAACCCTATTTAATAAAATAAACCACGGCACGCGTTTGCCCCCCACCACCCCCCAACCCCGTCGAATGGAGCATATTGCCCGCCTCAGATTTCGGGGCGCAAAGGCAATACAATATGGCACCACTACTGTGCAATATAGTGGGGCACCTGTGACTTTAGGGGGGGGGGGGGGGGTGTCACACACGTGACGGCACAAAGGAAGCTAGATGGTGATTTTTATCCCCCCCCCCCCACCCACACCCCCACCCCTCCTCTATTTCTGTGTCGCTACTGGGGCGTTCAAAACCGCAACCTAGAGTGACCCATCGTAGTTTGAATAAAGAAAGAAAACTATTGTTATGCATTCGATATCAAACAATAGTGGACAAAACACGTGCGGTTGATGTTAGAACTATAGGAGTTATAATTTATTAATATATTCGCGACGATGGCAGCGGTATTTATATCCATTTATTATCCATTAGGACCCCTTTAAGGTTGGCGTATAATAAAATTAATACTGAAATGAGTCGTTCTTGCGAGTGATGGTGATGGTGAAGGTGCAAGGGACGATAAACGCGGGGCGGGGGTCGTTAAAACAAACTTTCAGAGGCCCACTTCTTAATGAGGGCTTTAAATAAATGAATGGTAATCTTGATGCGAAGAAGAAAGGCGATCAAGGCGGAAGAAGATGAAAAATAATGGAAAAACATGCAAATTGTTGGATGCTGAAGAAAACTCGAGGGGTGAAAATGGATGAGAAAAAGCTCGAGAAGAGTCGAAGAAAGGAATATTTTCAAACAGTAGAGTCACGAGAAGAATATAATAAATATTGCTTTTTTATGCTGAATTGCAATGAGTCCTGCAACATTTTGATAATGCTCAGCCCGACACACTCTTGCGATGGAAGCGAACTCATAAGATTCTTCCTCAGCCTCCACGCTGTACTGATGAAATCAATGAGCGCCCAAAGGCGAGGCAGGAACTGTGTGCCATCATCCTCCGAGATACAATGTGTACTCAAGACCGGGGTCGAACCGGCCAAAGCAAGCAGCGCGGTGTTGACTCGGCGTTCCAATATATTCGCCGGGAAGAGGGATCATCCCACAGGCGAGTCACGTGTCTCCCCCCTCCCTCCCTCGCGCACCAAGGACTTCCTGTGTATGCCTCTTCCACGCCGTCGAGCCACCGCCAGCGCCGCGACGACAGTGACGGCGTCGTCAACGTCGTGCCCGGCGGGGGGGCGCAAACAGCACGCATCAAGGTCGCTATGTCGGCGGCAATCTTTGGATCATTGTAATCAAGCGACGTATGTGGAACTGGGTGGTTAAATTAAAACT
This sequence comes from Leuctra nigra, assembly GCA_934045905.1. Lineage (NCBI taxonomy): Eukaryota > Metazoa > Arthropoda > Insecta > Plecoptera > Leuctridae > Leuctra > Leuctra nigra. Next base: position 24,520,611 of record OW203764.1, read on the forward strand.
GCCTTCTTTACATTGGAATGAAGACATGTTCCCGACAATAACTTTGAATAAAGGGTTAAAGGGAATCGCGTGGCTCTATACTGAAAACATGCTACATTTATGAGAATATCCCAATTTATTTATGCCAGTGATAAAGAATAGTGATAACGAATTAAAATACCAATCATCTTATACTAGGAAGGTATTCGTTTTAAATTGCATATTGTAATCAGGTTGATCCCGTCGTTTTGTTTCTAAAAAGTATGAAAATCATTGTATGCCTATACTAGACCCCCACCCTACATGAATACAGAAGTTCAGCTTTTACTAAGATTTCTCTAAAATGTCACACTTTCTCTAATTGGTGCCAACAATTTTGCAAAAATGTTATTGAATCTGTTGGATTTGGTGACGCCATTCCGAGATAACAATCATCACTTTTGTGTCTAATTAACACATATTGTAAATAGCGAGTGTAAATTGGCTTTCGACGAACTGACTTCGTTATAATCATGTTCAAATATCGGTTATCTGGTTAAAAAGATTCCAAATAACATCCAGACGCTTTGAAGCCGACTTAGTCCAGCTGCTAAATGCCATTTTACATCACAATTCGGGGTTTAGTGATAAAAGCGTGGATTTTATATATATATATCTTTATTCAGAGAAATAAAGTCTGCCTTATTAACAAAGGTTGTACAAACACAGAATAACTATCAATATAAAATACATGAAATTATTTATGAAGTTGTTTAAAATTAAATTGAAAAGGTTATACAGAAAAATTAAAATTACCATAATTGAAAAATACTATAACTATCAACTATACAGTATTATAACAATGATTCCTAAAAATTTGGATCGAACCTTTGAGGGCCAACAAAACTATACTATAAATTATCTTCCTATTTAACTTAAAACGTCTACAAAAACCAACAAAGAAATCAGAAATAGTACCTCTAGCCCCAACCCACAGCCCTATCACCTCAATATCTACTAAATTGTACTTTTCTTTGAAGTAGCCTATTGTAGGTACATAAATCGCCTTCTTCTCCTCATCTACTTCTTTCGGCTGCTCTTTTCGTGTCTCGAAGCGGACGGTGGGGTCGATTATGTAGCCGTGCATTGACTTTCTGTTGATGGCTATAATATCAATCCTTCTGTTACTTCCATCAGATGATACTCCGTGGACTTCCTCGTAGACCTCCAAGCCTTTCTGAGATAATGCCTTTGCAATTTCAGTGCGAATATTATGGTGTCTCGTGTTACGGAGCTGCTCACCAAAAGGACAGAAGCCTAGCACATGAGGAAGGGTTTCTTTCTCATGTTGTAGAGAATAAAAAAACATTTGATTTTACTCGAGGGGGGTTTTCATATCTACCCCCGTTCGGGGGTGGCAAGGGTTCAAAGTTTTGGGGATGATTGCATATTAATATTAATTCAAATGAATTGAACAAATGTAATATGTCAATTAACATGCGATAAAATGTAAAAGGGTTCAAATAAACTATAAAAAATTTCATATCGAGCAAAATGTGTAGGGGGGTGGTAAAATTTTACCCTTTGCCTAATATTTACTATCTTCCACATTTATGGAGCGATTTCAAGTTTTAAGCATTCAATCGACAGATAAAATTACATAGATTCATGATATAATATTTGTTTTTGATTTGCAACAACCTACCCCTGCTAGGGGGTGACAAGAGTTTAAAGTTAGGGGGATGATTCATTTTAATGTTAATTTACAATGAATATGATGATACTTAACATGTCATTGAATGTAACAAGGTCCAAATTATATATAAAAAATTTAAAATTGACCAAAAATATTAAGGGTTTGCCAAAATTTTACCCCTTTCTTTATATTTACTATCTTCCACAATTATGATGCGATTTACAGCTTCAAGTATTTAATCGATAGATAAAATTACATAGATTCATGTTATGATATTTGTTTCATGTTTGGAGTGACCTACCCCTGCTAGGGGTGGCAAGGGCTTAAAGTTTGGGGGATGATTTCACTTAAATATTAATTCTAGTTAATTGTACAAATAATTTCTGCCTCTTTAAATTGTTACAAGGTCGCCATAATACATACAAAATTTCATTTTGACCAAAAAGTGTAAGGGGGTGGTAAAATTTACCCTATTCGCTCCTTTTCACTTTAACTTCCTCAATTGTGAACCGATTTCCAGTTTTGAGTATTCAATCGATAGATAAAATTATATAGATTCATAAAATGATATTTGTTTTTGTCTTGAGTGACCTTGTGATATTAGGATGACACCCTCTGACAAGTTTCGGGGTGTAAAAATGCTATATTTTACACTTTACAATACCTAACCATAATTTTTCAGTTGTCTCCTGACTTCTGGCATAGAGAATATAAACCTACTTGAATTCGAATTACTGGTCGAATATATGCAGAAAGATCTGCTATAATCTCGACCCTTGTAACAGATTGTTTGGCAGCGCTATATACGCTAGCGGAGGTGCCGGAACTAATCGTACTGTCAACGGCATGAGCTGTCATATGCCAATTTTTAGATTATTTATTGTGTAGTGAGTATAATAAGTAAGTGAAAACACCGGATTAACATGTTAATTATTAATACTAGTTTAACACTCTTTTACTCATAGTGAACTCTTTTCTTTCATTTGATCGTTAACGGAGGTGATCGTTCGAACCGTTGACTCAGACGTCTTAGTACTCTGTGTGGTTGCTGCCAGCTGACACATCTCCAAGAAAGTATGGCTGGAATTTGGAGTAGGAAAGTCAGCGCGTGTCATTGCTGCTCATGAGATCTGCAGGACTCTAGGTCCCGAAAAAACAGAAGCCCTGCCATTCTTCCATGCATTCACTGGTTGTGATACTTGCTCTGCTTTTGCAGGCAAGGGCAAGAAGTCTGCTTGGAAGGTATGGAATATCATGCCAGATATAACATCAGTATTTTCATCCCTCTCCGGACCCATTGACTCTGTCGACGACGAAATGCACGCAATGATTGAGAAATTCGTTGTTACTTTGTACGACCGAACCACAATTCTGACATCCGTCAACCTCTGCAGACCCGAACTTTTCACGCAGAAGAGTAAGCCAATGGAGTCTCTTCCCCCGACAAAAGACGCGTTGACGCTGCATACACTGAGAGCGACGCTGCAAGCGGGGTTAATCTGGGGGTCGGCTGCCATCGCGTCTCCACCACCTCCCAATCCAGCTGTCTGGGGCTGGATTAAGAACGAAGATGAGCTTTGGGAGCCAAAGTGGACAACTCTTCCAGACTCCATACGCTCGTGTGCAGAAGTCATCATCTGCAAATGCAAGATCAACTGCAGAGGCGAAGAGTGTCCATGCATGATCAGCAACCAGTCCTGCTGTGCGTCCTGCAAATGTAGAGGGGATTGCAGCATGTAACAGGTAGCTGAGAAGATTTCGTCAACCTCCGATTTATTAAAACTTTTTTTTTTGTAATTTGCTTTAATTGCCTTGTCATTAAACGAGCTTACAAAGAGTTACTCTTATACTTATACTGTGCACCATTTATTAAACCCCCTCAATGTTCTCGATTCTTTGGTTGGCAATGCCAAGGTCGATAACAAATAAATATAGCATATTTACACCCCGAAACTTGTCAGAGGGTGTCATCCTAATATCACAAGGTCACTCAAGACAAAAACAAATATCATTTTATGAATCTATATAATTTTATCTATCTAGTCGGGCGCTAGCTCGACGCTGCCAAGCACCGCTCTAATACAACGTGCGAGCTACTACCAGACTTATACTGCAAGCGCTTCGGGCCCGATTTCGGGGTGTCAGTACGCATGCAAGCATTTAGAAATGAAAGTTGAAAACCATGGTTATCGGGTATATTTAGCCACCTGACAACACCTAACCAAATATCAAAGTGCTGCGATCATCCCTTCGGGGTGAATTTTGGGCCTCAAACATGCAAGGATTGACTTTCATGTTAGTTAGTTAGTTAGTTTTTTTTTTTTTTTTTTTTTTTATTTCGAACAGAATTAATTATCAATTACAGGATAGCACGAAAATAGAACACAATTACATCATTAAAATAGACAGTGAATACATTTATTTGAGCACTAGGTGTCCATCTTCTATTGCAGCAAGGCACTGCTTGCGGCACCAGGTCTTCTTAAACTTGTCAATGTCATTGGTCAAGCTGGCTGTCGCGAATTCCACGCCTATCCTATAGTGCAGTCTATTCTTGAAAATTAAAAAAGAGTCCGCCAGACTTCCTGGACTTTCAATAAACACAGCAATGTATCGGTGAATTGTGGATTTTGCGAGATTTAATAGGAAGTTACACAAGTTGACTGTCTTTTCATCTGGGCCAGTCCTTATCCCGCAAATCATGTCTTCAGTATTAATATCTTGATTAAGTAAAAGTCGAATCTTTTGTTTGACGTAAGCCCACAGCCTATCATTTTTTCGGCATTCGAAGACAGTGTGGATGGTCGTGCCCACTGCGTCACACCACGGACACTTGGGGCTGTCCCGCAGGCCCCAGCGATGCAGCCGGCTGGGAGACGCGACGGCGTCGTGCATCTGTCGCCAGCAGATGTCGGCGTCCAGGCTGCATGTTGGCCAGCGGTAGAGATCATCCCAATGGATCTCGGTATCAGTCCAGGCGCCTCTCCCAGTCAACTCAGTGTCTGGAATTTCTATCTTGAGGATGGTTGAATATAGTTGTTTCGCGTCCTTAACGTTGTCTGTTAATGTCTGGGGGCCCTCTGCAGGGCTTATCGTCTCCCATGCGAGGAAGAGGGACTTGTAAAATGGTTGAAGTCTTCTCAGCCAGTCGGTTCTGATAGTTCCGACGAGTGAAGCCGCTATTGAGTCTTCCGGATTGTACCTATTCATGTTGTGTTCTTGTAAGTAGCGGTGGTGGCTGATCTCCGCCTCTGGAGAGAGGAAGTCAGCCACGTGCTTCGCCCTCAGTGACATGATCCTGCATTTGATGTTGATTAGTCCCAGGCCACCCACGGCAGTAGGAGCGAAAACGTGGTTCTGGTCTTTCCAATGTCGACCGCTCCACATAAACTTTGTTAGTCTGCGTTGGATTTCTTTAACAAAACTAGAGGGAGGCTCGAGGACAGAGAAGGTGTGGACAAGGCGGGAACCTATTAGTTGGTTGGACACTATTCGTCGGCCCCGATAGGATGTAGTCTTATGCCACCTATTCCATCTATCGATTCCGGATTGAACCTTATTCGTCAGAGATGTCCAATTTTGCGATTCCCATTCTTTGTTCGCGTTGCCCAGGTACACTCCTAGAAATTTGAGGCCTTCGTTGGTCCAGGGCAAACCGAGTGGCGCGTCCGTCCGGTTACTCCATGAGCCGGCGAATAGCCCAGTGCTCTTGGAGGTATTCAGCGCCGCCCCAGAAGCACGGGCGTATGAGTCGAAAGATGTCGTCATGATCGGGAAGCCCCTGTCGTCAGTTATAAACACAGACACGTCATCCGCGTAGGCGGTCACGACCAAGGGACTGTTGGCTCCTCCAGGGATGCGCAGTCCATAAGGCGCAAGTCCAGATCTGAGAAGCGATAGGAAAGGTTCTATAGATATGGTGTACAAGGCGCCAGACAGTGGGTCACCTTGCCGAATGCCGCGTTGGAAGGGGAAGGGCGGGAGGAGAGTCGAACCGACACGCACCGTTGACTTGGCTTCTTTGTACAGTGTTGAGATGAAACTAATGAATTTGTCACCCAAGCCGAACTCTTGTAGTGTCTTGAACAAATAGTCGTGTTCTACGCGGTCGAAAGCTCCCGCCTGGTCCAGGGTGATGATGGCTGTTGGCGCGTTTTCGGCGTGGGCAAGATCAATCGCATCTCTCATCAGATGGAGATTGGAGAAGATCGTCCTTCCCGGTACACAGAAGGTCTGGTCGCTATTAACTATTGAGCTGAGCACGTCTGTTAGTCTATTGGAGAGGGCGCGGGAAATGATTTTGAAGTCGGTGTTCAGGAGGGAGATAGGTCTCCAGTTTTTGAGTTGTAGTTTATCACCGCCCTTAGGAATTAGCGTGAGGACTGCCATGCGCATGGTTGGGGGGAGGATACCAGATTCGAGTGAAAAATTAACCATGCAGGTAAATAAGGGTATGAGTTTATCGATGAAAGCTCGAAAGAAATCTACTGAGAAGCCGTCGATGCCGGGGGATCTGTCCTTAGTAAGCTGGAAGAGGGCAGTCACAAGTTCCTTGCTACTAAGTGCGGAGTCCAGCTTGTCTTTGGAGGTTTGGTTTAATTTGGGAAGGTTTTCGTAAAGGACTTGACTCTCGATTGTGTTCTGGCCTGATCGTGAATAGAGGCTAGAGAAGTGATTGCCAATCACTTGTCTGATAGCGTTCGGCTCCTGAACAATTTGACCATCGATTTGCAGTGCTGAGATCGTGCTCGAAGTTTTCCTGTCGCTACCGAGCTTGTAGAATGTGGGAGTTGCCCTGTTGTATTCAAGGTATTTCCGCTGCTGTTCTGTGTTCAGATCCGTCCTTGCTTCTGAGTAGTATTTCTTCCGTATTGCAGCCAAACACCTGTTAATTTCGTTGCACTCGGATGACGTCAGAGTGTTCTGCGCTGCGAGGAATCGGAGTCGGGTTTCTGCAGCGAGCAGTGATGCATAGTTCAAGTGGCTCGCTTCTGCTTCATAGCGTTGAGTAGATATACGTATTTCGCTTTTCAAATTGTCCCAGCACTCGTGAGGGTCAGTAGCTGCTGGTCTATTTGAGTAGAACTCAATGATGTTTTCAATGTATTGCGTATACGACTTGTCTTCGAGGAGAGCGTTGTTGAAAATCCAATAAGGTGGTTTTCTGCGCTTCTCGGAATGCATAGTTAATGTTACACCGGAGTGATCAGAGAAAGATGGTATGATCTTAGATGACGTAATCTCGCAAAGCTGGTTACTGCGGACATATACTCTGTCGAGTCTCGATCTCGGTCTGTCTTTGAGTGGGCTTATGTAAGTGAACTCGCGATTGGTTGGATTTAGCTCGCGCCATACGTCTCGTAGGTCCTCAGAATCGAGCAGGGCGATCAGCGGGGACACCAGTTCGTTTCGGTGTTCAATGGAAACCGCACGGTCGGCTGGCTCGAGAGTACAGTTCCAGTCGCCTGCCATGATAATTCGGTGGTTCACTGGAATACTCAGGATATATTCACTGACTTTATCCATTACTTCTAAGCCTTTCGCTTTACTCTGTGGCATGTAAATGTTAATTAGGTGGACTTGGGATTTATTTAATTGTAAGATAGCAGTCTGAGCGAAGCCGGCTACTAAAATTTGAGTTGTGTCGAAAGCTACACCTCTGGATAGTATTGCTGTCCCACTATTACGCTGCACTGGCGCGTTGATTGCAGATGAAAAATTATTTAGATAGTTTATTGAGAATTCAGTGTCCACGTTGGTTTCTTGGAGAAAAATTATTTCAGAGTTCAGCTTTTTGATATAGTTCGAAAGTAATATTTGCTTCAGTTCGTTATTCATGCCCCTAACGTTGAGTGATAGGAAATTATGAGGCATTTATTAATTATTCGTTGTTTCAGCGGTTATGGCCGTAATTATACGGCCAATTCTGCGTTTTAGGTTGATATCGTTGCACTTCTTGTTGATGTCTTCTAGCTCTTTTATGACTTTTTCATAGTCTTTTGAGAATTTTTTAATAATCGGAACAATCTTTTTGAAATGGCGGGACTTCTTTAGGAAGTCCTTAAACCTAATGGGTGTGAAAATTTGATCTTTGTTCGTACCGTCGTTTCCGGGGATGATCTGCTCCAGCGAGGTCGCGTCTTCCATCAGCGACATCTGCGATGACGTTGAACCAGTCTCCGACATGACGTCGTCATTCAGTGTGTCGTCCACGTGACTAGTCGGTCCAACTAATCCAGTCAGCCTCGCGGCCTCTGCCAGGCGGCTTTGCGGCGACGTCGCCCGCACGGGCATCGAGGTGATCGGGGACGTGATGTCCTCGACGTTGGTTGACTTCGGTGGTCGTATCGTTGTGTCAGTGGAGGTGCCATGATCAGCCACAATCGTGGCGATGTCCTGAGCTGAGATTGAGGGGATCTGATAGCCAATGTTATCACTTGCGTGAGGTGTTAGTAAGAGAGGGGGGGTTGCAATTACCGCGTCCGCGAAAGACAGGTGCTTTGTTGGAAGGGGTGGGAACCTGGCTTGGATGTTGTCAGTCGGGTTTCCCGCTGGCCGGGGTTGTTTACAGTTCTTAGCTACGTGGCCGGCTTGTTTACAATTGTGACATGTCACATCGTCCATAGATATGTAAACAATGTGTTTATAACCTTCAATATCGAAACTAAAGTGGGTGGGGACATTATTTACATCATCGAACAGGATATATGCAAGTTTACGGAAAGATTTTACATGCGTGCAGTCAGGGAGTCTTGAACCAGTAGAGATGTCCCTAATTGGGCAAGTCAGTTTCCCGATTCGTCTTAGTTTCTCGATCAGCATCTCGGTGGTTATAAAGGGGAATACATTTGAGAGAACAATCTTTGTGGCAGCCGTCAGATAACGTCTGATAGGAACATATTGAGTTTTAACAGTAATGAAACCTTCTTGCACAACAGTTTTTACCGCCGTCTCGCTGCGTAGGAAGACACACACTCTTCCCCCGGCAATGCGTGACGCGTGCGTTATCTCCGCCCCCGTCACCAATTCGGCAATACCTTTGAGGTAGTCGTCGATCGCTGTGTCGGCGACGTTATCAATAACCACGGCGAGGCTGGGTAGGCACGCCATAGTAAACAATATCAGTTCGTTGCACTACACCGGCAATAGCATTGCGCGGTGCAAAAAACACGATTATCAATATGTAGAGTCACTCGATTTGCCACTTTTTTATAAATATCTGTTCGTCTTGACACCACGGATCTTTTGATACCGTTTCTAACACGTTATATTAAGGATTTTGTACACTATTCACTATTGTATCGGGAGCCGAGGTGATACACGTCTACCGATAGTTAGTTAGTTAGTTAGTTAGTTAGTTAGTTAGTTAGTTAGGCACGGCCGGTTGGTTTGCCCATCTCCACAGGTTACACGGTTTGGTCTAGAGAGTTGAAATTTGGCAGAGACATAGAGTCATATTTATAGCAGTGCCCTTTGAAAGAAAATCTGAAACATTTTGACCGGAAGTGAAGTTATTACAATTTTAAATTTTAAATATTTTAAAAGTCAAACGGGTCCATCGAGAGTTTTGAAATTTGGCAACAATAAAGACAATGTATTGCTAGACACTCCACTTCAAGAAAAATCAATAAATTTAAACCGGAAGTGGGAAAATTATCAATATTTACGTTCCGCCCTTCTTCTTTGATACACTAAACAGCGGCTCTAATTCCCATCGGACTGATAGCTCATGTTAGGAAGGCAGCTGGCTTCGACATCTGCATAACACGTTCGATTCCCGATCCCGGAAAACTTTTTTTTTCATATATTATTTTTTAATTTGTATAAGCGATGATACCTTCATGGATATATATTCAAATGAGAGGTCCAGGGATGCTGTGAAGATCATCAATAGACCGAAACATCGCAATCGCGGCACGCCAGTTGCCATCGTGAACACTGAAGATATCAGGGAATCAGGAATTGCGCACGTCGTTTTACGCTCCACCTTTCTTCTTTGATATACTACACAGGTTTATATTTCAGTGTGGCGAATTGGCTCGGTCACATGAGGCAAGTGACTTCGATCACGGCGTTGCCGGGTTCGATCCCCGTAACAAACGTTTTATTTTTTATCTTTTTATTTACTTAAAAAATGTTTAACCTTCTTGTGTATATATTCAAAATGTTAATCCGAATACATTCAACGATTACATAGCTACTCTTTTTAATATTATTCTCATTGGACTCTAATTATGATTGTCAATGTATACGTTGTACGTAAAGTTGTGCAATAAAACAATTCGTGGTCATGCTAATCAACAGAATCTTGGTGGCTCAGTTACTAAACTAGAAACCACACAAAAAAGGCTCCATTACTGGGTGCACAAGGTTGTCCCAGCTTTTAATTTATTCGAATAATTTAATTATGTAAAATTCAGTTAATTAAGTAAATAGTAAAATACAGTAAAGGCTCCATTACCAATATTCAGTATATACAACTTTTCATTTATCACACTTATTTAATTATTTAAAATAGAGTTAATTTGTCAATATTGGTGGATCAACAAGAAACAAGAACAACACGAAACAAGAAACCACACAAAAAGGCTCCATTACGTGCATCCATTACGTGATCACAACTTTAAGTTTCTAAAATAAATTTAATATTTTAATTATGCTAATTTGTCAATCTTGATGGTTCAGTTACGAAACAAGAAACCACACAAAATGGCTCCATTACTAGGTATATTAGGTGTTTACAACTTAGTCAAAATTATTTCATTATTTCAGATGTTGTAATCTGTCAATCTTAGAAGCTCGGTTACAATAAACAAGAAACTACACTAAAGGGTCCATGCAAGGTGTATTTATAGGTGTGTAAATTAATGGAAATCTGTGGGTATGAGAGATTTAAATTTCATTTCATCATCCAACAATGCTTACGTTAAAAAGTTAGAATAATAAAACGCTTTTAAATTGTCATGATTTATTTCCAAACTGTGAGTCAAAGTCTCATCAAGTGACATTGTTTAATGGAAATAAATGAAACTGAAACTGATGTTCCTCCTAATCTGACACTAATAAAATAAACATTGGTTTTGATGCGAACGTTATATACGAAAGTGATCTGGCTTGTTTACATCGGCAATACAATAATATTCTTCAAGTATCTAGGCAATAGCACGAAGTTTATTATCTTCCACAGCAACATCACAAAACAATATAATAATCACTAAATAAGATCAGTGGACTAATTAAAATGCAAGCTCGATAACTGTTTACAAGTACCTATAGAAGAAGACAACAATACTAAATGGACATCGATCGTATTTGCCATGAACAAACAAATGTAAACATTAAGTTGACCTGACAGGGAGAGGCAGAGAGGTGGAGATGCCAGGTATAGGCCGGCCCATGCTATCCGTGTACACACATAGGCGAGTAAGGCGGGTAGCGTAAATTTCATCACCCGTCATACTCCTTCCCACCAGCACTATAAACACCAGGTGGCTCAGCTAGTTAATCTAAACTAAGTTCCTTTTAATTTACATTGCCTTCCAAAATCCATCCGGATTTTATTTAAAATGTGTTGTAAACATCTGTAAGCCTGCACGCTTTACCAATTGAGTTTATACTTCGGAACTTTGACATAAAAGAGTGAACATGGGAGAATTTAAAAATGAGGAAACGCATTTGCAATCATCTTTCGTGTACCTTTCAGTTTACCTAGTGGCGACAAATACGCGTTTTACGAGATGAACGCACAAATTCCGGTTTACACCGGAACAATACACCTACAATTTACGTTATTCACATGACTCAAAGCTGTGAACTTTTAACAAATTATAATTTGATATAACTCAAATTCAACCAAAAGAAATGGACCCTTTCGTTATACTAACTTCGGAACTATTGAAATAAAAACAGAAAACTTTAGACAAGAAGTGACGTTGTTGGCGTTAACTGTAATGATAGGTAACACTTAATGATCAGTGAAAGCTGCTATAAACTTATACCCCATATGACATGTTGTACAAAAACAAAAACTTGTAAAAAAAACTGCCAAGCACCTTCCCACTTAAAACAATTGAGATCTAAAAGAAGGGCCAAGCGCAAGCAATAATATATTGTTTAAACATTTTCGCACTTAAAATTTGTGAAATCATTTCGCCCAGTTACTGCCGCCAAGCACAACACTAAAAACCTAATGTTGTGTCCAAATTTGAAGAATACAATCTAAGTGAACCATCATTGTAAACTTTAACAAAATTATAAAAAATAAAAATGACTTAAAGTAAATTTAAAATCGAAATTAAAAAAATTAAAAATAAAGCTTGGCGCATTGAATTTGCACCGACCATATTGTAGACTTCCTCTATCTTCTTCCTACTTTCTGTCTTTCTTCGGCTCCTTTATCGTCATCTTCTTTCTTATGTTGCCTTCTTCTTGACACAATGCGCCTAGCTTTATTTTTAATTTTTTTAATTTCGATTTTAAATTTACTTTAAGTCATTTTTATTTTTTATAATTTTGTTAAAGTTTACAATGATGGTTCACTTAGATTGTATTCTTCAAATTTGGACACAACATTAGGTTTTTAGTGTTGTGCTTGGCGGCAGTAACTGGGCGAAATGATTTCACGAATATTAAGTGCGAAAATGTTTAAACAATATATTATTGCTTGGCCCTTCTTTTAGATCTCAATTGTTTTAAGTGGGAAGGTGCTTGGCAGTTTTTTTTTACAAGTTTTTGTTTTTGTACAACATCGATTGAATACTCAAAACTGGAAATCGGTTCACAATTGAGGAAGTTAAAGTGAAAAGGAGCGAATAGGGTGAAATTTTACCACCTCCTTCCACTTTTATTCAAAATGAAATTTTGTATGTATTATGTCGACCTTGTAACAATTTAAAGAGGCAGAAATTATTTGTACAATTAACTAGAATTAATATTTAAGTGAAATCATCCCCCAAACTTTAAGCCCTTGCCACCCCTAGCAGGGGTAGGTCACTCCAAACATGAAACAAATATCATAACATGAATCTATGTAATTTTATCTATCGATTAAATACTTGAAGCTGTAAATCGCATCATAATTGTGGAATTGATAGTAAATATAAAGAAAGGGGTAAAATTTTCGCAAACCCTTAATATTTTTGGTCAATTTTAAATTTTTTATATATAATTTGGACCTTGTTACAATCAATGACATGTTAAGTATCATCATATTCATTGTAAATTAACATTAAAATGAATCATCCCCCTAACTTTAAACTCTTGTCACCCCCTAGCGGGGGTAGGTTGTTGCAAATCAAAAACAAATATTATATCATGAATCTATGTAATTTTATCTGTCGATTGAATGCTTAAAACTTGAAATCGCTCCATAAATGTGGAAGATAGTAAATATTAGGCAAAGGGTAAAATTTTACCACCCCCCTACACATTTTGCTCGATATGAAATTTTTTATAGTTTATTTGAACCCTTTTACAATTTATCGCATGTTAATTGACATATTACATTTGTTCAATTCATTTGAATTAATATTAATATGCAATCATCCCCAAAACTTTGAACCCTTGCCACCCCCGAACGGGGGTAGATATGAAAACCCCCCTCGAGTAAAATCAAATGTTTTTTTATTCTCTACAACATATCTAAAATCCACGCTTTTATCACTAAACCCCGAATTTTTTGACTTAGCAGCCCGACTAACTCTGTCAGGAAATAGAATTCATTTAATGAAACTTCATTGTTGATTATTTCATTACAGAGATTGCCATGTTAATAATATAATAATAATAATAAGTTTTATTGCTCTACAAATTGTATATATACAGGTGGCAGAGATACTATCAACTAAAGTTATATTAAGACAATTGAAATGACATAATTATTAATAATAAATATAAACTAAGATACATCGAGGAACAATCTCATCTCCGCGAGTGTTTCCGGTAATGTTCAGTGATAAAGCGATAAAATTATACGAAACAATACAAAATGCTGATATGTTGATAGCAGCACCAACTTGATTCGTGTGACAATTGCACGGGTGGATTAAAAAATATTAATATATAAGATTAAAATATGAAAATAAGTGACACTTTCAGGAATACATTTGAGATAACGCGTTGAGTAACGAGCATTCTTTAGTACATTGGATTTAAAGTGGGAGAGAGATCAAATAACCTCTATGGCATTAGGCTAGCCAATCATGGCTTTTGTGGCCTAGTCTGATACGTGATTAATTAAACTGTCGTGTATATTATTTAATTTTAAATAATATACACGATAGTTATATAAACAAAAAAACAAAAAAAAATCCTTCAAACATATTAAGATTCTGAGCCGAATTGGCTAAAAATGATATAATGGGAATAGGTAATATTTTAAATATAAAATTTTAATATGGTCTGTTTAAATTATATAACATGCTTGTTTCTACCAATTACTATCTATCTATACATCACACCAAAACAAAATAGACAACACAGATATAAGTGCCAAATGTGTCAAATGGAACCAGAGCTTTGAACAGACCCGCAGAGCGTTATACTGCATGAACCAATCTCCTTTAACAGCGACTCAAATATTAAATATCCACGAATTTTGCCCACCCTATCCGCAGCAATTTGTCAGGGCTGGATGAAATTAAATCACAAATCAATCACTATAAAAGATAACGTGTGGAAAATCTTGTGATTTGTGTTGACAGATATTGGTTGATATCTGAATGAGGAGTCTGCTGGAACATGATAGGGAAGTTCTAGTGACGTATGCCAACATTAATCAAACACACCCCTGATAAAACACACCTGTTTTAATTAATTAGACAGATAGATTCATTGATATGGTGAGGTTTACCAAAGCCGACGAGATATTATTCGACAGATGGCATGTAGAGGAAGCAAGTTTGTAAATCAAATTATTCACAATTACAGGAAAACAGTTGGCATATCTAGAATTTGGGTTCACAATCAGCCTTACTTTTGACTTCAAAATGTTCAAACGTAAGATAAATTTCAAGTTTGAATCAATTATTGTGGTTGATTGCCCGTTATCGAATGAATACAATTAAATATCAGGTAAACACATTCGGGAAAAGTTCCAACCAACAGGCCGATGAATAGGGCAAGCTTTAATCAGACATTGAGTTAAATCATGCAAGTGTCTTTACAGTGTTGCTACATGTAATTGCAACGTAGACACAATATTGTACTGCAACGTTGTCATAACCCTAGAACTTTTTTAGTTGCATGTTGCCAAGTGTACTTCAATGTTGCCAGGTTTCTGTGGCTCCGAGACACTGTGCTATGTTGCCACGTGTACTTCAATGTTGCCAGGTTGCTGCGGCCCCGAGACACTGTGCTATGTTGCCACGTGTACTTGCATGTTGCCAGGTTGTACGTGAAGAAGTGCAAGGGCTGCTCAGAACGCATCAGCCCCGAGACACTGTGCTACGTTGCCACGTGTACTTGCATGTTGCCAGGTTGTACGTGAAGAAGTGCCTGGGCTGCTCAGAACGCATCAGCCCCGAGACACTGTGCTATGTTGCCACGTGTACTTGCATGTTGCCAGGTTGTACGTGAAGAAGTGCCTGGGCTGCTCAGAACGCATCAGCCCCGTGACACTGTGCTACGTTGCCACGTGTACTTGCATGTTGCCAGGTTGTACGTGAAGAAGTGCCTGGGCTGCTCAGAACGCATCAGCCCCGTGACACTGTGCTACGTTGCCACGTGTACTTGCATGTTGCCAGGTTGTACGTGAAGAAGTGCCTGGGCTGCTCAGAACGCATCAGCCCCGAGGAACTGGTGATGCGAGCTCTGGACAGCGTGTTCCATCTGCGATGTTTCGTCTGCGTCGTCTGCGGAGCGAGGCTGCAGAAGGGAGATCAGTTTGTCATCAAGCAAGGACAGCTGTTCTGCAGACCGGACTATGAGAAGGAGGTCGAGATGTTGCAGGGTTATGCTCAAGGTAAGAATCCTTCTCAATCATTCTCTTTAAGCATCTTTACTGTTAGGTGTTTTAAAGACTAAACAGCAAACTTGTGGGTCTTCTGTACACGCACTTTCGTATCTTCAGTTTTTTAAAGTATATAATTGTTTTCTAGGAAAAATGTATGATACGAATGTTAATTTAAGACACCAAAAACGTATTGGAATGTCCGTGTAAAAGTTGTGCAAAGACCGAACTCAAACCCGGATTGGTTATTGCGTCATTATAAATCTCATCCACAAATTTATTTCCTCGAGTACCTACGTAAAAATATCAAAAGATGGTTTGATGATACAAAATCATCATCGGATAGGAATGCGGAAATTGTTGAGCCTTGACTTCAAAGCTTTTCAAATATTTATATCCAGAAGGGGAATTAAAATGAATTGTTTTGTCGCATCAACCCTTTCTTTCGGTGTAGAAAATATTACATATTTTTTAGGATGTGAATTATATATGGCTTGGCGATTTTACTGACGGAATTTCCCAGTTTTATCATGATAAATAATGCATGAGACTTGGTGTTTGACTCAAAAGAGAGCAAGCGCTAATGACGGCAGGAGTTTTTTGTTACACGACACAAAGAGCTGTGTCTGGTGAAGTATGTTGTTTGCATGCCAATCCAATAACCAATACATTTTGGAATCGAATTTGAAGTACCTAGAGGCATGACTACTCCGCCCTGATATCACATAGATTTCAAACTAGATCCAATTACTTGCTTTGATGTCAATAGGGATTTTACTCACTGTCCTTTGCAAAAAGAGGGATAACCATTTTTTTTTGGAATCTGACTGACCGTATTTATTTGTAACTAAATGTCACGCAATTTACAATGTGTATAGGCTGCTCAAAATTAGATACTTCTTTGTTCAAAGTCCATGGTATTATATCATGGTACTCTATTAAAATGCATTATCTATAGATGAAATGAATTATGTATCTTATCTTTTCGCGCAAATAAGCGGCACGTGATGGAGCCACTTATGGCAAGATGGCTACTGTCAGTATAAAGATTTACCTACTTATTTGTTTTTACAGTTCGTGTTTCCAAGTGCAGTGAACAAGAAGAAACAATTGTAATTGAAATTAGTTCTAAATTTGCTTTAGTAGCCATATAACAGACAACTAAAGCAAATATGTTTATGCAAATGAGCCCCTGTCATCCGCCATTTACCTAGTTAGTACCACAACAGCCACCAGAGTGCAGTCGTGTTCCTTGTTTTCTCGTTGTCTGGTAATTTCTTCATTTGTTCGCTCCAACTCAGCGTTAAGGGTTGTTTCTTGATGCTCTGTCTCACCCGCAGGTGACTTCACGTGTGACGACCTCCTGCCCATGACGCGAGCCCAAGATGGCCGCCGAGGTCCCAAGAGGCCACGAACCATCTTAACGACGCAGCAACGACGCGCGTTCAAGGCGTCCTTCGAAGTCAGTCCGAAGCCGTGCAGGAAGGTCAGAGAAGGGCTGGCCAAAGAGACTGGACTTAGCGTGCGGATTGTACAGGTAAATCAGAGTCAGTGTGACCACAGCTGCAGTAAGAATTCACACCAAAGGGTTCATTTCTTGGAATATTTGTGAGAGTTTACAACTTTTAGTTGTCAAAGGCACACTTAATTACAAAAATACGATCAAATCGGAAATAGTTGGCTTCAGAATGAACATTTGAGAAGTAAGAACTTAAAAGTTGTAAAAAGCATACATTTCCCTAGAAATTGAGCCTTATTTTGTGTATTCTTTTCCCATTTTCTCGTGTTGCATGATAAACATTTGGTGTCGGTTAACGCCTAAAGGCTAACAATAAACTAAAAATAAAATGGTAATAATTTATTTTCAGTATCGATAAAATGTCTTAAAATCTGTTCATATAAATTGAGTCAGTTGATGTAGTTTTTTTACTCCCATTATACCGCAGTATGTATTAAACAGTATTGTTTTCAATGTTATTGAATACATTTATACTGCCTATAAAACAGAATAACTTTTATAAATGAGATACCAATTTTAATTTTTACTTACAATGTTTACTATGGTTACTAAATTTTCCTGTCAATTATGTGCACTCTATTTCCCTAACGACATGATATAAGTTAGTTTTTGCTGTACGTCAACGATAGTTGAAATGTTTGTGGTTAGGCCAGTAAAATGTGTCGAACATCAATTGCCAGATGAGTCATTCGGTAGAACATGCCGAGCATAACCACTAGCGTCAGTCGAGACAATTAGTGGCCATTACTGCATGTTTGTGCACTGCAAGTGTGCTTGCTGCGAGTGCATTAAAGTGCAGCTGCATTCAAGTGATCCAAACCCAACAGAGCTCCAGCATATAAACACTTGGTTATCTACATCGTCATTTTACAGTTCCCTTCTATAATTTTCATGCGATAGAAATGAAAAATGAAACCAACAATGATGGAACAAAATGTGAAATGTATGTACTTATTGTTTTTGTAAAATAGAGATTTATGGAACGACGGAACGACGGAACCCCAGTTCAACCAAACTGGGGTTCAAACCAGGGACCTCCCAAACCGTCAACTCGGTTGCATTATCTACATTCATTCAAATTAAAAAGTTTTCAAGAAAACGTATTTTGAATATTTTTTATATCAATATTTAGAAAATATTTGAAGCTAAATTTTGGCGACATTCAGTACCTTTATTATACAATAAAGAAACTGAAATGAAATGAAATGAATTAAATAAATAGATTATATTCAACCTAACTTAAAGTATATTTTCCTTGAAATATTTTAGGTCCATTGCATCGCAAAGATAAAAATATCACATAGTTGCAAAATGTTATCGGATTCATGGATTATCGATCATGATCGGGTAACATTTTCAAAATTTGGCAACAATCATTTCAGCCGTTTGCGAACTAGAACAGCGTGAAAAACATTCGAAATTCTTTACAAGGTTTGCTTTTAGTTCTTGTTAGTTGCTTTTTAATGAGGCTCAATGATTTCGATGAAAACATCACTAAAATATGCAAAGTGATTAGTTCATATTTGCAAATTTGAAAATATTGAAAGTTTCAAAACTTTTAAGCTAAAAGCTCACTTATCCGGTTTACAAGCTTTCAAAGTTCACTTATGTTGTGTCGACTTGAAAAAACGTTTTACAATATAGAACGCTCCCTAAAACGGAGCATTTTATGTATAATCCACTCCCTTTGTCTGAAGCTGCATAGGAAAAAGCCCTAACTAAATAGCCACCTAATTTAAATGACAATTTCATACTCTAGTATCGAGTCAATGAAATTCTGTTAATTGACATGAGTCCATGAAATGGGTCAGAGTTGACTGTGATTGTAGCTTTGTGCGTGGACCCGAGCGTGTTCGATTGTACGCAGGGTTTGTTAACACCATTTTGTTGTCAAACATGCCCGACACTGGTGTTTATCGCGTTCCATCGATCTGTCACGCTCGGTCCGTCGCGCCGGACTCCCTGACGGCCGGACCATGTTGACTGACATCACTGACACTGACATGCCAACAGGTAGAATGTAATGGACAATCAGGTTTGTCAATGGACAAAATATCTTCATGACCTTTTATATTATCAAATAATCTCATAATATATTCTAATTTTTAAACAGACGACTCGGAAAAGTATTGCAACATTGGAATACAATTAATATTGGTTATGGGGATGAATGCCTGTCTGTGTTAAAAACACAGACATGTTTGTGAAATGATTTTGAGCTGGTCCACAGATACCTAATCAACAGATAAGCAAATATGTTTTTGGAGACACAATGAAATATATCTTGTGATTTGTGTATAAAATAAATATATAACTGATATCTCATTGATGGAATCTCAGTTGTCCACACGCGTTTAACTCTGTGTTTATGAGTTAGTAAGGACGAGAGTTTTGTATTTCTCGTTGCAGCAATAATTTATCCATAGTTACTTTTTCTGAGGAAACACTCGTCTTCAAATTGAAATCTAATTTCAGCGTCCCGGTTCCATAGCTTCGTGAACATTTCTTTATTCGTTCTTTATCAACGAATAAAGAAATACATCAACTGAAAGCTCGTTGTGCTCTCATATTCACATACTCTTTGAAAATTGATATAACATTGTGTTCTTTCTTTTTTCTCAAAGGTTTGGTTCCAAAATCAACGAGCGAAAATGAAGAAGATCCAAAAGAAAGCGAGGCTAGAAAATAATAAGACACCAAAAGAAGACGAGAATAGTAATGAAAAAGTTCCAAACACTTCAGTCAAAGAAGAAGAACAGAGTAAGACATTTTTAATAACGTATTCCATGGAGCGTGCATCTTCGTGTTAGCAAGAGCTTTGAGCCAGTAGACTTAGTTCCTATATATTGGTTACATTGCACTGTAGGAAGATCTTTGCGAACAAAACCCCTCCATAAGCCAGCTTACTCGGCGTTCCCCCCGCTGTTCAATAATCTATACGCCAAGTCCTGCATAGCGCCGCGACGCGTCGCGAGTTTGACCGAAGCGTCGTCGCCAGTTCGACGCTTGAATCTTCATCAGGGGGGAGGCGTCGGAGGGTGGGTTCGTTACCACAGCAACGACAAAGTCGACCTTACCCCGTCTTAAAACACTGCTATCTCTCTGCTCTTATAGGACGTGGGATTTGGACAAAATGGCTCCCGCTCCGAATGCAGTCAGCACATGGTTTCAAGTAGGATAGTGTGTAATGTGTGAGTTATTATGTAGGAAATATAATGCAGTGCGTTGCAACTTGCAGCTTGCGACATTGTTTCGCGTCATCAATTTGCATGCGTTGGGAATTCGAATAATTCAAATATATCATTTCGTGTTTTACTCTTCGTCATAAATAATAATTCGCATTCTGAAACAATTCTTGATATAGTAGACAACTTGAACGACCACAGATTCCAAAACAATTTCTAAACTAAAATACAATCAATACCTAACTATCTTGTAACAATCTTACATAATGAAGTCGCGCGTTCGTTAAACGTTTTCACATTTCGATTATGAATAACTTTTGATCAAACTTATCGGCACCCATGATGGGGCATTCTTTTCTTTGGGAAAAGGTAATTTAAAACCAGGAAAGTTCGACTGACTAAGCTGCACGTTTAAATATACCTACTTGTAAGAACTTTAAGTATGTAATGTTCGTAATAAATATCCCAGAATTGGAGCCTTTAGTGTGGATTCTATTCATCTTCTCTCTTGAATATTTATTGATCCATGGCGACGAAGTTTCATGATCGCTTGCAGTGTGTGTCGCAGGATAAATGTTCGTCGCTTGAGTTTCATGTATCATGCTTTAGTCCTTGCTTCAAGCCTCGCCCTCACAGGCGCGAGAAGTCGAAGATATATCATCTCCTTCTTAACCCACGAGCGCAATTTCCACAAGTGCGGCTTACCGCGTCGCGCCTGTTATTTATACCTGGCTATTAGACGTTATTGATGGCGGACAATGATTGAAACAAGTGGTCAAAAAGCAACGCAATTCTGCTCAAAGAAATGATTTAATGTAGCAATTCATACAAAAGGTTGAGCTTTACAAACTGTAAGGAGGGATGTTCCTAAAAGTCAATTACATTGCCATAAAGAAGTGTTTTGTGGCTCAGTACCAACTAGATTCGTAATAATTAAGCATCTTTATTACAGAAAATTATTGATCGATACAAAAATTACTTCAAAACTGTTATATTAATAATTTGGTTAATACTTTGAATCTCGTAATTACCAACGAAGAAAAATCGTCAGAGGCTAACTGCTTTTCATAACACTTTAAAAAAACACTTTTTAGGGCAATTGTTCTTCCTCCGCTTTTGTAAATAAATTCCCAGTTATAACATGTGCCCCATCCCCAACCTACTTCGTCAAAAATAATTATTGTGAATTGGCACCTCCGCCATTACAATTTGCATTTAAGTGACCATGAACCTATGTAGATGCTGTCGACAACTACTCCTTATCACTGAATGCTTCTTATAAATCTAAACTCAAGGCTTGACCGAGGTCCGGTGGGCACAACATCCGGCTCCTTGAACGCCGGTTCTGTGGGAGGCGTCGACAACTACCTCATGTCTTGTCTTGTACCAGGTCCTGCGGGAACGACCTCCGGGTTCCTGAACGACAGCTGTAGCGACACGGAGCTGGGCAGCCTCCACGCGGGCTCTGTAGGAGGCGTCGACAACTACCTCATGTCTTGTCTTGTACCAGGTCCTGCGGGCACGACCTCCGGGTTCCTGAACGACAGCTGTAGCGACACGGAGCTGGGCAGCCTCCACGCGGGCTCTGTAGAAGGCGTCGACAACTACCTCATGTCTTGTCTTGTACCAGGTCCTGCGGGCACGACCTCCGGGTTCCTGAACGACAGCTGTAGCGACACGGAGCTGGGCAGCCTCCACGCTGGCTCTGTAGGAGGCGTCGACAACTACCTCATGTCTTGTCTTGTACCAGGTCCTGCGGGAACGACCTCCGGGTTCATGAACGACAGCTGTAGCGACACGGAGCTGGGCAGCCTCCACGCGGGGTCTGTAGGAGGCGTCGACAACTACCTCCACACTCCCGCCGACCAGGATATGGACACGCTCAGACACTTCCAGCCGATCAAGGCGGAGATCATGGACCACGAGGACTCCAACTCGTTCTTCAAGAATAACAACAATAACAACAACAATGACGACATGCATCAGGTGCGCGCGCATCAGCAGGACTTCGCATCAGGTGAGCTTTCAACTTTTAAAACTTTTTTTTTATTTTAATGAATAATGCTTTATCTCCGACGACAAGAACTTTAGAGAGTATAAAAAAGGTTCTGAAAGAATTTAAATACTTGGAGAGATAAGGAAATATTAAAATCTTTGTGTTGGGATCTGGATTTATAGTGTCGATGATGACGGTGGCTGTGAAAGCTCCAGTGTCAATTGAAATGCATTGAAACAAGCTCATCTCACCACTAGAAGGCGCCTAAATCAATTAATAATTAGTGAAACAAGATTTTTCACCAGGACGGTGGTGAATTTGACTGAATTCGACCGACATTACAGAATGTCTGCCCAACTAATACAATGAAAATCTAGATAAATACCTATTTCCATTGGTTCTTGCCATGGCAATATTGTCCTGATTTACTGCTTCAAATTATTGAAAACCGGCCTAATTTAGAATGAGATATTGATTGTTGCACATTTAATGAGATTTGAGTTATAATTCAGATCATCTGTTCCATCATTGGCATACCCTGCAGTGCGATTGTATAACTTCTTAGCCGAGATAATGGATCGTTATCATACCAATTGATGAAAGTAATTTAGCCTATCAGAAGGTAAAGCAATTCAAAGTGCGTAAAGTCGACTTCCTGAGATAAATAATGAGATTATTTTTCATATCCTCGTAGCTTTTCCACAATTCAAATGATTAACAATGATATTAATAGTTTACTTTCATCAATTGGTATAGATAACGATCCATTATCTCGGCTAAGATAGTTATACAATCGCCCTGCTGTTGCTGTTAAGTATTGGTAATTTTATCATTTATTACTGAACAAGATGTAATAGGTAGATGCATTTTAAACTGTGATACATATATGAAAAATATAAAAAAAGTTTCGGTATACTTACTGCAGTTTGAAAGTATTTTTATTGCAACAGATTTTCTTACTACGAGACAAAGCCAAGATTTGGGGCACTTGGATATCGCGTATCGTCTAAAGCTCGTATCATTTCCTGAAGCCATTACCGCGGGGGGTGGGGGGGGGGGGTATGTATGGCGCTAGCGAGGTACACATGTGAGGCTTTACTGAGCCCTCTGCCACGGATCATGTGAGGCCGTGAACTCGAGGCTTTAGTTCAGATCCTGACACAGGGGTGTCAGAGCACAGATCAGACTCATATGAGGTGGAGAGAAGAACACTTGAGAAACTAAAGGCAAATAATGTTGAGTCAACGGTGCTTCGTACTGTTTATGTACCGAATTGCATTTTATTTCAAAATAACATTTAGAGTAATTTATCGTGTCAATAATTTCAGATTGTAAAATGTTTAGTGTGTCCTACAAGCTTCTAATCTTTGTTCAGCATGGATGAGTAGGAACAGGAAACTCGGTTCGGAGTCGAAGAATTATTTCACTTTCTTGTGAAAGTCATTCTGATATAGCATCCTCACAATCAAATCTTTGTCTAGAAAATCATGAAATAGAAGCCTTGACAATGGGAACAAGTTCAAACAATTCTATGCAAATTCAATTATTCCATTGAAATTAAATAAGTTGATAAAAGAACAAACTTTAGATTAAATTTCAATAGTTTTCTTTTTAAATTGGGGTTTAACGTCGCACTGTTCTGCAGCGAGGCTAATGGCGATGGATGAATGATTATGATGATGATTGAGAGATGATGGTGAAGAGTAGGTAAGGGTGGAAGGTGGGAAGGAGGCGGTCGTGGCCTATTAGTAGGGTACCTTCCCAGCATGTACCTCTCGACGAGAGAATACCACGAAAAAAACCTCAGTCAGGAAGGACGGCCGCGGGAATCGAACCCGGGCCTCCGGAATACAAGTTCAGAGCGTTACCACTCAGCCATACCTGTTAGTGAAGATAAAGACGGATTGCTATTCTAATAAGAAAATGAGAAAAAAGCAAGTTACAAAACTGCTGAAATTATAAGCACGTTCACAGCTCTTAAAGGAAGACAAGAAATTACACAAATGACCATAAGTTATTGACGTTTTCGGGACCACCAATAAGAAGAAAAATAATATGCAACTTACCTTCTTTATAATGAATTCAACATTTTAAATTACATAAATTAGAACAGTGAAAGGTATCAGGATGATGATAGAGGTTCTCCTAAAGAGAGTTTGACAGTCGATGATCCGCCTCGAGTGATTGAGGACATATGAGAGTTCGACGAAGAATGGGAAATGAATATGATCGCACTCTTTATGTGGCGCCAGGCGTCGATGTGGCACCATTTTGTAGTTTTATTTAAGTCTTAAAGTCGTAGCTGTTGACATCCCTGAACACCGCGAAGAAAAAGAATGAAACCCCCCTCCCAAAAACCACCCCCACGGCTCCCGCAAAACGCTGAAGAAACACTTTATCGCCGTATGTTGCCGTCATTACTTGCTCCCTTAATGGTGCCAGCTTTCCGCCGCCACGAAAACTCAACGCCGGAGAGGAGGGAAAAAAGAGAGGAAAATGGTTGACGCTCGCGTTAGCTCCACGCACATTCCAAGAGAAGCTGCGTGCGTGTGGGTGAGGGGGGGGGGGGAGGGCGACGCATCCCTGCTCGTGTTTTCAGACAGCACAATGGAGAATCAATGACACGGCTAAAGGGAGACAAATGACTATCGTATCGGTTGAGGAGGAGCCTTTCTCGTTGTGCGCCGATTGAAATGTATTCTGTGAGATCGGGAATGGGATATTGAACGCTATAAAACAACAAGACGCGATCGGTTTTGTCGCCGCGGCTGAATCGTGTGTGGATTTCATCCCCCCTCCCCCTCTACCCCCTGACATATTGCACCAATTGATTTAGGATGACTTGCTATAAACAGGGATGTAATATATCACGTGCACAAAAGATGGTTCTTATTACACGACGTTCATATGCGATGACATTGTGACCAAGAGTCACTTGACATCGCTTCAACACGTTACAAAATCAGATGCTACAAAAACGCTTTATGTTATGCGTGAACAAGCGAGCACGGAGAAAGAGTTGTGTAACAAAGACTTATTCTAAAGTAAAAAATACCATGCCCCTGATTCCATACGTCAGATCTAACTATATACGTTTGTGAATGTTGAGTGTTTTTATTTTATTGACTATACACTAAACACATTGTTAATCGAGTGACTTTTATAAATCTCTTCGCAGGTAAAATGGACAACGGATTCCCGAGTTTCCCGTACACAGTGTCGCCTCTGGAGTCCAGTCATCACCATCATCACCACCATCTGAATCATCACCACGCCATGTTCCTCCAGCATGGGTCTGGGGCCCTGGGTCTCAACCCCATAGACCGTCTCTACTCCATGCAGACGTCGTACTTCTGTGGCGAAGAGGCAGCGCTAGTTGACCAATAGTCAGCATGGGTCTGGGGCCCTGGGTCTCAACCCCATAGGCCGTCTCTACTCCATGCAGACGTCGTACTTCTGTGGCGAAGAGGCAGCCCTTGTTGACCAATAGTCCCAGCATGGGTCTGGGGCCCTGGGTCTCAACCCCATAGGCCGTCTCTACTCCATGCAGACGTCGTACTTCTGTGGCGAAGAGGCAGCCCTTGTTGACCAATAGTCCCAGCATGGGTCTGGGGCCCTGGGTCTCAACCCCATAGGCCGTCTCTACTCCATGCAGACGTCGTACTTCTGTGGCGAAGAGGCAGCCCTTGTTGACCAATAGTCCCAGCATGGGTCTGGGGCCCTGGGTCTCAACCCCATAGACCGCCTCTACTCCATGCAGACGTCGTACTTCTGTGGCGAAGAGGCAGCCCTTGTTGACCAATAGTCAGCATGGGTCTGGGGCCCTGGGTCTCAACCCCATAGACCGCCTCTACTCCATGCAGACGTCGTACTTCTGTGGCGAAGAGGCAGCCCTTGTTGACCAATAGTCCCAGCATGGGTCTGGGGCCCTGGGTCTCAACCCCATAGACCGCCTCTACTCCATGCAGACGTCGTACTTCTGTGGCGAAGAGGCAGCCCTTGTTGACCAATAGTCCCAGCATGGGTCTGGGGCCCTGGGTCTCAACCCCATAGGCCGCCTCTACTCCATGCAGACGTCGTACTTCTGTGGCGAAGAGGCAGCCCTTGTTGACCAATAGTCCCAGCATGGGTCTGGGGCCCTGGGTCTCAACCCCATAGGCCGTCTCTACTCCATGCAGACGTCGTACTTCTGTGGCGAAGAGGCAGCCCTTGTTGACCAATAGTCCCAGCATGGGTCTGGGGCCCTGGGTCTCAACCCCATAGACCGCCTCTACTCCATGCAGACGTCGTACTTCTGTGGCGAAGAGGCAGCCCTTGTTGACCAATAGTCCCAGCATGGGTCTGGGGCCCTGGGTCTCAACCCCATAGGCCGTCTCTACTCCATGCAGACGTCGTACTTCTGTGGCGAAGAGGCAGCCCTTGTTGACCAATAGTCAGCATGGGTCTGGGGCCCTGGGTCTCAACCCCATAGGCCGTCTCTACTCCATGCAGACGTCGTACTTCTGTGGCGAAGAGGCAGCCCTTGTTGACCAATAGTCCCAGCATGGGTCTGGGGCCCTGGGTCTCAACCCCATAGGCCGTCTCTACTCCATGCAGACGTCGTACTTCTGTGGCGAAGAGGCAGCCCTTGTTGACCAATAGTCCCAGCATGGGTCTGGGGCCCTGGGTCTCAACCCCATAGACCGCCTCTACTCCATGCAGACGTCGTACTTCTGTGGCGAAGAGGCAGCCCTTGTTGACCAATAGTCCCAGCATGGGTCTGGGGCCCTGGGTCTCAACCCCATAGGCCGTCTCTACTCCATGCAGACGTCGTACTTCTGTGGCGAAGAGGCAGCCCTTGTTGACCAATAGTCCCAGCATGGGTCTGGGGCCCTGGGTCTCAACCCCATAGGCCGTCTCTACTCCATGCAGACGTCGTACTTCTGTGGCGAAGAGGCAGCCCTTGTTGACCAATAGTCAGCATGGGTCTGGGGCCCTGGGTCTCAACCCCATAGACCGCCTCTACTCCATGCAGACGTCGTACTTCTGTGGCGAAGAGGCAGCCCTTGTTGACCAATAGTCCCAGCATGGGTCTGGGGCCCTGGGTCTCAACCCCATAGGCCGTCTCTACTCCATGCAGACGTCGTACTTCTGTGGCGAAGAGGCAGCCCTTGTTGACCAATAGTCAGCATGGGTCTGGGGCCCTGGGTCTCAACCCCATAGACCGCCTCTACTCCATGCAGACGTCGTACTTCTGTGGCGAAGAGGAAGCCCTTGTTGACCAATAGTCCCAGCATGGGTCTGGGGCCCTGGGTCTCAACCCCATAGGCCGTCTCTACTCCATGCAGACGTCGTACTTCTGTGGCGAAGAGGCAGCCCTTGTTGACCAATAGTCAGCATGGGTCTGGGGCCCTGGGTCTCAACCCCATAGACCGCCTCTACTCCATGCAGACGTCGTACTTCTGTGGCGAAGAGGCAGCCCTTGTTGACCAATAGTCCCAGCATGGGTCTGGGGCCCTGGGTCTCAACCCCATAGGCCGTCTCTACTCCATGCAGACGTCGTACTTCTGTGGCGAAGAGGCAGCCCTTGTTGACCAATAGTCCCAGCATGGGTCTGGGGCCCTGGGTCTCAACCCCATAGACCGCCTCTACTCCATGCAGACGTCGTACTTCTGTGGCGAAGAGGCAGCCCTTGTTGACCAATAGTCCCAGCATGGGTCTGGGGCCCTGGGTCTCAACCCCATAGACCGCCTCTACTCCATGCAGACGTCGTACTTCTGTGGCGAAGAGGCAGCCCTTGTTGACCAATAGTCCCAGCATGGGTCTGGGGCCCTGGGTCTCAACCCCATAGACCGCCTCTACTCCATGCAGACGTCGTACTTCTGTGGCGAAGAGGCAGCCCTTGTTGACCAATAGTCCCAGCATGGGTCTGGGGCCCTGGGTCTCAACCCCATAGACCGCCTCTACTCCATGCAGACGTCGTACTTCTGTGGCGAAGAGGCAGCCCTTGTTGACCAATAGTCAGCATGGGTCTGGGGCCCTGGGTCTCAACCCCATAGACCGCCTCTACTCCATGCAGACGTCGTACTTCTGTGGCGAAGAGGCAGCCCTTGTTGACCAATAGTCCCAGCATGGGTCTGGGGCCCTGGGTCTCAACCCCATAGGCCGTCTCTACTCCATGCAGACGTCGTACTTCTGTGGCGAAGAGGCAGCGCTAGTTGACCAATAGTCAGCATGGGTCTGGGGCCCTGGGTCTCAACCCCATAGACCGCCTCTACTCCATGCAGACGTCGTACTTCTGTGGCGAAGAGGCAGCCCTTGTTGACCAATAGTCCCAGCATGGGTCTGGGGCCCTGGGTCTCATGAAATCACTGATTTACTACACGTTTTGTTAATTTCAATTGAGGAGACTAATACAGTAACTTACTATGCCGACACATGAAAGAGAGTGAAAATCCTTTTTTGTGATTGCTAGAGAATTTTAAAACGTCCATAAACATGAATAAATGGAATGAAAATTAACATCATAATGAAAGATATCTTCATATTTTGATATCTCAACTACATATCTGGAGCGCTAGAAATCATTCTCAGTAGATAAACTTATTTTGTCACTCAAGTCAAACGCACAAAACCAACAACAACCTACGGTTCGTTCCTAACTTTGGAAGTTTCATTTTCGGACATTTTATGATCGACAAAAGATTGTAGTTGAGTCTCTTATGAGTTCGTTACAGCCTCTTTAATTTCAACCAACTTTATGATATATCAAGATCTAACTGCTTTTTATATATGAAACAAAATGATGTCTTGTTTCAAGAGTAGGTATCAACTCCAGAGCAATAACCAAGTTTCAATCATTCTTTTTCACGCAATGAATGTAATTGTTTGACGTACTCCTGACTGTTGTTCAATTTGCAAAGTCCTGATCATATTCGTTGTGTAATGTAAATATAGAATTTTATATACTGGCTATGTCTTGCTTCTGTAAATAGTTATATCATTCGTTAAGTAACATTAAAATTTAATGTAAATACATCATTTGAATATATAACAGAATGTTACATAATATTATAATGCTAATTGGAAGTTAGTGATGTAAGAATTGATAATTAAATTAAAACATTGTTTTTAAGAAGTATTATTATTAAAAACTAAATATTCATCTTTTGAAATGAGTCAACTGTGTTTGTATTTTACACTAATTGCTCGTACGAACAATATTTCATGTTTCCTACCTAAAAGAGACTTCACCTACACTGACAACAGGATACAGGAATGTGCACATTTCTCTCTACCCATGATATAGCAGAGCAATTTCCCCAGAACTCACTTCTGATCAATGAAAACCACAGGATTTCAAATGAACTGTTGAGAAAGAGGTGTATTATATAGCTGGTGAATAAAGATGTTTGTCAGATTACGATATCACAACCAAAGACATTCTCTAATTGTATAGTTTTGCATTTTGTCATTTTGCCAAAGTTTATCGAAGAATCCCTGTGAACTTCTGTTGTAAATAAAGTAACTCTTGAATATAAATTACACTCTTACTAACTCATATAAACCGAGACAAAAGTTTTCCTATTTCCATTCTTGTGTGGTGCATTTCCACATAAACTTTCCATCCGTCTTTGAAACCGGGTTAATTCGAATGCAAATCACAACTCCTACTACAAGCTTTCCGTCGTCTATTGGATGAACCGTCAAAGACAAGAAGATTCTCCTCCGCTTTGCTGCAGCTTCCTCGACATTCTCGTCTCAGACAAGATGACGAATAATTGTGAAACAAACTGAAGATCGACGTTACAGACTCTAAACTTCCTCGGATACATTGTAAATAATATCACCCCTCCCTCCCGTCTTTACTAGAGACGCAAGAAGCAGCTTGGCACGTCAGCTTCCATCCCCGTTCTCTTGGCACAAAGTCTTGATCCTTCAACCCTTTAGCTTACACTCGGATGATTTCAACCAAAGAACGTTTTAACAGAATCTACATCTCGAAACTGTGGCAAGCATCCGTGTGCCAGGACTTCATGCTACGTGAACTCGTAAGTTTCACGCCGAGAAAACCTGAAACTTGTGGCGGCGAGAAAATTTACCGTCTCTTTGCACAATTTACCAGTCTAATGTAATAATACGGAATAAAATTAGGATCTCGAAGTTGAACGGGGATTACGATGGAAGGGTACAAGTCGTGTAGTTTTCATACCACAATATAAACAGATGAGGGTGGAAATGTCTAACAGGAGATGAATTAATTAATAAACTTTCTGCATCACTTGTTATGCATTATTTTGTAGCAAGAACTGTTTGCAGACTTAGAATGGAGTATACAGCTTTCATGTTACGATTAGAATTGCCAAACATTGGCGTAAATCTCAGATAAGGATCAGCTCGACTTGCGAAAATAGCTTCGTAGAGAGAGCAAATTCAATCAAAATAGTTTGAATGATAGAATAAGTATTTTTTGTCTGGGGCTTAACGTCGCACTGTTCTGCAGCGAGGCTAATGGCGACGGATGAATGATTATGATGATGATTGGGAGATGATGGTGAAGAGTAGGTAAGGATGGAAGGTGGGAAGGACGCGGTCGTGGCATATTAGTAGGGTACCTTCCCAGCATTTGCCTGTCGACTGAGGGAAAACCACGAAAAAAAACCCAGTCAGGAAGGACGGCTGCGGGAATCGAACCCGGGCCTCCGGAATACAAGTTCAGAGCGTTAACCACTCACCCAACCTGTTCCGTTATAGAATAAGTAAGCAAAATGATTTTGTTTATCATGTAGGTAAGTGCAAAAAAACAATATTAAAATTATATAACAAAAACAACACAGAAATATTAAATTTTTGTATTCTTCATGTGTTAGTATTGAGAATAATATATCAATTACATTTTGAAAACAATTCCATATCAAATAATGTATCGTATTTATGTTCACTAATCAGAAGTCAAGCCTCTTTATGAGAAGGGAGGTTCAATAGTCCGCACCCTTATGCAGGTGTTCTGAAGAAATAGATACACTTCGAGGGGTGCAAAATCCAACACCCCTAAAACCAGCAGGACATTGTATGAGCCTGCTTTGTATGCTGCACAATATGCATATACATAGAGTCTATCTAATCACATTACACGGTCCAGAAGCGACGAACAATCATCTCTGGCACATGAGATGGGAGATGATACGCGGCTTAACTCGCATTCAAGAAGAGAACGTATTATAGTTTGTCACGTAAATAATAAAACGGAGGTGCATTGAAACTGGCGAATAAATTAATATCAGAGCTATCATATTACATGGCAAGTGCAATAGAATCGAATTAATGAAACAAATCGACGGCTTGTACATTCTTTTGTGAAATTCTTTTGTCAAACAAAACGTGATAAAAAAGGTTACTAAAACATCGTTCAGTGGAATTAATTTGGAAACATGAACTTCGGTGGCGTTCATCACTCTTGGCATTTGTTGGACTTCAAAAAATTTACAAAATGTAAACAAAACATGAATTTTCCAAAAAGTGGCATTCTATGATTCTATACAAAAAGGAAGAATGTACACGCGCGGTCAGAAAGAATTGAAGCTTGTAATAGATTTGTAATTAATATTTTAAAGTAAATAATTTTAATTTGTACGCTGGATCCAAGTGGTCAACCTTTTTTTAAAAGGACAGCCGACAATAAAGTGATTTGCGGTGACGAATTACCGTCAATATTTGTTAAATTGAGAAATAATTATTAGGTATGAGGGGGTTGATTGGTTCATATAATCAAACCATCCAATCCCACATGCTCGAAATCTGCGTTTACCTCTGGATAATCAAGTTTTAAAAATTATGTATAATTTAAAATTCAATTTATGAGACCGCGGGTGTACATAATGGAAATTCAGAGTTTCTAAACTGTTTCCCATATTTAGTTATATTTTAACATTTAGTAGTAGACACTCTCATGAGGGACAATATCATTACATCAGTCTCTCCATCATACACCTAAAGTTAACTACTATTTGCCCTGGTTTATGGCTTCTGGCGTCTAAACTAATTTGTGTTTGCAGTAACTGACCCCTCGAAACGCTCAAATGTCAAACAAAGTTAGCCGATGGCAATCAAAGACAACACTGGCCGTGCTATTGAAACAACACAACCATGCCGTGTTATTGGAGGTGATCCAGGCGTAATGCTAATAGAGGGCTGTGGGGTGGGGGACGGGGGATCAGTGTAATGAGTATGGACAGGGATGCTGCGTCTACTCTGCTACTAATCACATTGAATGCACGGATTTCAAGACACAATAGTTGGATTATTGTACCTCGAACAATACATAATGTGGAGAGTATTTAGAGTGTTTTCATAAAATGAGAATATGTTGACGGAAGACATTTTGTTCTGATCTGTTTAATCTAAATTATATTATAGAATAAAGTTTGATTAAGAAAATTTGAGATCTAACGGTATTGGAAGGCTTTTATGATTTGAAATATATTTTTGACATCTAGAAATGAAAATACAAATACACTGTTCAAATTAAAACGGGAACAAAGTAGTAAAAATGGTTTTAGTTCAGATTTTGTCTGAAACAAATGCTGAGCAAATACTACTTTTTTGAAGTTGATCCGTTTCATTTGTCTGTTTTATGATCATGATGCACACTCTTTTAATTAAAAACTTTTGAGTTTCTTCAAAATTCATAACTTTCGATGACATCTCATTGGAATATGGAATCATTAAGGCCGGAGAAACGGAGTGTAATGACAACAAGGATTCTTATTCGATCACTATGGTTATATCATGTTTATGTGTTTGTATTGTATACAAGACTTTGACGTCACGCAAGATATATACTAGGAAAACGCTCAGTGTAACGCGTTGATGAGCGAGCACGGGTACGTGCAAATTCTCGAACCGGAAATGCGTACACAACGCACAGAAAACATATACATCCATATGGAATTGATTATGATATCAACTTAAAAGTGTATGCTTTTCATCGAAACTTTAAAATAGCATCTAAGCACCTGGTTCATAAAGCAAATCAGAATCAATTTTCAATTGGCACTGGAAAACATTCATTTCGATACTTCATTACTGACAGATATTAAAAATGTAAATAACTTCATACGTTCTTAACTGATTGGGATGAAATTTTGTAAAATAAGAGACAATATTGGTCTTAATGATCATGCAAAATATGAGTTTGATCAGAATTATCGAAGACCGTTTTCATTTTTCAGCCTATCAGGAGATATTTATTTAAATTTTAACCAATGAATCTGAGTAACGCGTTGATGAGCGAGCACGGATACGCGCAACACCTCGAACCGAAATTCTGTCTATCGAAAATGTCATTAAAAGCCAATAATTCTAAAATTTCGCCACAGATTTGTATAGAAATCTCAAAACATTCCTAAAATATTGGTCCAAATAACCATGCAAAGCTTTAAGTTGATCAATTGAACCTTTATGATTGAACTGTTCCGTGTTAATTTTCAAAAATCACAGGATCTCCTTCAAAAAATATACCTGAGACCACTCATATGATATAAGTGTGTCTACACAATATCAGATCGACTGTTGAACGGTCATTATCAGTTTCATTTGCGTTTGAAAGTTTCTGCTCTAACTACCTTGCCTTGAACTGAAGAGTCGAAGTCGCCGTGAATTTGACAGCCAACACGCTAATAGTCCGTAAAATGTCAATAACGTTTGGATTTAAACACAGATTAGTATGAAAATTGTCAAAAATGCAGATAATGTTGGACCCAACCATCATGCGAAGTTATAAGTTGATCGTTCAATCGGTTATAGTTTAAATTTCTAAAAACACAGGAAAGATGGTTTTAAATTTTAACCAATGGGAGGATTTGGCTGAAACTTTGTTTGATTGGGTACAATGTTGGGGGTAATGACTTGTCAAAATTTCAATTTGATCAAAACAACCAATCGAAAGTTAATTTTTTTTAAATTTGAACCAATCAATGGATTTCAAAAAAATTAGGGTCTGCAACAATCAGAAATGTTACGTACATGTGTGCAAAATTTCAGCTCGATCGAAGAAAAACTCTGACCTGTATATCGTCAGTAACAGAAAAAAAAAAAAACAAACAAAAAAAAAACAGAGGTCCGTGCCAAAAGAGCCAAATGGAGACGCTCGCTTCGCTCGCTCAATGAACTATGAAAATATGAAATAAAATACATTCTATTTCATAAAATATATTTTATTTCATTATTTTCTGTACTAATTGCTTCTGCATTCTAAGAGACCCTATTGACAGGTCTGAGACTTGAGCGGCGTGGCGGTGGAGGTGCCGTGCTGTCTCCGTGACTCATCCAAGCGGCAGTTATTTGCAACACAAGTCTAGCGAGGGTGTTACAAGTATCAAATACTAGGTGTGATATTGGCATCGGGTGGTTGGAATTGGTGTCTACGTTGGAACATTGTTTCCACTTGTGCCCTCGATTTATTGTACTTTGGCTCGGATATTTTTATATAAATGTGTGCAGGAGACCTTCCTATATGAGCCATAAGTTTTGATTCGTGTACCTATATATACGCTATATACTGTGTGGTAACGTATATGATCTGCAACGGAGAACTGACCACAACCGGACTCTAAATCGTTTCGTGGCCATACTTTCCAATAGAACAAAATTGCTATTTTTTGGTTCCCCAGTGACAGGGGTAGCAAAACTTTTCGCTTCGTTATTTCTGTTATTTTCATTCTCAGCACAATAGTTTTTGACAACCCTGCAACAATAAAAACCACTATGAACAACTCAGTTTGCATGAAACTTCAATAACAACAAACAAGAACTAAATACGTACCTTTGTTCTGTTTTGCGAGCATAGCGAATGATCACATTTACTTCTCAGCGATTGTCTGTATCTAGTGGAGCGGTCGCTCCACGCCAGCCAAGTCGTACGGCGCGCGCACACTCTCATATAAAGGCTGGAGCAAACCCACTTTTACTGTAGGCATCAAAGTGGCATTTTCGGCCTACTGGATTTTAAAATTGGGGAATCTCACATTGTTGGGAAATATCTCAATTTCGAGCAATGGCCCACCCTACAACATATACCAAATTTGGGAACAATAGGTTACGCCCTTTGCGAGCTAGAGGGCCGTGAAAACCGTGTTTTAGGGCGGTTTTCATAATAATAATAATCCCCATAAAAAACACTTCGTGTAAAAATACCAGCCAAGTCTCTTCAACTAAAAAAAAATATGAAATCTAAAAATTCTGCACTGAAAAGTAGTGATATCAAAAAATTAGCCAAGTCAAAACTTTATTTGAAAATCAAAAAATACTTGGCGCATCGTGTACTTAAATAGCTTGGAAGTATAAGCCAATTATAAATTATACATGAAATATACATATACATAGTATACCTATAATGCCCTAAAAAAAAACGATGCTCCAAGTATTTTTTGATTTTCAAATAAAGTTTTGACTTGGCTAATTTTTTGATATCACTACTTTTCAGTGCAGAATTTTTAGATTTCATATTTTTTTTTAGTTGAAGAGACTTGGCTGGTATTTTTACACGAAGTGTTTTTTATGGGGATATCACTCCTTTTTTTAGTTTATTCTAACAACTTGTGACACATATGAAATGAACAATTACTAAATTCTTTTAAAAAATCATCACCCTTTACAATTTCGTTACCACTAATGAATAGCAGCGTATGGTCCTAAATAATTGCTTTAAATGATCTTTCACGAAGAATAGCAAAGGTTTCATTCCAATCAGTCAACCCAGTTCCGAGATATGGAAACACTTCGGTTTTCAAAATGGCTGCTGAACTTTCTGCAATGCCACATAGAATTTATTTCTATAAATGATGTGTATCATTTTAAGCTTTCTGAATATGTATTTATTGTATAGGAGGGAATTATAATAATTTATACATTTGAATGACGTCATTTCCGGTCTCATAAAGAGGAAAATTCTATTTGTACTGTTCATATTCCATAGAGATGGCCATCCGAATCGTTTGGCGCTAGTTTCATACCGATTTGTCTAGCAGTTTTTGAGATATGACGTTACTTCCGGTTTAAAAATGGCGGCTGAAATCTCTGACCCCTTGAAGTATATTTGAAACATGATTATAATTTTATAAGCTGTCTCAAATAGTATATTTATTGCATCAAAATAAAAATTTGTGAGATTATTAAAATGTGTGACGTCATTTCCGGTTTAGGTA
This sequence comes from Leuctra nigra, assembly GCA_934045905.1. Lineage (NCBI taxonomy): Eukaryota > Metazoa > Arthropoda > Insecta > Plecoptera > Leuctridae > Leuctra > Leuctra nigra. The sequence goes on from OW203764.1 coordinate 24,557,096, forward strand.
TGAGAAACTGCAAATATTATTGATGATAATACATAAAGTTGACCGTCTAAATTGTTTTGCGCTGGTTTCGTTGAAATCTATTTAGCCGTTATTGAGATATGATGTCACTTCCGGTTTCAAAATGGCGGCTTCCGGTTGGTTTTATAACAAGTCACATGAGACGTCAAAAGTACATACGTTACATAAATATCAAAATAATCGGATCAATCTTTGTTGCCAAAAAGCCAATCGATGTATTTCAAATTTCATTACGTCATTTCCGGTTTCTTTAACATAATGTTTAGTCTTTTGCTACTTATCATGCATATAGATGACCGTCTGGATCGTTTGGCGCAATTTTCGTTCCAATCGGTCCAGCCGTTGACGAGATATGACGTCACTTCCGGTTTCAAAATGGCGGCATAAAACCAGTTATAGCAAAAGGCACCTCAGACGCCAAAAGTGCATATGTGGTAAAAATTTTAAATCAATCGGTTTAGCCGTTTATGCTGTGGCCTGTTTACCATATTTTAGCTCCACCCTACTACTACTGAGATTATTATTATGAAAACCGCCCTAAAACACTGTTTTCACGGCCCTCTAGCGCGCAAAGGGCGTAACCTATTGTTCCCAAATTTAGTATATGTTGTAGGGTGGGCCATAGCTCGAAATTAAGATATATCGCAACAATGTGAGATTTTCCAATTTTAAGATCCAGTAGGCCGAAAATGCCACTTTGATGCTTACAGTAAAAGTGGGTTTGTCCAGCCTTTTTAAATGAGTGTGTGCGCGCGCCGTACGACTTGGCTGGCGTGGAGCGACCGCTCCACTAGATCTAGTGGAGCGGTCGCTCCACCCAGCCAAGTCGTACCGTACACTCACACTCACTCAACATACCGTAAATGCATAATAAACTGAGGAGCAGACTAACCACTTTTACTGTAAGCAACAACATGGCATTTTCGGCCTACTGGATCTTAAAATTGGAAAATCTCACATTGTTGCGATATATCTTAATTTCGAGCTATGGCCCACCCCACTATATATACCAAATTAGGGAACAATATGTTATGCCGTTTGCGAGCTAGAGGGCCGTGAAAAACGTGAAATTACACCCCTTTTAAAACCTATCTTGATCTGATGATGATGATGATATCAGGAAACACCGCAATCACCGCCACAGCCTAAACGGCTGAGCCGATCGATCTGAAATTTTTACCACATGTGCACTTTTGGCGTCTGAGGTGCCTTTTTATAAAACCAACAGGAAGCCGCCATTTTGAAACCGGAAGTGACGTCATATCTCGAAAACGGCTAGACCGTTTGGAATTAAACCAGCGCCAAATGATTCAGACGGTCGTCTATATGGAATATCAATAGTTAAAGTAGAGATGTACTATTACCGAAACCGGAAATGACGTCATGAAAATGAAGAACTAGATTTTAATGACCTCTTCCTACAATAACTACATATTCAGAAGGCTTATAATGATACATAACATTTATAGAAATAAATTCTAGGTGGCAGTAATTTCAGTCGCCATTTTGAAAACCGGAAGTGATACCATATCTCGAAAACGGCTGGACTGATTGGAACGAAGCTTTCGCAATTCTTCATGGAATATCACTTTAAGCTTAGGTATATTCCAAACACAATTTTTCGTATTAACCAAATCGGAAATGGCGTATTTTTTAAAGTAATTAGTCATTGTTGCTCCGATGTGTGTTACAAGTTGTGTAAATAAACTAAAAAAATAAGTGATATCCCCATAAAAAAACACTCCGTGTAAAAATACCAGCCAAGTCTCTTCAACTATAAAAAATAGAAGAAATCTAAAAATTCAGCACTGAAAAGTAGTGATATCAAAAAATGAGCCAAGTCAAAACTTAATTTTAAAAACCAAAATATACTTGGCGCATCGTTTTTAAGGGCATTATATGTATATTATATATAGTACATTTGATTTTTGGCATATGCTTCTATACTATTTATATACACGATGCGCCAAGTATATTTTGGTTTTTAAAATTAAGTTTTGACTTGGCTCATTTTTTGATATCACTACTTTTCAGTGCTGAATTTTTAGATTTCTTCTATTTTTTATAGTTGAAGAGACTTGGCTGGTATTTTTACACGGAGTGTTTTTTTATGGGGATAATAATCTTAGTAGTAGTAGTAGTAGTAGTATCCTGGAATTCAAATCCGGTAAACAGGCCACAGCCTAAACGGCTGAACCGATTGATCTCACATTTTTACCACGTGTGCACTTTTGGCGTCTGATTTGCCCTCCCCCCCTTGACTTTTTTTGTGCCGCCATTTTGAAACCGGAAGTGACATCATATCTCGGCAACGGCTGAGCTGATTGGAACGAAAATAGCGCCAAACGATTCGGACGGTCAACTATATGGATTATAAATAGCAACAGACTAAAATTTATGTTAACGAAACCGGAAATGACGTCATGAAATTTGAAATACATCGATTGGCATTTCGGCAACAAATTTGATCCGATTATTTTGATATTTATGTAACGTATGTACTTTTGATATCTCATTTGACTTGTTATAAAACCAACCGGAAGCCGCCATTTTGAAACCGGAAGTGACATCATATATCAATAACGGCTAAATAGATTTGAACGAAACCAGCGCTAAACAATTTAGACGGTCAACTTTATGTATTATCATCAATAATATTTGCAGTTTTCCATACCAAAACTGAAAATGACGTCACACTTTTTAAGAATCTCACAAATTTACATGTTGATGCAATAAATATACTATTTCAGACAGCTTATAATAAAATGTAATCATGTTTAAATTATAATTCAAGGAGTCAGTGATTTCAGCAGCCATTTTGAAACCGGAAGAAACGCCATATCTCGAAAACTGGTTGACAGATCGGTATGAAACTAGCGCGAAACGATTCGGAAGGCCATCTCTATGGAATAGGAACAGTCAAACTAGAATGTTCCTATTTATGAGACCGGAAGTGACGTCATTCAAATTTATAAATTATTATAATCCCCTCCTATACAATAAATACATATTCAGAAAGCTTAAAATGATACACATCATTTATAGTTATAAATTCTATGTGGCAGTGCAGAAAGTTCAGCAGCCATTTTGACAACGGATATGTTGCCATATCTCGGAACTTGGTTGACCGATTGGAATGAAACCTTTGCTATTTTTCATGAAAATAACCAAATTGTAAAGGGTGATTTTTTTTAAGGATATAGTAATTGTTCATTCGATTGTCACAAGTTGTAAGAATAAACTAAAAAAAGTAGTGATATCCCATTAAAAAACACTTCGTGTAAAAATAACAGCCAAGTCTCTTCAACTAAAAAAAAATATGAAATCTAAAAATTCTGCACTGAAAAGTAGTGATATCAAAAAATGAGCCAAGTCAAAACTTTATTTGAAAATCAAAAAATACTTGGCGCATCGTTTTTTTAGGGCATTATAGGTGTACTATGTATATGGATATTTTATGTATATTTTATAATTGGCCTATACTTCCAAGCTTTTTATATACACGATGCGCCAAGTATTTTTTGATTTTCAAATAAAGTTTTGACTTGGCTAATTTTTTGATATCACTACTTTTCAGTGCAGAATTTTTAGATTTAATTTTTTTTTTTTAGTTGAAGAGACTTGGCTGTTATTTTTACACGAAGTGTTTTTTAATGGGATCTCCAATTACTGTTCAATTCAAATAAAACATTAGAATGATATTGATGAGAGAAGTCATCATTGATTTTTTAAAATTACGTAGTATTTAAAATTCAATTATACCACACAACATTTTTGCTACTGTCAATACTTTTAGGCACAAACTATGACCTATTTAAATGGACAACAATACTATGTAACTTCTGTGGAATGTAATTATGAATAATGATGTTTTAGGATTAGTTTCTAGCTCCAAGCCTGATGTGATGATCCCTTGCTTCATTAGTTACGGCAATATTAACTTAATGACATATTCAGAATAATTCTTTGACATTTCTTGAGTTATTAATCTTCCGGAGAATTTTAAAACAAAGTGTAAACATGATAGATAGAAGTTTCACAAAGAATTTGATCAACACGAGAGACAAGTGAAAGACTTCAATAGAAAATTATGAAGAAAAAAGGATCTTAATTATCACATTCTTCAAATAAAATATCTGAGCTCGAATATTTTCCGTATTTTTTTCTTTCATAAATTGTCTTTGTCGTTATATTAATTGAGAGTGGAAAATGAGAGTTGACAGCAAAAGAATGTTTCAAATAATATCAAAATTACGTTTTAGCAAGTCGAAAGAAACTGGTACAGAGCGAAGGCCGGGAATTCATCGAACTCATAGCTTTTGATGTATTGACATCCCTCCTTGCGGTCACCTCAAGCTGCTGAAGCAAATTCTGTGACTTTACTGTCGGTGGAATTATTATGTGAATTTGGGAATGTTCAGAGGGAACTGTGAAGAAGGGAAAGTCAATCTAAATTACAGTAGACTTGAGATTAGATTGTAGATAGTTTGTTATTGATAGATAACAAGTAATTACTTATTAATTATTGATATAAACAATTTATTATGTGAAATGATTAATTTTGGTATTGGAAGAGATTTTCTCAAACTACTATAGAATAATATGACTTATATTTAAAAATCGGTATGAATGTGTGTCTTCGTTTAGATCTTAATTATAGTGTTCACAAGACATCATCCACCATCCAATAACCTACTTTCTTCTGTTCGGAAAATATGATGTTATATTCGCAAATCCAAGAAGAAAACATTCTGAGGAAAATATAAAATATGTTATGGGTGGATAAAATCCAGAGAAAATGAAAAATAGAAGAAAAACCTCGCTCGGGAGGGAAAAGAAGAACGACGAACGCGAAAAATAAGTAGAAGAGTTTGAGCTTAAGTTAGGTTGGTGGTGGATGGATAGGATGGGGGGGGGGGGGGGGTGATGAAGAGAAAGGGGAGGGGAATCTAATATCGGTCCTGATCTCTGTCTTGCCATACCATGCGGCATTCTTCTCTCCGAATCCGACTCCAAGTTTCCTCTGTCCAGAATTCCATGGCTGCGGTATGAAGGAGGGTGAAGCAACTTCAGTACACACTGCCGTGCCGGCGCATTTCATCCTAGCTCCAGGCACAACTGATCCTGACTGATAGAGAATTGCACAGAAAATATCAAAAATAGCGTCTTGAGAGTTGCGATGTTTGCGGGAGGGATTATTATGCACTTTATTTCATGTGAAATATAGTAGTATTTAGGTGACGCAAGGAAGAAAATGTACTACAGCTTACATAATATCTTTCAACATTAAGACTGAATTTGTAGTACTAGCAAATAACTTTGATCGAAAACACTGTTATTATTTCCGTTCTCTATTGATAATGCATGTATATTGTTCACATTTTGCCAAATTATTTTAAGCTTTATAATACTATGCCCACATCTTACAACTACATTCATGAATCCCACTAGAAAACAAAAGCACGGCAATTTTCAGCGTCCAAATGTATTGAACATATTCCAACATTAAACAATAAGACTATGAACTAATATATAGTACAATTATAAATAAAATCAATAAAATCGAGCTTTTGAAAAAAAAGATCACAACATTTGGTGGCAGATGTGGGAGAATTTCTAATTTATTTTAAACTAAAATTAAATTTTATAAAATACCAACAAGAAACCGATGATGAACAATAGCAAAGTCCTATATTACGATCCAAGAGCATCCATGATACCGTACGACATTTATATAACAGAAACCAAACAACCGAAACAGTGGAACTCGAACCTTAACTTTGTAACATAAACACGCTAGCTCTCAGATGACGTCACCTATTCAAACAACCTGTGTCACATTTCATACAAGACACAATCATACATGGTCGGAAAAGCGACATACATAAACATAACTTGCGTCTACTCGCGCACGTTAATGTCTCTCACACAATGTTCAAATCACAACTTCACGTCAGTTTATAGCGACGCATTAGGGACTTGTATAGACTCTCGGGTTATTATTCCCTCGGCTATTAGACGTCGACGGTACCTATCGCAAGCGACAGAGCGCCATTTTATGTGCTCTATAAAGCCCTGTGCTTAAATGCAGTTGATACAATGACTGGAGGGGAACGCATTAACAGTTAAGAGAAGGTAACCGCAAGAGATGAGGTGACATATTGCCGACGGAAACAATAAGCTGGCGCAGTGTGCTTGCGTAGTGTGCTTGCGTAGTGTGCTTGCGTAATGTGCTTGCGTAATGTGTCGAGAGATCAAACTGAATTGCAGGGGATACTGAAGAGGAAGGGAAGGCAAAACAAACTGCAATGTTAATGAATAGTTTTTTTTTAGAAATACAGTGCTTGTTGGTTTTAAATCATGTTTTACGTTTTACGATTGAGTAGTACCTTGCGATATTTTCATACATTTTGATTTACTCTTATGTGCTCCAAAACCTAATCATTTTACATTTTTTGTTTGAAACAAAGATGTGGTTAATATGATTTCTTAAAAAGACTGGGTATTAGTTTCTTATCAAAACATTTAATACATCTGATTGTACATACAACTTTTAACTTTCCTCTCACCATTTTTATAAGTATTCGGATAAATTTTGATTAGAATTCAACTTTTCTGAGCTAATAAAAGAAGAAAACATACAGATATAGACATACAAATACAAACACGCATCCAGAATAAACCATTCGAATACCACCATTCAATAAACTATTTCTAATCTTCAAGATTATGTTGAACTGAACTATTTTTAATTAAAGAATCCAAGTTTTTTAATATTCACATTATAAATAGTGGAATTCAAGTTACTATCACTGTGTTTATGTCTACGTTTTTTATTTTATTGGCTGAGAAATGTTAAATTCTAGAAAATATAAAACTTTTGAACGGCAAGATTATCTTTAACTTTTGAGTCTAATACGAATTTATTTCAGTTCTCCAGATACATAACAATATGACAACACTGTAAGCTCTGTGCAGTAAGAAACCCCCACCCACCCTCTCCCCTCTGCAGCCTTTTCACCTGTTTATAAAGGATAATAAAGAGCGCGGTGGAGGCGCCACATTTTCTCAACGACGGTCTTAACCTCCTCGGAAAGCATGGCAAAGTTTCACGTCTTGGTTTTAAGTGTCAGGCATCATTCTCTGACATAAAACCAAGCTCACCTCACCTCGATAAAACTACAACAACCACTGGCGCCGCCCGTGTCGACTTGCAGAACTAACGACAAGCTTGGAGCAACTTACGAAGACGGGGGGTATTAAACAGTACGGTTATTTTAACATTAAAAGTTGGATAGCGTTATGGAGGTACTAGTTATATATCGTGGCTTAGTTATAATAGAAGGTGCCTTCAACAAAATATTGGCGAACATAATAAAAAATAAAAGAATGAAGGTTTGTTAACAGAACAAACCTTCGTTCCTTTATAATATAGAATATTTACAAAACCTGGGCCCTTATTCTATAACGAAAATGAAATCACTTTGGTCTGATATCATTTCACGACAATAAAAATAACATTGATATGAATTGATTTCATACCGAAATTATTTCGTTTTCGTTATAGAATAAGGTCCCATTTATTCGTTAATGAGATATATTTAACGACTTCTCTGGATGAAATTAGTGCTTATCTAGATTAACAGTTTAATAATACGTAAAATAAAGTAATTGTGTCATACGAGAAAGTAGAGCACATAAAGAAATGGTTAACAAACAGTATCATTTCACGGTTAGCGGTTATTATCTACAAGCTTGATGAGATCTTGCAGGTATCAATGTGGACAATTCGCAGCACAGCAGTCGTCTATCTTGAGGGGATGTGGGTGAGTGGGGGAGGGAGGGGGGAGAAGAACCTCGCAAGGAGAGGAATTAAGGCACGAAGCCAGGCGTCGCGACGGCAAACCGACGTCGTTGTCGTGTTTTCACGATGTATAACATTCCGCACCAATGAGACTCAGTTCATCAAATTAGGGAGAGAAGACGCAAAAATTCAAACACGGGAATCGTACGTTAAGCGGAGTCTATGGTATACGTGGAGTGGAAGAATATCGTCGTCATGTGGGAGTCGTTCACAAGTTCTAAAGATGTATTTAAAATATAATACAGATGCTATTTTTTATTTAACGCATTTTAAATAGAACTCTACAATCTAACATAATCCATTATAAAATGTATGTAAATTAATTTAGATCTGTAACTAATGTGTAATATCCTGTTCACGCTGAGGATTCGATCACAATCCAAAATCTCAATCGTAATAAAATGTGTGTGGACTGAACTCATAAGCGAACTCGATCATGATCCAAATCTCAATTGAATTGTAACAACGCGATCGAAATCTGAATCATGATCGAATTCAAGGTCAAACAAAAGAAAATATTATTTTAAAACAAAAATCTTCAGAAGCATGCTCTAATTTGCATAAAACAAGGATTTAGAGTTCAACTTGAAACTTTCCACCATTTTGATTTCGATTATAATTGAACTGGATCATGATTGATGACAAGTTATAAGCATGCATATTCATTGCTATTGCTCAATATGAAAGATCGAGAATTAAGGTGTTGCAATTCTGAGTGTTAAAAACCTCTACCTAAACCGTATTATATTATGGAGTGAAGTAACAGAACGCCAGATTTGCACAAACTCTTAGCTCGTTCCAAAGTTGAATATTTTCATATCTTTATTCTATAGGAAGGGGTAGATCTTTAGTTCCGAATTTGACGACCAAACCACCCTCTCCACCCTCAGATAATAACCCGGACGTGCACCCTTAGCATCGTCGACGTATCTTTTACTGTTCTATCATCCCCTTGTGCCGGGGGGGCGGTGGTGGGGGGAGGGGGAGGGGAGGCAGTCTCCCGCAGGTGCTGCCATTGTGCGCGAAATAGCGGTCTCCAGCATCGAACACGCGGACATCAGAAGCCGATGTGACGCCGAAGCCGTGGACGACGATTACGCCAAGACGCCGGAACATCTTGCCAGCGTGGATAATGGCCGAGGAAAGAAGAAAGAAGGAACAAGAGCGAGAGAGAGTTTGCATTTTATGAATAGCTTAACAAAGAGGGAGAAGTGTAAAGCTAGGTAATTGCTCCCTGTGGCTGAAATAAAGAAGAATGAAGGAGTCGATGTAGAAAAGTACAATCGCGATTCATGCCGAGAAAAAGGAGAGGTTTGTAAATAAAGAAACAAAGAAAAACGTTAATAGATTTAATGGAGCCATTAACTTCTTTACACCGATTCTGAACTTGTGAATAGAAAACAATAAGTTGATCATTAGCTCACACGGAAAGTGTTTAGCTAAGATAGTTAACAAATCGGTATAAAATGAAGTAAAAGCTTAGTTCAATAACATATAAAACTAGATTTTATAACTAAAATTAAATGTACTTTTAAAAATCCCGTTTCTGCCACCATTTTGATATTTCATTTAACAGCAAATAATAAATATGCAACATATCAGCAGGAACAAAACTAATTTTAAACTCTTTGCTAGTTTAAAATATGTTTTCTTCTACAAGAAAATTAAACCCTTCTTCTGCCACCATTTGTAATCTGCATTCACTGCAACGTAACTTTGCGCGCTTTTGGGCGACTTGAAAACGTGCGCCATCTCCGCAAGATCGAGACACTGAAATGGTAATTAATGTTGCGGCTTGCCATCTTGCAATGATAATCACACAAGGGCGCTACCGCGTGTCGGCGGTCACGTGACTCACTAGGAGCAACTCGCTGACCTGCGCTGCGGTCTGCGGCTTCACTCCAGTTCAAGGGGCAGACCAACAAACCAAACAGAATCTAATAACCATTGCGCGCAACACTTGAATAATATTCAGAACGCTTCGTGGCTAATTGCCTCAGAGACATTGAAATTGCGTTGAAATTCTACTTCAGATTCTGAGTATTTGTAATAAGTCAAAACTGATGAGAATTTCATTTTGATACATTCATTAATGTTAATTTGACTGTTTCACATTTGAAGGGCAGGAAAGAACGCTCTGAGTCAATTTTATGAAAAAATGAGTTTAAGGTGAAATCTTGCTGTGATTTTTATGAGCTTTCAGAATATACCTCGGTTTTTTAGAAATATTGCCACATATTGCCACAAACTCTGGAAAAACGCAATTGAAATATCGATTTGTATGGAAGATAGATACAAGTTTCAACATAAAACTTCGTTTATCTCAGTTTCATCCGAATGTGACTTATAGCGTTCTTTCCCTGTACACTTCATTTCCATTAATTATTAAAAAGTAAGATTAATCACTATGTATTAGTAGTTTACTGAAGCAATGAAACAATCCAAATAAAGAAGAGCATACAGAAAAATTAAAAGTGTGTATAAACATTTTGCTTTTATGACAAACTGTTATTAAATATCTTTCTAATTTTGTATTAAGAATTAATTCTGTAAGAAAATAAAATAAATATCGCTGAACATTCTTAGTGAGTAATTTTTGTTACGAAACAAATAAGTGCACCCATGCTATTCTTTTGCCTTCACTTGTGTCGTAATTTTCAGAGAGTTCTTTATTGCTCCGTTAATTTTAATTATGATTATTCAAGAGAATAAACATCGCATAAAAAATAATAAAATCCGAGACCGAAACAAGCTCTAAACGGAAGGAATCTTTATTGCTTTCATTTGCGTAATTACGAAAACAGCCAAAAATAGCCTCTATAATAATTGATGTAACAAATTATTCTGCACAGTTCAAGAAACTCTAAAATTAAATCTTCTATTGTTTAATTGAATTTTTTTAATTGAATTGTCAATTAGTATGAGCTAGGAATCTGTTTTTGGGGTCGTATTATTGAGCCATCCATGCCTGTCGAGCCGGCAAATCGAATCAACATGTCTGTTGTGAAATGAGGCATATCGCGAGGGCGCTAGCTGTTAGCTCTGTGTTGGCATTGTGCTACGTGTTTGTTATGCATCATAACAGCCGTGCTCTGACAATAACAAGCACGTGGACGCGTCTTAATACGCGCCACCTCGAGGAAAAATACAGAAAATAACACGAAAATATATTAAAAAATCATAGTACCTAATTCTAATTAATTTTGATATCTGATTATACACTAAAGTAGGTATACCAAGTTTTTGTTAAAAATACTCTTGATCAGAGTAAGCTATTTATTTATTTGTATTCCTCTTGGTGATAAAATTATGACAAACGGTGAATAATATCTAACATAGGAAATAGCCCAAAAAATTGAAACTAAATGTGTGAATGGTACACTATGACTTTGACTGTGACCGCAATGATAAAATTATCTGAATGTCGGTTTCTGTGGAAATCTTCAATGGAGTCAGGATGATAGGAAGAGACGTGAGTATATTTCACATCTGTATATTGCAGGGATGTGGGAGGGAATATTTCACGATTTTAATCCGTTCTATACAACTAGAGAGAGTTCCCTATTTAAATGTTCCACAATTTCATTGCCGATTTCCAACCTAGACACAAGATCAACATTAATTTTAAATACAGTCTCGAACATATAAATCATCAATTAATAAAATAAGATATTTGAGAATATTGCACATTGTTCAATATTCCAGATTGGAATTATTGTTTTGAACCGACTTTCAGGAGCTAAAGTTTCAGCCAAGCTTGGATATTCCACACACGGCACCTAAACTTGTGCGACTTTCTTTTCGTCCAGCTCTCTGGCGGCTTAAGAAGATCTGGATAGACCGGGGGAATGAGGGGGAGGGGGGAGGGGGAGGAGAGAGAAGTCACGCTCCCCCTCCCCCTCACAAGCCCTAGATCCGAGCCCCAGTTTAATATCTGACTGGGGTGTAGTCATCTATCAGATCTAAACAGACAAGAGTTTTATTAAAAGTCGGAGCAGGCACGTCAATAGCCGTGGGGGGTGGGTGGGGGGCGGGGGCGGACTGCATGGGTGGCGGAGAGAGAAGAGAGAGACGAACAAGACGCAGGGAAGATACAATAAACTCCTGGGGAACGTGAACACCAGAATGAGACAAGAGACAGGAATGGGGAAAGATATCTGGGGAAAAGAGAGAAAGAAAAAAAACGAGTCGGATGGACAAAAATGTAAAAAGCTAAAGCTTGAAAAGACGGACAGAGCGAAATTCTTCTAGGAAAAAATATATCGTCGTTGTAAAGAATTCGCATTACTAGCGAGTTGTGAGACAGGATTCGAGATTTAAGATGGCCGAGGGTTAAAACGTTTATCTCGCATAGCAATCCACCAATCAGTGACGAGCTGAGCAGTGGTGGAGGCGCCGGGTTGGTGTTTTGCGATGGAGGTGCCAAGATCAGATCATTTACACTCGACACGGGGGGTGCCAATCAGTGACGAGCTGAGCAGTGGTGGAGGCGCCGGGTCGGTGTTTTGCGATGGAGGTGCCAAGATCAGATCATTTACACTCTACACGCAGGGTGCCAATCAGTGACGAGCGGAGAAGTGGTGGAGGCGCCGGGTCGGTGTGATGCGATGGAGGTGCCAAGATCAGATCATTTACACTCTACACGCGGGGTGCCAATCAGTGACGAGCTGAGCAGTGGTGGAGGCGCCGGGTCGGTGTGATGACGGTGGAGGTGCCAAGATCTGATCATTTACACTCTACACGCGGGGTGCCAATCAGTGACGAGCTGAGCAGTGGTGGAGGCGCCGGGTCGGTGTGATGCGATGGAGGTGCCAAGATCAGATCATTTACACTCGACACGGGGGGTGCCAATCAGTGACGAGCTGAGCAGTGGTGGAGGCGCCGGGTCGGTGTTTTGCGATGGAGGTGCCAAGATCAGATCATTTACACTCTACACGCGGGGTGCCAATCAGTGACGAGCGGAACAGTAGTGGAGGCGCCGGGTCGGTGATATGCGATGGAGGTGCCAAGATCAGATCATTTACACTCTACACGCGGGGTGCCATCAGTGACGAGCTGAGCAGTGGTGGAGGCGCCGGGTCGGTGTGATGGCGGTGGAGGTGCCACGATCAGATCATTTACACTCGACACGCGGGATGCCAATCAGTGACGAGCGGAGCAGTGGTGGAGGCGCCGGGTCGGTGTGATGACGATGGAGGTGCCAAGATCAGATCATTTACACTCTACACGCAGGGTGCCATCAGTGACGAGCTGAGCAGTGGTGGAGGCGCCGGGTCGGTGTGATGGCGGTGGAGGTGCCACGATCAGATCATTTACACTCGACACGCGGGATGCCAATCAGTGACGAGCGGAGCAGTGGTGGAGGCGCCGGGTCGGTGTGATGACGATGGAGGTGCCAAGATCAGATCATTTACACTCTACACGCAGGGTGCCATCAGTGACGAGCTGAGCAGTGGTGGAGGCGCCGGGTCGGTGTGATGGCGGTGGAGGTGCCACGATCAGATCATTTACACTCGACACGCGGGATGCCAATCAGTGACGAGCTGAGCAGTGGTGGAGGCGCCGGGTCGGTGTGATGACGATGGAGGTGCCAAGAGCAGATCATTTACACTCTACACGCAGGGTGCCATCAGTGACGAGCTGAGCAGTGGTGGAGGCGCCGGGTCGGTGTGATGGCGGTGGAGGTGCCACGATCAGATCATTTACACTCGACACGCGGGATGCCAATCAGTGACGAGCGGAGCAGTGGTGGAGGCGCCGGGTCGGTGTGATGACGATGGAGGTGCCAAGATCAGATCATTTACACTCTACACGCAGGGTGCCATCAGTGACGAGCTGAGCAGTGGTGGAGGCGCCGGGTCGGTGTGATGGCGGTGGAGGTGCCACGATCAGATCATTTACACTCGGCACGCGGGGTCCGAGGAACACTCCAGCAAGCAGGAAATGTGCAAGAATACTGCATAGTTCAACAATGACATGCAATGATTATCAGTATGATCAGTGTGATATGGCATTTATACGCTTAGTCAATTTTTACATCAAAGATTGCAATTAGTAATAATGTAATTATATATCATTTGATCTTTAATATATATAAAAAAATAACAATGTAAATAACGTTATAAAATAAGAAGTTTTAAAAAGTAATTGAATTTAAAATTGATTTGATACACTTTTATTGGTCTGGATAATGATTTTGTTAATTTTTTACAGAAAGTTTGGACACAAATACGCATCTACACAGGGAATTAATCAAGGTGCTTCTAAGGTCAAGAATAATTAACTTCCATTGAGAAATTTCAGATACATAATAACTATAAGCAATATACTATATGCAATGAAGGTAACTGAAAATTTCAAATGAAAATTTGGGGGTGTTCACATGTGATCGACAATTAAAAGTACCACAATGTTCATTCCCGGTATCACACCAAGACCCAAGATCAACATTAAATTTAAACACCGCAGTTATGAACCGAGGTCATGAAAAATAATATTTTCAAATTTAAATATTCCCAACCCCCTTTCTAAAATGCTACCAGCCACACGACCACGTCAAGCCAAAACCTATCATCCATCCCGGGGCATTATTCAATGAACAGTCTTCTAAATAGCTGGTTATTAATGCCGCCTCCCTCCGCTCTGATCCCTCAGTCAACACGCTGCGCTCTTGCTGCATGACGCCGCTTGTTAATCCGCGTCGCGACGTGAGGCGTCCATTCAATCCGACGTCGATTCCGGCCCATTAGATACATTCACCAACACACTCGTGGGATTAAGCGAGTAAATAGACAGCGATTAACATTGGTCGATCTGATGCCAGTTAGCATACTGTATAGAAGACGAGGAAGATTCCAACAAAAATAATTGATAGTAGCGTGGTATTTTATTTTATAAACTGGGAACATTGATGAAAATAAATTTCACCCGGTAAAGCATGGGATAGTGTTTGTTCTTTAATTAAACACTTTCATCCTACTGAACACTGATATAATTTTAAATTTTTGGTGAGATAGTTTGAAATTAAACAGGATTGTCGAATTTCTTCTCCGCATTTTATTAAATTGTGGCAATATATGGAAGTCCAACTTTCAATATAAATAGATCTAAAATAGAATTATAATTTCTAAAATAAATATTTTCTCGTATACTTTTGTATTGTTGTGTCAATTAAAGAGGCAAAGTTGACGAAAGCTGTCAAGAACCATATTCTAATATTTGATTTTCTACAACCTACTCGAATACGAAAGGGCACGTCAGTTTCCTCCAAGATCTAATATCAATATATAAAAGCTCCTAATGAAAGCTCGTCTTCACTAAGTGTCACAAAGAGTCAAAGCGACGCCGCCGTCGCAGTGAATCATCCTCCGCCGTCGCGACGTGGAACATACGGACGTCGTCGTCGCCGATCAGGATCAGGATCAGGACAATCTCACGCACCAGTTGATCGTCGAGACACGTGACTCTGTGCGGTGGGCGAGAAACGGCCACGTGGCGGACGCTATTTACAAATTGCCCGCTAGGAAGTGAAACAGTTTGCGCCACGCGTCTCCCCCCCCCCTGCCCCCGCCTCGGGGGGCGCACGCCCCACGCTCGCGGGTAATGAATTTGTTGTGTGGACCGCCCTCGACGTTGGCGACTTAGACGCGTGGCCTTGAGATGGAACTCGCATTGCTCTGTTTGCCAATTATTTGCCACCGTGGGACCTACGTGTCGCCAGAGGGCAAGGTCGGTTCAAATTAAGTTTCTCCATGCAAAAATCACTTAGGAACAAAATCACAAAATCACTGGAAAACAATGCTTAAAGTGGCGCGATCACTCGAGGCATAGTCTCAGATCTTCATAATTTTTTGTGTACTTATTGATATTCATGCCATACACAGTCCCTGAAAAAATTGAACACTTCTCGTGTCTAGTTTCTGAGATAATTTGAGTTTTCTCCCCCATTCATCTTAATATGGCAGCCAAGTAAAATTGTGTCATTTTTAAGCTAAAATGAAGTCCTAATTTTTTTTTACCACTAGATTTTAACAAAAAACTTTTTTTTCTGGTAGACATATGGACATACTATCAGTAAAAAAATGAAAACAATACCAGTGTGCTATTTTGAAAGTTATTAACCAAATTCTAAATGATTTTCCTATACCTCGCATGTTAAAGTTTTGTTAATTCTGAAAAGACTTAAAATTGAAAACTCATTATTGGGCGGGAGTTGCAAACAACAGGACAATAAATGAGTATTTTATACTTTAATATAGTTTAACTGTTGTAAAAAGTTTTATGAAATTATAATTTCAAAAATAAATAAATATGTGCTATATCGAGTGCTCGCGTCAAATGTATGTGAATACAAAAACAAAAATATTTACTACACCTACGTTTCTTCAATTCCCATTTCGTATGAGAAGGAATGTAGATATTTAAAATTTATGTGCGACAAATTTAATGAGTCTGAATTGAACTTCACAGTTTCTGCTTTTCGCAACTTATTGTGAGACCAAAGAGCAAGTTGCAAAATACTGAGGACTTGCACTTCAAAGACCTCTGGTTCGATTCCCTGGGCCGTCTGTCCCGAGTTTGTCACCATTAGCATAGTTGCACACTACTAAAATAAACATAATCAAATCTTTTGAGATATAATATTTTGACACACATTTTATACAGATAAATTAATCAGTTATAAATGTTGATTGATGATTCACATTTTGTTAAAAGCAGATAGACGGATCGTAACTCACACCACATCATATTTCACTATTCGTTGTGCTCGTGGATTTTTTAAATTATTGCAAAATACCAATTGGATTTCTGCATATTTTGTTGAAGTTAGTCCCTGGATAACGGTGGAATGAATGTGTAAAATCCTGTTGACTGGAGCTGGATGTTGTCTCCATGAATCACGTTTATTGGTGAATATCAGACCGACTCCGATGATGAACACCCCCCCCCCCCCCCTCTACCCCTTGGGACAGCAGCAGGATTAATAGCAGCACAGGACTCAACGTGATTATATGCACGGGTGAGATATTATAACATATTATAAGACAACTTTTGAAGAGGTAAAACGGTTTGGTTCTTTCTTGTTTCTACCCCAGGACGATAAAGTCGGATAAAAATCATCATTTAATATAATTAAAGTAATTGCTGGGAATGTGATTGGGATTGCAAATAACGAGGCACACAATTGTCTCAGAGGAATTGGAAACTTCCTGACTTTTCTCCTGAGGATTCACAAGTTTTCTGACTCTATTCGTGGAAAAGCACAACATTTTTTTCCTAGAAGCACGCGAGAAGATGCATTGAATCTACTTGGGCTCCATTACTTGGGGTGTGCGTTTTAACAGCTGTTGAACGTATACCTATCTTTTACGTAGATTTTATTTCCTTTCAATCGTGGTACAAAATACAAGTGCCTTAAATCTAGTATATTTTAGTATAGTTTATGACTATGTTCCTTGTCTCCACTTTCAGCACTTTTCCTTCCTGGTTATACCTAGGGAAATAATTTCAGAACTAAGTAGAGTGTATTATGGATGGTATCCCAAACAAAGTACTCAAACACTGTCGTGAGCCCCTTTCTATCCCGCTTACAAAGTTGTTTAACCACTCGCTGCAAGCTGGAAAGTTTCCTACACGATGGAAGCACTCAAACGTCACGCCGATCCTCAAAAAGGGAAGTCGGTTCCATGTGTCCAACTATCGACCTATTTCGCTGTTATCGGTGTTCTCAAAAATTTTTGAGAAGATTATCCACAAGAATATTTATTCGCATGTCGCCAAGCACATTGTGGTTGAACAGCACGGCTTCGTGAAGGGCCGGTCGACTGTGACTAATTTGGTGAAATATACTACTGACGTTGCCTTTCATATTAATGAAAAAATACAAGTAGACGCAATCTACACGGACTTTTCTAAGGCATTTGATTCGGTAGATCATCAACTGTTGGTTCACAAACTCCGAGGCTTCGGTATTGATGGGAATCTTATCGACTTGATTACAAACTACCTTTCTGGACGGACGCAGTCAGTGGTCATCGATTCTGCGAGCTCCAGGCCGGTTCAAGTTACGTCGGGTGTCCCGCAAGGGTCCATACTTGGACCCTTATTTTTTACCCTTTTTGTGAATGACATCCCGAGGAAAATCAAGTCTAGGTGTTTGCTGTATGCAGATGACTTAAAGATTTATATGCCAGTGAATAATGTGAGAGATTGTTCTCGACTCCAAAAAGACATTGACAGCCTCGTGAACTGGTGTTCTCAGTGGAACCTAAAGCTTAATATATCAAAGTGTAATGTTATAACTTTCACAAATAAAATTAAACATGTTGTTGGTTTTAATTATACTATGGGTGCTGTAGCCCTTGTAAGGGTTAAATCAGTCAAGGACCTTGGCGTTTTTATTTCTTCTGACTTAACTTACAACTTACACATTGACTTTATGAAATCCAAGGCCCTGAAATTACTTGGTCTGTTGGGAAGGAATTGCTTTACTCCTTTCAGCAAATCAACTAATAGACTGTTGTTTTCTGCAATTGTCAGACCTCAGATAGAGTACGCCAGCACTGTATGGAATCCCTACCATGTAACTAAAATTAAGTCTATAGAGAGTGTTCAGAGACGTTTCGTCAAGTCAATGTGTTTTCATTCTGGTGTAGTATATAATGGTTTGGAGTATGACTCGTTTTGTAAAAATATGAATCTGATACCACTACACGATAGGCGTAAAATGGCTGACATGGTATTTCTTTACAAATTAATGAATGGGCTATTGGATACTGACCTTGTGCAACTTTTAAATGTGTATGTTCCTGTACGATTGTCAAGGTCTCGCCAATTTTTTAGAGTGTCACCTGTCAGAATAGATGTTTTTAAATTTTCTACTATAAATAGACTGCAAGCCACTTTTAATCATTTTTATAACTTGTGTAGTGAATTAGATGTTAATTTTAATTCCTTGACTGAGTTTAAAGCATTAATTTTACGACATCTGTGATAATTTTTACTTGCTTTAAATGTTTAATTCCTTCTGTGATATACCCTATGTTCTTTTTATGTATTCCTATGACTATGTGCAATTTTGTATGTAATATGTGTTTTTATTATATTTGTACTTGTGGGCTTGCCCGTTACAAATAAAGGATTAATAATAATAATAATAATAATGTCTTTACCATTTTGGTAAAAAAAAGTGCTGAACATTGTTGGTTGCAGAACAAACCCATTTTTTCCCTGTGTGGAAATCTGATGCGTGGCCAGTCACTTGAGCAAGAGTATGTGATACTACACATGAACACTGATGATTTTCTATTAGCTCATTCGTTCGCACGCTCACAACAGTAGTTGGAGATTAAATCTATGTGCAGGAGGGAACAGGTTTTTAAGGCCTCTTTTCGAAAACTAAACCGGCGTTGAAAGTGGGCCCACCGCTGAGCGCCGCGCGCCTAAAACGCTATTTCATAGGGGAGATCGGGTGTTTGTTGAACATGATAATCCGGGGGAGTGAGAACGTCCCATCAGATTGACTCCATGCGAGATGGATGTATTGTCTTGTAATCTGTATCTGATACTGCGCATGGGCAGAGGGCAAGCCATGGGTGGCATTTATAAGCTGGGTAATTCTCTGCCAGATCAAATATCATTAAAAAAATGTACTGTCTTTGTTTACCAGCAGAATCAATGTGACTTTTATCTCACTTCTTCCTTAGCCTGTTCACTTATTTGAATCAAATTTAACTTTAATATACCTAGAGTAAATTCGTCAAATATTCAACTAAAAATCTCTATTTTAGGGATATTTAAGAATAGTATTAATTCACTAATAGAGTGTTGAAAAGTTAATTCCATATCAATGGTTGTTGCCAAGGCAATAAAGTCCTAATCAACAGTTGAACATGAACAAAACGAACGATATAACAGTATTGGAAAACCAGACCTTATTAATAGTGTGCACACCATTGTACTTTATCAACTATCATTATAAAAGTCATGATTATAAATCTCTACGGATTCAAGTATGCACGTATTGTAAAATGGTGGGACAGGAAAGAGCAATAATTTATTTTAGATTTTTAATATTTTGTTTCTCCGGGGATGTTTAGTTAGGTGACAAAGATTTTTCAATTCTGTAAGAATCTAATTTCTCAACAGATATCACAGTGAAACTGGTGCTAGGATGCATGATCGGCCGTGAGTCACATGGTCCATGGCTGAAGCTGCACAATAGAACGTCGCTCTTGCGATGTTCACACGGCACCTCCACACGCTCCCAACTTCGCCTCAACAATGCGGAGCTATCCGCTCAGATCTCAAGTGATTGTTTAACAGTCGACTAGTTCCGCCTAGTTCCGCCAGCGTCGTGCGTGAGTGTGACTCAGTTGATACAGGTGATCGAATACCTGTTGGTGTGTGACAAACAAGGCACTTCACACGTCCCCCTCACCCCTTGCCGGGGAGAGGGGGGAGGCAAACACTTGGAAATATATTGGATGGTAAGTACACAGCAAGAGATCGTGAAGAAATCATAGAAGGAAGATTTGCTCGAATGAAGCTTTTTTGTAAAAGTGTGGAGCTTTTATTACTTATATAAAATTGTGATATAATTTAGTTACCCGGAATAAAAATGATATCTAATAACTTCGGTTTCCGCATCCACATAATACATATTATTCTCTTTTACTTCGTTTACAACGTGTAGCTGGGGAAAAGTAGCTATGAAAAAGAGCGAAAACTTCATTAAAAGAAGCCTGGAAACTGGAAACTGGAAGCAGCGAAGCAGCCGCATTTTACGAAATGAAATCAGGGAAAAATCCTCGCGAGTGATGTAAAAATGAGAGCAACTTCTGTGAGGAGCTACGAGAGGAACACGATTCGATGCAATAAGCGAACTGCAAAGGGTTTTTATCCGAGGCTCGAGGGGTGGGAAGAGCGATTCAATGAGCGCAATTCGACGATAAAAGAAGACTTTCATACATATATACAAACACCCCATTGGCATTATTCTTTTGATCTACAATAGAAAGAGAGACGGGGGTATCAAACATCAATATTGAAATTTCAAGTACCTATTGAACACTCTTTGCTTAATTAAACGGCAATAAGTAGAATCTCGTATTCTCTTTCATGCAGGATCGTTCTCGTTTATTATTGCTGTTTGTCTCTTCCCATTGGTACATCGGACTCGAGCCACAAGTGCGGGAATAAAATGCTTTGTCCGAATCCAATTGATTTTATTATCAAATTTATTCGTTTCTACCTGACCCTCCCGTTGCTCTGTTAGAATGTTTTATCTCTGTTTGGCATGTATAAGTCCGCATAAATAACATATACAAAATTGTGGAATATCATAGAGGTAAGAAGGTAATATTAAGCCAAGTCAATGCCTAGAAAAATATACAAATCGGCACAAAAAATTATAACATTTGGAAACGATGATCACTAATCGATCATTTCAAATAAATTATCAGAACTATGAGAACTTTAAAAAACATGATTTGTGTGGCGCTCAACAATTGAGTTGTCAGAACTTAACCATCTTATAAAATAACATCGAGACTTTTTAATAGGTACATCTTTATTATTAATCCGTCTTGATACTCAATGATTCACTGTGTAAATTCTAATATTGTTTATTCTTAACCAATAGTATTAGGTACCTAGGTACTATTTTATTGAGCTGGATCCCAGAGGTCACCCATATTTTGTTTACCCATATATTTTTCTAGCTATCATTTTATTTCAATAAAGTGACTTTCTCTCTTTTTCGTGAAATATACATGAATGTTTCAACACGAAGATTGGAGCACGTCGATGTAAAAAAGTTGATTCTGTATTGAATCAACTTCCTAAGATAAGTGCTAATGGAATATACTATAGTAACATCAACTAATTCAGAGTTACGTAAAAGTCACCATATACACATCTACATACTCGATTCCTATCATTATTAAAGAAACTATATAAAAATGGTACCCATGCATGTTTGAAAAGGGTGGTGTGGAAACTTGTTGCACAGAAGGCACAGGGGAGTGAGTTCCCACGCCTTGTTGATATCACTGATAACTGATAACAGCTGATATCCAGCCGCACGGGTCTTGGCGTGTACCGCCTGATAACAAGACAAATATTAAACATATAATCTGGACAAGTTCGGAAAACAATTGCGTTATTTCTCACGGTGGAAAAGGTACAGGAGGCAAAGTCATAAAACTAATCAGAGGTGATGTATTTACTCAAGAATGATCATCGAATGACAAATTTATTGTTTAATTAACAACTAGACAAATTATATGAATATTTACAAGAATACGTTCACAATAATGAAATTAAGTTCGATTAATAATTGAAGTAGAACATTTGAACCATAGATGATTTCACTTTCAAACTATTATTCATTGTCATGTATCAAGAAAATGTTAATTTTCACAAAATAAATTGTATCCATTGTTCTCTTTTATATTGTTATATTTACTTTGCTCCTGTACTTCATATTGTTAATAACATTAGGTATTTGACTCATTAAGCTTTTTGGTTGTAATTTTCCTGTGGAACAATAAAATAATATGTCGACAATAAACAAACATACAAACACTCTGCGTAGCAATCAAAAAACTATTCCAACCAAGAAACTCACATCTACATATAATTGTCTTCTAAAAGGTATTATTCAAAACCAACCAAATATATTGCTACCAAAACAATAAAATTCTCAATACATTTATCTAACTTTTCTTCACACTTTGCTTATAACTCTCGTGACCAATGAAGACGTGAAGCGACGTGTTTGTGTAACCCCTGATCAATTTGTTGGTAGTCTCTCCTCTACCCAATGAGTCTCCACCCCAGCCTCCATTTTGATAGTAATTTAGTAGGTAGTGAGTGCAAACGAGGCACACTGCTGATGCTTCTAATGACACAGACCCGCACACGCATTCGTTGTGAAGTGAAAACAACTTTTCAAAGTCGCGGAGACGGAGAGGTTTTGGCGGCAATGGCAATTACTCATTGAGAATGTTCTTTTCCTAATGAACGCTTTCTCTCTCTCTCTCTTTCCCCTTTCCCCACACCCATCACCACCCTGGTGTTCACCCGTGCTTACTTATCCAAGGCATGTTACTCACCCCCACCCCCTCCCACTCCCCTACGACTATTTTCACGCTGCCTTCTAAACATGCTTCTAACAAAATGTCTTTGCTGATTGGTAAATTATAAAGTTAAAATATCGAAAAGATTTTGAGGGAAAAAAAAGATTTCTATATCACTTTCTTTGTATGTATTTTCTGATATCAGGAGGCCAATTCTTGAGTTTTCATGTTTTGAAACCATGTGTGTTTTCATTGTTTAAAACGTAAAAAAGTTGAAGGCTAAGCAATAGTTGTCAATGTTTCAAGTTAAGGACAAGCAAGGACAAGGACATTTTAGCTTCTTACTCAGTTTGTGTTGTGGATCAATCAAGTTTTATCTTATTTGAATTCAAAGAATCCCAATAGTAAGCAGGTAGTACTATAGATAGGTTACCGTGTAGCAATTCTAGATCTAATAATTTATAGTACATTTAATATGAAGTGACCAGGTAAAAAAGGAAGGTTCAAAATGACTCGTTTATGAACAATCATGACCAAATAAACAATCAGAATAAATGTGCCTAAGACAAATAAACGAAGAGGCGAAATTCATCAAACACGAAAGTACTTGGAATCTAAAAGGCAGAAATTCATTTTATTGAACATATTAGTATTACTAGGAAAACGCTCAGTGTAACGCGTTGATAAGCGAGCACGGGTACGTGCAAATTCTCGAACCGGAAATGCGTACACAACGCACAGAAAACATATACATCCATATGGAATTGATTATGATATCAACTTAAAAGTGTATGCTTTTCATCGAAACTTTAAAATAGCATCTAAGCACCTGGTTCATAAAGCAAATCAGAATCAATTTTCAATTGGCACTGGAAAACATTCATTTCGATACTTCATTACTGACAGATATTAAAAATGTAAATAACTTCATACGTTCTTAACTGATTGGGATGAAATTTTGTAAAATAAGAGACAATATTGGTCTTAATGATCATGCAAAATATGAGTTTGATCAGAATTATCGAAGACCGTTTTCATTTTTCAGCCTATCAGGAGATATTTATTTAAATTTTAACCAATGAATCTGAGTAACGCGTTGATGAGCGAGCACGGATACGCGCAACACCTCGAACCGAAATTCTGTCTATCGAAAATGTCATTAAAAGCCAATAATTCTAAAATTTCGCCACAGATTTGTATAGAAATCTCAAAACATTCCTAAAATATTGGTCCAAATAACCATGCAAAGCTTTAAGTTGATCAATTGAACCTTTATGATTGAACTGTTCCGTGTTAATTTTCAAAAATCACAGGATCTCCTTCAAAAAATATACCTGAGACCACTCATATGATATAAGTGTGTCTACACAATATCAGATCGACTGTTGAACGGTCATTATCAGTTTCATTTGCGTTTGAAAGTTTCTGCTCTAACTACCTTGCCTTGAACTGAAGAGTCGAAGTCGCCGTGAATTTGACAGCCAACACGCTAATAGTCCGTAAAATGTCAATAACGTTTGGATTTAAACACAGATTAGTATGAAAATTGTCAAAAATGCAGATAATGTTGGACCCAACCATCATGCGAAGTTATAAGTTGATCGTTCAATCGATTATAGTTTAAATTTCTAAAAACACAGGAAAGATGGTTTTAAATTTTAACCAATGGGAGGATTTGGCTGAAACTTTGTTTGATTGGGTACAATGTTGGGGGTAATGACTTGTCAAAATTTCAATTTGATCAAAACAACCAATCGAAAGTTAATTTTTTTTAAATTTGAACCAATCAATGGATTTCAAAAAAATTAGGGTCTGCAACAATCAGAAATGTTACGTACATGTGTGCAAAATTTCAGCTCGATCGAAGAAAAACTCTGACCTGTATATCGTCAGTAACAGAAAAAAAAAAAAAAAACAAAAAAAAAAACAGAGGTCCGTGCCAAAAGAGCCAAATGGAGACGCTCGCTTCGCTCGCTCAACAATGGTATCTGCCTCTTCATCGTCATTTTGACGAATAACGATTTCGATTCACCGAACAAACCGAACTTGAAGAAAGCCCTTAAACCTATGTTACATCACAAACTTAGCTTTGCAGAAAGCTGTGAGAAATGTAAGTCTAATTTTACTTTTAATTAAGTTCTGTCATTAATCAAGTGAACACGCTCCACCGACAGATCGGTAACGTCTCGCGCTCGAGGGCACATGACCTACACCCTCACCCAACCCAACGAGTACTACAAACACAAGGAAAAGAACGCGAGAAAGAAACTGCCGAATTTCATTTCGAGTTTCTTGAGAAATGTCTTCTTGTCTCCTCCTCCCCCAACCCCTTGAGTCATGTGTCTGCAATACATTCAAGAGATCGAGGCTCGCTGGTAATTTTAATGATTCTGAATTCTCCTTACTGAAACTGAGGGCTAGAGTAACGAGAGAGCATCAATTTCACATTCAAGAAAACAGAATCAATATAGGAACGAGATTTGAATTTGAATCTCGCGCCGAGACCTGAACAAGAATTATGCACACTTTTCTGAAACAAGCTTTCAAACTATTCCGATCGCATTTACCAGGAATGGATTGATGACAATAATCAGGTAGAGAATGTGAGTTATTTTAGTTAAATATGAACTACAAATGATATTAATGAACATTCGGTCAGCAGTGCCATGCAAAATGTAAAATGACCAATCAAAGAGCAACAAAATATTCCAATAATTCATCAACAAGTCCAGCCATAGAATTCCAATCTATTTGAAAGTAATTAAAAACATCAATCAGATTATTGTGTGAAATCAATCATGTTCGTTGTTATTAGCATTAATTATTAGTGAATTTATGCATTTCCCAATAGGAAATGATTTGCGTTTTCATCTCAACGTTGAAAACTTATTTATTATTTCCACCGTTATTTAATTCTAATTTGTTTATTTGATTTCGGTTTGTTGTCTGTGATCAAGATGAACGAATTATTTTCTTCCTGCCCATTGTTCTGCCAACTTTAATAACTCCATGGATTTCGTAGTTTCAGAGAGTTGGGGCTACTTGTGGAGTGACTCTCCCATAGAAATGCCAGGGATATTACTAACAGGGGGGAGTGAATCACCCCCACCCCCACCCCCACCTAATCCGGCAATAACCCCTCTGCGGCCTTCATGGGGGGTCATCTGCTTGTCCCAAAAGCTGGAGGAACAATATTGTCGCAGCTCGGAAGCGTATGCTGCGGATTAGACAAACCCACCACGACGATAAAATGGGAGACTCGGTCAAAACGCCAACCAACTTCCTCGGAAATAAATCGACGAATGTGAATTATACTCAGATGATTTTGTTTGTCATAAAACACTCATAGCAGGTGTCCTATTGCTTGTAGAATAATAGACGTTGTGTCGAAGTGATTACAGCAAATCCACAAGGATCAGAGCCATTCAGAATAACAAGAACAAAAAACTCGTAAAATATGTAAACCAATGAATTTAGGGAGTCGTTTTGGTAACGTGTACAATATGACTATATTCATTGCTGATCATGGGGGGGGGGGAGGGGGGGAGACAAAAATCTAATACAATGCGTATAAAAGTGAACGTTACAATTCACCTTGACGAACGTCTGATTTCAGTTGCGTGCGCTTTTACGATTTAGTTTCATGTCAATCATACCTAATAGGTGAGATTTAGTATTTGAAAAGTGATGCCACTGTATTTTGCTTTATATTGTGTCGAGCAAAATGTTATTATTACCTACATGAAATTGTAATAAGAAAAGTAATAATACGTGTCAAAGGTATAGATTTGGAAATAATTCTGAACTGAGAAACATATCGCAGTCTTATGATAAGATTCGGTAACTCTAAAATAAATAAAATTGAAAATCATCTCGTTCAATCGACAATTTATGTCATTTCAAAATGTTAATTCTCCAAATCCAGAGAAACTGATGGTGTATTCATTAAATTCCTAACAAATATTAATTATCGATGTTTCCTAACTGAATTCCACAGATACTAAAAAAATGTTAGGTATAGGTATAGTATAGGTATAGCGATGAAGTTGAAATATTGTCTCCGCAAGATACTTTCATCAAAGCAAACTCTAATTAATATAAGAAAAACTAAGGGTAGAAAATAATCCTTGTATATTGTCACTTGAGATGCTAAAAGTGATGTTGAGATTGCAATATTCCACCACTTATTTACTGCAAGATGTCTTTTGACTCGACAGAGCTCGCTGGTAAAACTCACCGCTCCAAGACAACTAATTGCTCAAACATGATGGAGTTTCAATTGGGTTGCTTTAATCATCCGTCTGGAGATGATTCAATTAGCCAAGAAGACAATATTCCTTGAAGTATACGGAATATTGCTACACAGAAACCTTTCATGATATCAAAATATTGTCTCCACAATCAAAATCTACAAGAGCATTTGATGGAAAAACAACTAACATTACCGGTATAATTTACAACTATAGCATCTTTATATTTTTTTTAGTGGTTATTGAATTAAACTAATGGCGCCAGATGAATGAATGATTATGATGATTATGAATATATGGACTGAAGGCCTATTAGTAGGGAATTGTCTCAGCAATTGCCCTTCGCCTGAAGGAGACAACGAAATAACCTCAGTCGGGAATGTCGGGTGCGGTAATCGAAAGGGCATTACTTCCTCAGTCAACTTGCCATCCGTAAGATCAAAGCCAGTAGACGATTTAAAAAATTGTAACTGGAAAACTGTTGTATTAGTTTTGAGTTTTCCACATGAAATGAACATTTTCTGCTACTTTGGCCTGCCTCTTTTATATTATGCCGATTAAACGTCTAGAGAAGTTTGTACTAGAAAAGATATCAATACAATAATGTATTCATTTATGCAGCTTGCCATTGAACACTTGTATGATATTTCATTTGTACCTTACACATACATAATCATATATAGACATTATAATTTCTAAAGCTTCGTAAACGAACTTTGATATCATCATCAACAAATAATTATTCCTCATCAGATTATTCCTCCCTGAATTCTATAAAGAACAAGTTCTCATTACAACAGTTCGCCTTTGTGCAGTTCGAACTGTAAGTGAATGCACGCCCCTTCGAATCCCGCTTTGTACCCGGCAAAGTCATCAGTGCTCATCGTTATGGATGAGATGCTAGCAATAGGCGACGCCACGGCCTCCTCCGACACAGACCTCGACGTCGCGACGTCAACAAGAGTGTCAAAAACAGCTGCTGCCATCGATGAAGATTTGTGGGAGGTGGGGGATTGCGGGGCACATGTGGTTGTTTACAATATTTATGAAATGGAAGCGGTATTGTAATTTTCAATTAAAGATTTTTGGGTATTGTTTCAATATACCATTTTTAATATTGACTCGGTTGGAAGATTTTTAATAAATGTATTTACTATATTGCGTTTATATGCGCAGTGTAGCGTTGGCCAACTTGAATTTTAAATAATATCTTTGGTAGGTATAGGTGTTTACACGTTCGTGTCAAAATAAATTTCGTTCAAATTGTAGAAACCGATGTACAGAATTTAATTCATTTGCATTATTTAAATTTTAAAGTATATAAAATTAATGTATCTATTATGTTTAAATAATACCTATTAATAGATCTATTTTACGGGTTTAGCTGCATATTCTTTATTTCTTAGCCGTTTCGAAAGTTACCCAATTTGCCTTCTCAAAGGCGCAAAATATTATAATATCTATTAACATGAAGTGCGCAGCGCAGAATCAACGAATATAAGGATTGTTTGTTTAGCTCATTTCATTATTCCTACTCACTGATTTAAGCAATTGTACGACGAAACAAGGAGTTGATTTAAAATTTAATTTAATTATATAACTTCAAAGCCCAAGCAGTATCGTATATCAAAGCTAGGTATATAGGAAATATTTTGATTTTCTCTTTTAAATACAATAAAGGAGTCCTGTGTGCATAATTTCACATTCAACTAATAAGTAATAAGAGAACATTCTCACCTATATATTATCATGATCGTATCAGGTAGAGAAGTGCATAAACAAGAACAGAGTTAGCACATACAATCATTCCGAATGGGAATCCAAGTTGATTACTTCGCACTTCCTTTATCACATTGAAATCAGGTGAAGTGCATGAAACTCGCTGCGCTTTGTCTCGCCGTGATCCTATTATACGTCGCATCCTATTGTTGCGTCAGAAGGGTCGAGCGCTAACACGTGCCGTGCGCAAGTGTCTCTGCGCACCTGCTGGCCACTGGCAGCAGCGCAGCATTTTCCGCAAGCTTTCGTCGCGGAAAAACTTGGCGCAAATATCCGTAGCATTGACATTCGATACGCAGAGATGCAGCTGCATCCATGTCACGGAAATTACGACAGGATTTTAGCCCCCCTTTTTCTAGGGGTGGAATTCATTACGACGACACGCCGTAGCAATTATTGCGCAAATTTGTCAGTGGAGGAGAAGAGATTATCCTATTGCAATCGCCGTTATAGTATCTCGATATTTCATTCCAAACTTTGACTGCATGTGTTATTGAAGCAAATCTGTGTAAAACTTTAATACAGTGAATACAAAGGATTTGTATTCCTGTTACATATTTCACGCTAATTTGATGCGGTCAACCCTTTTACAGAAATAAAATCGGGTAGTATCTTCATTAATTTATATTTTAAACTCAGTTATGAACTATTTTATCAGTACTTGGAGTAAAAAGGGTGTAAAATAATTTCGATTTGATCGCCTGAAGACTTATAAATATGCCTCGTTTATTTAGTCTACACCCTTGAACAAAATGTTTCTCCATGGCACATAGGAAGTTAGACTTCTGTTCGAGGGTGCAGACAGCGCTCGCTATATTCAGATATGGTCATTGATCAAGATGGAATGTGCGTATATCTTCTCTAACCGTCTCACGGCTGACATTCTGAAGGCAACCCTCACTTCTTAAATATTTTACTTCCAAATATAATATTATTATTAAAAAGTAGGAGACGAACTGAATCAGCATTTTTTAAATTAAAAACTAATTTAAAAGAAAACGTCGATGCCTAAATTAAGATTTCCAATTAGTTTCTTAAAAATTCTCTTCATGCTCTGGTACGTAATTAAGCCTTGAACTTTCATTAAACTTTTTAAAAATTAAAACTTTGGATTCCTCTCTTTGGCTTCATTGCATTGATTACCATATTGATGAATTAATATCAATTGCTGAGGACTGCAATTTTATAGCAGGTTTTTCTAAATTTACTATGAAAAGTCCTTAGAAGATGGGATTCTTCGAACCATTGTAATGCCCATGATAACCGTATTGTATGCGTAGGTATTATTCTTTAATTGCGACACATATTAATTTGTGAACCGACATTTGAATTGATAAGAAGACAAACATTCCATTAGCAAAGTTATGGAACGTGCAAAATACTGATAAAGAATTGGCTTTACCAATCTGTTCATACTTCGTTACTAAGTAATCATATTGTGTGCAAATTGATTTTCATCGACCATCGTATTCTATCCCGCCAGAATAGCTCAAGTCGTTGGTATGAATACCTGCCAGTCCACTGATCATTGCGGTGATGGACCACAGACATCCAAGAGATATGAGACAGAAGCGACCAATAACCAACCATCATCCATTCCAAATCAATCCTTCCAATCAAATATTCATCATTGTCAAATGTTGCAATAATATCATCAATGTTAATTAACGGCTACTATCAATCAAAATGTTATCAAATGAAGGGTACAGGGAAAGAAAGCTATGAGTCACATTCGGATAAAACTGAGATAATCAAAGTTTTCGTTGAAACTTGTATCTATCTTTCATACCTACAAATCGATATTTCAATTACGTTTTAAGACTTTGTGGAAATATTTTCTAAAGCCCAAGGGTATATTCTGAAAGCTCATAAAAATTACTGCAAGATACACATTAAAATATTTTTTTTAAATGGAATCACAGCATTCTTTCCCAGTACCCTTCAAATATTAAAATGTACGTCGAAATTTTTACGTTGATAAAATGTCCTCTTGCGTGCTATACGTAGGATTAAGACTGATTTTGATATTTTGATCAGATTTGCTATAAAATACATTAAATGACACAACGCTCTATCAGGTACGGTGTATCAGGTTGTGTCACATGAAAGGAAAGCAACACTAAATAATGAAGGAGAAATCGTTAAAATGAAGAGCCGTGAATGGCGTTGTGCGAAGGTGAATGAGGAATGAAGTGCGAGGGAGAGGATTGGAAGGAGAGAGAGAGAGAGAGAGAGAGAGAGAGAGAGAGAGAGAGAGAGAGAGAGAGAGAGAGAGAGAGAGAGAAAGCCAATGAATCCACCGGTATGAGCGTCGCTGTGTGAAGCATTGTTGGCTATTTCAACCATTCGACGTGGAATGTGAATAGTGAATTCCAGGCAACGTCTACATGCTGACGCGACGGTGACACGACGCGACGCCTATACCGACGCCGACGCCGACGTCATGGTCAGTGGTAGCCAGTGGAGAGACAAACCTGCAGTCAGCAGAATAAGGAAGTTTACTGGAAAACACATTCATGGTATAATAATTTTGTTGTTGTGAAGGGATGAATAGTTTTCATGAAATCGATTTACCTATTTTAAATTAGGATTCAGAAACATTTATCTGTTTTAGAAACAGTAAAATCTACATTGACGTCATAATTATTAGTATTGCCAAATCATAGTGTCAAAATCATAGCAACATTCGCCATGGTAAAAAGGTTGTTAAAATTATCATTCAACCGTCACAGCCATATTTTGGTAATTTATTCTAAATTACGTCTCGCTCTGTATTTGCCGACAAAATGTCGCAAGACATTTGAATGGATAATTAAGAATAAAAATTTAAAATTTTGGGGTGTTAGCTGTATTTATTGTTGAATTTTAAATGTGTGTTGAACTTTACAAATCTACTGGAATAAAGTATCATGATACTTCCATACATTTGCCCCCCTCGCCTCGGTCACATGGCATCACGATACAGCAGGTAATTGCAGCCAGGATATAATATGCATACATTCTTTGAAATACAACCATCGGACTATCGCAGAGAAGAGAAATACTTGGGGCATTTTGATGTTTTCAAAAGTCCACATTTGATGACCAATGCTGACGGTTGAACGTTTTCCATGAACATGCAACAAAAAGCTGAATAAAACAAATACCCACCTATAATTTGAGTATTTTTCAATTTTATTCTCCTTCTCTCCTGGTATGTCATGAATTTCAATTTTAATTATTTGCTGCACATCAAAACAATATCATAAAACGAACTGAATGGATATATATTTTATATCGTTAGAGATACATTTTTAAATTTAATGTTTTATTAAAGGTATAATAATTCATTGCCTATAAATGTGATCTTTATAGACTGTATAATTTTTTTCAAATTTCTAGTCTGTCTGCAATTGCTTTGTGAATGTGATCTTCATTTCGTCCTACCATGTGATAAAGCATTAAGAAAAAGTGGTAAAAGTCTAGATGATTGATTTTTTTATGTAAACAACTTTACGAACACATTAAGAACTTTAATTTTGTTGTTATAGTTGAGTGGGATGTCAGAGTTACCTCGAGACATTACGATTCTTCTTCAGCTTCCAATAAGTTGTCATACAAATTCCATTTGCTTAGATTTTCAACCAATCTATAATTTTTGGCAATTCATTAGTCACTGATTCGCGAGTTTCAGTAGATAGGTAAAATGTTTATTGGAGAAATGGAAATTGTCCGATTTCAATGCCTTGGTGTATAGATAATATGGTGTAACAAAATAATAATAATTCATGACATGGCAGTGGTGACGGTTTGTTCCGTTGGAGGTGCTGGTGGCCCTGATAAGGGCCGTTCGCGACGTTTCGAAGGATGTACTTCCCTCATCTTCTGGCGGTTGACTGAACAAACCAACGGAACAAACCGTCACCACTGCCATGTCATTACAAGATGGTTCCGAAAACGTCCACGACATCAATAATAATTCATTTGGTCTGTTGTTGACTTGAGCGTCCTTTTGGAAGTTTTCATGTCCATGAAATCTAATAGGAGAACGCTGTACCTATCTATTTAATTTTTATATAAAACTTGCAAAATGTCATTTTCATAACAATTCACATGAATTAATTATTTTCTAATCGCATCGATTTCAACTGAATACTCAAAATATTGCTGGGGTAATTGATATTATCGCTAGTAATGATATTATATATCAATTTTACGCTTTGGAAATGACACAAAATGACAAAAGATGAACCAAGATGAACTCAGTGATATTCTGACATTAGGTAATTGAGCTAAGTCAACCGAAAGAGATTCTCTTTGAGCGAAGCAACTTTATAGTCTTAGTATAATAATTATAAACATACCATTGAAAAAGTGATGAGCATGAAAGCTAATTCATCTTTCACTCATGAAGAAGTTCGGAATGGAGATGAGGGAGTTGCTATAGAGACACCTGCATTCTCATTTCGACGCCTTTCAAAAATCCACATCCATTCAACGCGCTTCCAGAAGAGAAATTTATCCGAGTGAATATGTTCCAATGAATGCAATAAAAAGAATTCTCTGCATTTTTAAAGAAATTATCGATCAATTTTTGGGGGTCATTCTCTCTTGAAGAGGAACGGTCATTTGGTTCCTGACATCATCAGGGGTAAACACGAGAGCGCTTCCACCCCTTCGAGAAGGGTGATTTCACGTCTAGTTGCACCCCTGACAAGTCCGCTTGACGGCTGCATCATCTGTAAACTATCCGTCCACTATACAGCATCCCATATCTTCAATAGGAGGAGTCGGGTTCATGGAGCAACCAATCACAACGCGGAGGGGTTGGAACTTGACGTGGAACTATTTTCTATTGCGGAGGTTACACGCAAGTTGAATCTGTATTTTCATGTGGCGCGGAGAGACGAAAAGCGCATGACACAACGAGATCGAAAGATCCTAGGGTGGAAGTGGGAGTTCCAGTAGGGTGTGGGGGGAGGAACTTTGGCGTGTTTTCGACGAGATGTCACGGAGAGTGTGACAGAGAGACGACGTCTGCAAGCGTCGCGACGTCCAGGACCGAGCGTCGTATCTATCACGAGAGAACTGTGGACTGTGTGTGCGGACTGTTCTTGGACGATAAGAAGTGCGGTGCGGTGCTGTGACTGAAGATAAGATTGCGTCGCGACGGTCGTCGGTTCAATATTCGACGCTGCGGCGGTGATTCTCGCAGAGTTACTCTGACAAGTGTTTGACAGCTGTGAAGGATTTATTCATTTGCACGGTTGAAATTACTAAATGAAAATGATTGAGTTTTTCCACAATAACAACAATAACAACAATAACAATAACAACAACAATTATGACAAGATGGTCCATGAGAGTGCGACGTTGCAAGCTGCTCATCCCTGCAATGGCAGATCTGGTAAGTACCTACTCATTTTTATCCGTTAAGGTAACTAATTACTTGAAGTCCACCCACCAAGACGATTTCGATTAAAACCATAATTTTGATTCTCTGGAATGGACGAATGAAGTAATTGAAAATTAATTATCTTTGAGCTAAGTCAACATGAGAAACGGTTGTGTAGCTACAAAGATATATAGTTTAATCGGTACTTTACTTGGTAGTTAATTACACAATAACTTAAATAACCTTCACCTCTTTTCTTTTACATTGCACTGCTGGCATAGCTGCTTTAGAATACTTACATTGTTATTTTTTAACACCATGGAAAATATTACTTCGCTCAGATGTAATCATGGATAACTTTCAGTAGGTATATAGGATAGTGTTTAAAATGTAATAATGATAAGTAAAATGCACATAATTAAGTTTGATAAGAAAGTTGTGCATTAGTGGCCGATCTGCAGTCATTTGAACGCGCGCAATAAGAGTGAATGACAAGGTGACAATATTTTGCTGATTGACAATAAATATCAACTGTTGAAATTCGACAGCGATTTGGCTCAAAACTTGAAGAAAATGTTGCCCTCAAACTACAGAAAAATCGATTTATTTGGTAGCACGATGTGGGCTTCAGCCCACATTTATTTTTGAACAAATTAAGAGTGTCTGGAATGTACTTGTGAATTCCAAATATCAGCGGTATCGGAGTAACTATCTAAAAGTACATAGTCCCGCAAAAAGATTAAAAAACATACAAAACAATATAAACGAGTACAAAAGTGTGGAATGCATATCGTCCTCAGAATATCAAAAGTTCTGTGTTTCGAACATTTTAAATATTGAGTAATTTACAATGTATAATTGAGATCAGACAAACTGCTTCCTGCTCAATCTCTAATCTGTTGTAATAAATTATCGACAAGAAAATTCATTCCCAATAGGAATCAAAATTAGGCAAATATTAAAAGCTCCAAAGCTGCGTGGGCTAGTTGACGTCAAACCCCTATGTAACCTAGACTTTTAATCATGATGATACCAGTTGAAGATTCCTGCATTACATCTTTTCTCACGTTTCCGTCAATTCCTTCTATTACACCAACGATTCCATATTTCAAAGATGTATTTACTTACCTATTATTGAAAATTAAGAATTTTGAAATTAAAACAAGTGTCTTGGTTTGTTTGTTAATCTTTTAAAGGAGATAAAATGTCTAGAGAATTCCCTCATGGATTCTGAGTCCGCTTGCCTAGAGCAGTTACGCATTGCGTAGTGCTGAATGGAGATGAATGGTCCATGGTGTTGATGACGTTGCGAGAGAGCCTGCGAGGTGTTGATCGATGAATGACCCACTCGAGGAACAAAGTTCCCAACTCGCCTCGCTGTCTGCTGTCGGAATATTTGTGGTGGTCCGACTCAACCAGTCCGGTTAGCAGAACACATGTTGTGTGTCTGCTAATTATTCCGATTAATAAACATTGCAACGTGGCGGCTGCTGGAGATGAGGTGGTCAACCATTCATGGACCGACTTTACAACCTGCTGCGGAGAGGATAGTCAATTCGTTATGAGGGATTTACACACATTTGAAATAGGTGAAACGGGTCAAGTGTTCAAAATTACATTTCTGATACATTATACTCATCCTGTAGGTCTCTCTCTTATCATTTTATCAAGTATACCAGGTTGTTAGTTTTTTTATTATGATTGGTTTCTTAATTTCTCTGTCAAGTTAGCGACAACTAAAAGAAGGGACTTCTTTCAATAAAATTAAATTGTCTTACCTATACTAAACTCAAATCGATATATTCGTCTAGATTTGAAGAACTGAGCTTTTAGGGTTTTCAGGATTAAGTGAAGACTTTGATATCATAATTTACAATGGCGGATAACATTCAACCATTTCTGCATGCATTTCGTGTATAAGTTTCAAAACTTTTATTGGCTTTGTGAGATCCGTTGAAACTAAATCAATTATCTGTGGCAATATCCAACGAATGTAGACCATTTTTAAATCTCAGTAACCTATACTCTAAAACCCCCCCAAAAAATTAAAAAAAAACAGACGACATCTTACCTTTCATATTTTAACTGTTATAGTTGGCCTGAGAAAGAAAAGTACAACGCAACCAATGATCTTTGTCTCAGCAGACAGCATTTCATTTTAATTTGTTTATGCAACTTAAAAGCTCATCGCACGAAATTATTTCTAACAGTTCGCTAGTAATCGCTACTTTATTCCGTAATGGCTGATAGCAAGAGGTTAAAATGGCTTCTCCCAACAGTGTTTGAAGAAGCGAAGAGAGGAGAATGCTTCGTTGGTTTGCGACACCGTACTAATGTCTCCGGCTAATGGGTCACTCGAGAAGATAAGTGATCGAATCACTTGTCACTCCAGACGTAATATATGCATATCCAGAAAACGTTTTCCGTGTTCTGACAGATGGAAAAGCTGCTCCAGTGAAAAAGATGTATAAAGCCTGAGTAAAATGTAGAAAAATCTCACTTCGTATTGAATGAAGTGAACGTTTAGAATAAAATTGTGATCATCATCATCATCTAGGGTGGGATATTCGCTTTTGCTATAAGTGCAAGGATTATGAAGTCAAAACATAGCATGGCATTTCCATCAACTTATACAGATCAAAGCTGATTCAAAGAGGCCAAATTAATAACTCGCTTTACTTGGAGATTCAGAAGGAAATTATTGCACATTCACTTTAGTTTATGTCTATAGAGGTTGACAAATTGTAGCGGTTTTATTTCTTATGTCAAGTTACCAAGTTTATGTGAATTCGATATGGGAAGAATTGTTATTGGGAAACACTTTTCCCATCTTTTTCATGTTATACATAACTAATTATTTACGCCACTTATTTTAAACACGGAATCTTTATAGTTTGAATTGAATTATAATTCACAATGAATTTTATAGATCTAGATTTCCAGAAAAAAATTATTGGCCCCTGTGTCATGTTTACAATTTGAAGTTATTCCGATGAAATTAACAAAATCGGCATTCAAATCAAATTAATGTAAATATTACCATCTACTTGAGTGAGCAAAATAGGCAAAGAAACACTTCAAATGATTCGCAATGACAGTTTTCAGCTTACTATGGACTGCTGGCAGTTTGTTCAACCTTGCATTGAAGTGTATAAACAGTTTATAAACTAATAGCTCAACTATTTGTTTATAGCATAAGTCATAATTAAAGTAATCATTATCGAACAGTTTTATTTACGCTTCAACTACTCGTACAACAGTCTGCAGTGTGTTAGATCATGATTCAAGCTAGTGCCAGACTATTACTTCCATGGGAAGATCATGGGAATAGATCACACGCAAGCCTATCGATGCCCCATAGTGCAGAACTGAGACATCTCCAAAATCATAGTTTTGAGATAAATCGAATATAAGATTTCAATATGATGTCTCAGTACAGAACTGGGACATTTACACAAGGTTATTTTAATGGACAATAAGATGATAATTTCATTTTTTCATTTTTTGGAGATGTCTCGTTCTGCACTGGGGCATCGCTATGATGTACAAATGAGGAGCTA
The DNA here is from genome assembly GCA_934045905.1 of Leuctra nigra. NCBI lineage: Eukaryota > Metazoa > Arthropoda > Insecta > Plecoptera > Leuctridae > Leuctra > Leuctra nigra. Next base: position 24,595,021 of record OW203764.1, read on the forward strand.
TACATTTCAAAATGCAACTTGTCCATTTTGCGTTTTATCCGTTAGTGATGAAAAAACATGAAGAGCAACAATGTTCACGCAGACTATACTCGAACTTGTAAAAATCACATTAATTAATTATGTAAACACAGGATTTCGTATCTTTTCCATGATATTGTCAATAGAAAATCACGTTTATCTCTGTTTAATGTTTTTGTACAAGTTGCATTTTGAAATTTAGCTCCTCAAATGATGTTTCTTAGTGGATCAAAGTTAATTTTGGTTTATGCGAATTGTCAACTAGCTTTTGGAAAATTCGAGTTCAGCAACGTGCTTCCTTTTCAAGAACTTTTGAAAAACTCGTTGATTGTATCAGACAGGTTCGAATACCTTGAAGTTTGTCAAGTTCCGTTCGTCGATATTTTTGCGATATGCAAAAATAAAGTAAAAACAAAAGAAGTAAAAAATAATCTATGATCTGAATCTCCATCATTTGCATAATCACCGGACTAAGGCCCGGTTGTACAATGTCGCGATAAAGTTAGCGGTATAGGATTTATTGAGCGAGCGTAGCGAGCGTCACCACGGTACTCTTATGGCACTTTCTCTGTGTGTGTGTGTGTGTGTGTGTGTGTTTTTTTTTTGTTTTTTTTTTGTTTTTTTGTCTGCACTGCCCAGATCAAACCGCACAACCAATCGATCTGAAATTTTGCACACGTACTAACGTAATCTATGCGGTCTCTGGGATCGTTTTTAAAAGGGATCCTGTGATTGGTTCAAATTTAAAAAAAATTATCTTTCGATTGGTTGGTCCGTTCAATTTGAAATTTTGAGAAGTCATTACGACCAGCATTTTGCCCAATCAAACAAAATTTCATCCAAATCCTCCCATTGGTTAAAATAAAATAAAAAATCATGTGTTTTTTTGAAATTTAAACTAGAACCGTATGACCGATCAACTTAAAACTTTGCATGGTCATTGGGACCAACATTATCTGTATTTTTGACTACTTTCAGACTAATCTGTGTTTAAATCCAAAAGTAATTGACATTTTACGGACATTTTGCGTGTTAGCTGTCAAATTTCTCGAAAATGTTGATCACGGCTACTTTGACTCTTCAGTTCTAATCCAAGGTAGTTAAGCAAAAACTTTTAAACGCATATGAAACTAATAATGACCGTTCAACAGATCGATCTGATATTGTGTACACACACTAATATCATATGAGTGGTCCCAGGTATATTTTTTGAAAGAGATTCTGTGATTTTTTAATATTTACTGGGAACGTAGTTCAATTATAAAGGTTCAACCGATCAACTTAAAACTTTGCATGGTTATTGGGACTAATATTTGAGTGATATTTAAAGATTTTAAAACAAGTCTGTGAAAATTTCAAGAATTATTGGCTTTTAATGATATTTTTGATAGACGCAGAATTTCGGTTCGAGGTGTTGCGCGTATCCGTGCTCGCTCATCAACGCGTTTCACAGAGCGTTTTCCTAGTTTATCGCTTGAAACCTTGGCAACAGCCAATGAGACCAGTCATCTAGACCGCTAAAGGTCACTTTAGGCTAAAGATTAGGAAAGGAGAAGAAAAGTTAAACATTTGGGAAGAAACTTTTGAAATAAACTTCTGAACTCGTATTTAGTGAAAATAGAACAATTGCCAACGTCAAAAATAACTTGGAACTTTTGAAAAGATTATTTTTAGGCGAATAAAAAGTTATTTAAAAAATATAACTTCCTCTGCAATATTGCGTTTTATCGTATATGAACGGTATGACCATGGACTTAAGGTCCTAATCCAACAATAAGTAACAAGCCAAAGCAAAGTAGTATTTATGATTGATAAATTCCATACTTACACTTGCGTACCTACACGTAATATTTGTCAAATTTTTTCAAATAAATTTAAATAATATATCACGGCAGCTGACGCATGTTGCCTTCCTTTCTGAGGTATACTATAATTAGTAAGCAGCAACTTTCACACGCATATTATTTTGCATAGTAGGTTAGGTACAATGCGAAAGCTCTATAATCAACGCGTTATACAGAGCGTTTTCCTATTTAGTAAAAAAAAGTAGATATACCTCTTATTCATACATGAATGCTGAACGGTCATTATTTTATTGAGATTTCCATTTTTTACATAACGAGTATGGTCGTCTTCTTTTTTTTACGATTCATCTTGTGAAACAGGTCAAACCTGTGTCAAACTCTGTTGAAGTTTAATTCGTTTTTACGTTAAAATCTTATTTCTGGAATCATCCATAAGAATTTGGATTTTTCATTTTTATAATATTGAGACAAATAGACAGGGGCGGATTAATGATTTTGGCGCCCCTAGGCTAATTCAAGCGTGGCGCCCCCCCCCCCCCCCCTAAAATTCTAAAAAGAAAACATGGATCTAGAAAATTCCTACAGATATACAGATATATAATCTGTAACTATTGCTTTTATAGAATCCCTATTGGCCCAACAGGGGATTTTTTGAGTTTTTGATACAAAAGAATCGAATTTAAAGCTATTTTGGCATCCTTTTGAAAGAAATTTATAGTGTGTATTGCAATATTCTTGGGGAAACTTTAGACAAATGTAATATAATCTCTAACTACTTATTTGTTTATGGAATCCCCATTGGCCCCGCAGGGAATTTTTTGAGTTTTTGATGCAAAATAATCAATTTTGAAGCTATTTTGGCATCCATTTCAAAGAAATTTAAAATTTGTGATATGCAAATTACAACAACTAAAAAATACCAGGGGCGCCGCGGCGCCCCCTGGAAGCTTGCGCCCCTAGGCTAAAGCCTTTCTAGCCTAATGGGTAATCCGCCCCTGCAAATAGAGCAAGAATTATTGACATCATCACCCTGTTATTAAAAGCTTTTTTTCGGGTGTATTTGTATAAAATAGAATGATGAATGGTGGGAAGGAGGTGGTCGTGACCTAATATTAAGGATAAAGGAACCTTCCTTGCGACTGGGGGGTGGTTTCCCCAACAAACTATCAGGCAGTGATGTTTTCAGAAATTTTATTCGGGGGGTGCAAAATTTAATCTGGCTGGAGAGGGGGGTGTACCTAAACGAAAATAGGTACGAAACATGTAAAATATCTTATATATGACATTTATGACATTCGTAGGTAAACACATTTCCCCAGAATATATTTTTTTCAATGAAAAGTTACAGGAGTGTGTAAATAATTAATAGTTAAAATAATCTAAAGAAACCACCACTGGTTTCGACATGTTTGAACTAACAATAATTGCGTTGCATCATCATGTTTTGCTGGCGTGTAGAAACTACTTTCATCATAGAGGGGGGGAGGGGCTGCCCCCCCCCCAGACATGCCAGAAATCTTCACTGCTATCAGGAACGTCTGTCGGGGAATCGAGCCCGGACAGTTAATGATAGTCTCTTCGTGTTCCAGAAGGCGGGTCTGTGAAATGCGAGCAGAAGACCTACGAGATGTGCGAGGGCTGCGGCCAGAAGATCCACGACAGATTCCTGATGCGTGTGGCTGATGTCAGCTGGCACGAGCACTGTCTGGCGTGCTCAGAGTGCGGCGTGCTGCTCAACCACTCCTGCTACTGTCGCAGCGGCAAGCTCTACTGCAAGGCGGACTATGACAGGTACGTACTGATTCCTGATGCGCGTGGCTGATGTCAGCTGGCACGAGCAATGTCTGGCGTGATCCGAGTGCGGCGTGCTGCTCAACCACTCCTGCTACTGTCGCAGCGGCAAGCTCTACTGCAAGGCGGACTATGACAGGTACGTACTGATTCCTGATGCGCGTGGCTGATGTCAGCTGGCACGAGCACTTTCATGGCGTGCTCAGAGTGCGGCGTGCTGCTCAACCACTCCTGCTACTGTCGCAGCGGCAAGCTCTACTGCAAGGCGGACTATGACAGGTACGTACTGATTCCTGATGCGCGTGGCTGATGTCAGCTGGCACGAGCACTGTCTGGCGTGCTCCGAGTGCGGCGTGCTGCTCAACCACTCCTGCTACTGTCGCAGCGGCAAGCTCTACTGCAAGGCGGACTATGACAGGTACGTACAGATTCCTGATGCGCGTGGCTGATGTCAGCTGGCACGAGCACTGGCTGGCGTGCTCCGAGTGCGGCGTGCTGCTCAACCACTCCTGCTACTGTCGCAGCGGCAAGCTCTACTGCAAGGCGGACTATGATAGGTACGTACAGATTCCTGATGCGCGTGGCTGATGTCAGTTGGCACGAGCACTGTCTGGCGTGCTCAGAGTGCGGCGTGCTGCTCAACCACTCCTGCTACTGTCGCAGCGGCAAGCTCTACTGCAAGGCGGACTATGACAGGTACGTACAGATTCCTGATGCGCGTGGCTGATGTCAGCTGGCACGAGCACTGTCTGGCGTGCTCAGAGTGCGGCGTGCTGCTCAACCACTCCTGCTACTGTCGCAGCGGCAAGCTCTACTGCAAGGCGGACTATGACAGGTACGTACTGATTCCTGATGCGCGTGGCTGATGTCAGCTGGCACGAGCACTGTCTGGCGTGCTCCGAGTGCGGCGTGCTGCTCAACCACTCCTGCTACTGTCGCAGCGGCAAGCTCTACTGCAAGGCGGACTATGACAGGTACGTACTGATTCCTGATGCGCGTGGCTGATGTCAGCTGGCACGAGCACTTTCATGGCGTGCTCAGAGTGCGGCGTGCTGCTCAACCACTCCTGCTACTGTCGCAGCGGCAAGCTCTACTGCAAGGCGGACTATGACAGGTACGTACTGATTCCTGATGCGCGTGGCTGATGTCAGCTGGCACGAGCAATGTCTGGCGTGCTCCCAGTGCGGCGTGCTGCTCAACCACTCCTGCTACTGTCGCAGCGGCAAGCTCTACTGCAAGGCGGACTATGACAGGTACGTACTGATTCCTGATGCGCGTGGCTGATGTCAGCTGGCACGAGCACTGTCTGGCGTGCTCAGAGTGCGGCGTGCTGCTCAACCACTCCTGCTACTGTCGCAGCGGCAAGCTCTACTGCAAGGCGGACTATGACAGGTACGTACTGATTCCTGATGCACGTGGCTGATGTCAGCTGGCACGAGCACTGTCTGGCGTGCTCAGAGTGCGGCGTGCTGCTCAACCACTCCTGCTACTGTCGCAGCGGCAAGCTCTACTGCAAGGCGGACTATGACAGGTACGTACTGATTCCTGATGCGCGTGGCTGATGTCAGCTGGCACGAGCACTGTCTGGCGTGCTCAGAGTGCGGCGTGCTGCTCAACCACTCCTGCTACTGTCGCAGCGGCAAGCTCTACTGCAAGGCGGACTATGACAGGTACGTACTGATTCCTGATGCGCGTGGCTGATGTCAGCTGGCACGAGCACTGTCTGGCGTGCTCAGAGTGCGGCGTGCTGCTCAACCACTCCTGCTACTGTCGCAGCGGCAAGCTCTACTGCAAGGCGGACTATGACAGGTACGTACTGATTCCTGATGCACGTGGCTGATGTCAGCTGGCACGAGCACTGTCTGGCGTGCTCAGAGTGCGGCGTGCTGCTCAACCACTCCTGCTACTGTCGCAGCGGCAAGCTCTACTGCAAGGCGGACTATGACAGGTACGTACTGATTCCTGATGCGCGTGGCTGATGTCAGCTGGCACGAGCACTGTCTGGCGTGCTCAGAGTGCGGCGTGCTGCTCAACCACTCCTGCTACTGTCGCAGCGGCAAGCTCTACTGCAAGGCGGACTATGACAGGTACGTACTGATTCCTGATGCGCGTGGCTGATGTCAGCTGGCACGAGCACTGTCTGGCGTGCTCAGAGTGCGGCGTGCTGCTCAACCACTCCTGCTACTGTCGCAGCGGCAAGCTCTACTGCAAGGCGGACTATGACAGGTACGTACTGATTCCTGATGCGCGTGGCTGATGTCAGCTGGCACGAGCACTGTCTGGCGTGCTCCGAGTGCGGCGTGCTGCTCAACCACTCCTGCTACTGTCGCAGCGGCAAGCTCTACTGCAAGGCGGACTATGACAGGTACGTACTGATTCCTGATGCGCGTGGCTGATGTCAGCTGGCACGAGCACTTTCATGGCGTGCTCAGAGTGCGGCGTGCTGCTCAACCACTCCTGCTACTGTCGCAGCGGCAAGCTCTACTGCAAGGCGGACTATGACAGGTACGTACTGATTCCTGATGCGCGTGGCTGATGTCAGCTGGCACGAGCAATGTCTGGCGTGCTCCGAGTGCGGCGTGCTGCTCAACCACTCCTGCTACTGTCGCAGCGGCAAGCTCTACTGCAAGGCGGACTATGACAGGTACGTACTGATTCCTGATGCGCGTGGCTGATGTCAGCTGGCACGAGCACTGTCTGGCGTGCTCAGAGTGCGGCGTGCTGCTCAACCACTCCTGCTACTGTCGCAGCGGCAAGCTCTACTGCAAGGCGGACTATGACAGGTACGTACTGATTCCTGATGCACGTGGCTGATGTCAGCTGGCACGAGCACTGTCTGGCGTGCTCAGAGTGCGGCGTGCTGCTCAACCACTCCTGCTACTGTCGCAGCGGCAAGCTCTACTGCAAGGCGGACTATGACAGGTACGTACTGATTCCTGATGCGCGTGGCTGATGTCAGCTGGCACGAGCACTGTCTGGCGTGCTCAGAGTGCGGCGTGCTGCTCAACCACTCCTGCTACTGTCGCAGCGGCAAGCTCTACTGCAAGGCGGACTATGACAGGTACGTACTGATTCCTGATGCGCGTGGCTGATGTCAGCTGGCACGAGCACTGTCTGGCGTGCTCAGAGTGCGGCGTGCTGCTCAACCACTCCTGCTACTGTCGCAGCGGCAAGCTCTACTGCAAGGCGGACTATGACAGGTACGTACTGATTCCTGATGCACGTGGCTGATGTCAGCTGGCACGAGCACTGTCTGGCGTGCTCAGAGTGCGGCGTGCTGCTCAACCACTCCTGCTACTGTCGCAGCGGCAAGCTCTACTGCAAGGCGGACTATGACAGGTACCTAGTTCACATTTCATTGATTCTTGAGGTGAGCTCGAGAACCACTAACCCGAGATCTAGTCTAAAATGTTTCCCAATTCCATTCTGATCGAATCCGGACATGGCCATAAGGATTTACATTGAATGAAATCAATTTCCATCAGAATTGAAAATTTTAAAGTTCTAGAATAGGGCCCCAGTCATTCTGCCAACCACCAATCAAGTTTGCAACTACACACTAGTCATTGAAAGAGACTAGGTACTTTATTAGATAGAACTGTATTTATTGAATGCAATCAATTTTCTATTGATAGAGCTTTATTACGTCATGATTCCATGAGTGTGCAACGCAAAATCGAGAAAATTACTTCAGGCATTTTGCTTCTGAGATATCAAGCTTGATTCTAAACTAAAACTTTCATTTTAGATTGCGACTATATCGTCTCGTTGAAGGAAGAAACAAAGCTTTAGATAATGAATTGCTCTTTGTTATTCGAATGAATAATATTTTCGAATTTTATCTTCCAAAAGTTATGACAGTTTTTAAATTATTGAATTTCAAGTTCTAGGGAGACATACACTGAACAGGATATTTAATATTCATGGTTGGATGAATATGTAATTGATTTCATAACGTACGAACGTGAAATTCTAGAATGACGTTGGAAATCACGGTAAACCAAGATCAGGATGGGCAGCAACCAAGATCGAATACGAAATTATCCGTTTCAAACCGACGCAGATATGCGGTAGTCGTGTACCTATTCATTATTTATTATCATATTCTTTAATAATTTTCACAGAAGGACGAAATGAAATCGTTTTGGTTATCAAATTGGTCTTCAGCCAAGTAGAAGCAAGAGTTTTCACTTAGTAGGCACACAATTCCAGCTCTTCTCGGATTTCTATATTCATAATCATACTTGATATTAATTCTGAGCTGTGAGAGGGAGAGAGCAACAGCACAAGGGAGGGAAGAAGATAATCTAGCTTCAGCCAGTGATCACGTCAGAGTAGACCAGACAAATTCATCAACTCATCAATTCATCTTTGACACCATCTTAATTCATTTCACATCACTCGGGAGAGAGTGAGGCCCACCGAAAATTATAACTAATACACATCAGTTCTTGAAGATTTAGTTACTGCAGGCGTCCAGAATGTATGACTTATTAAAAATTTTATCATATTTTGTTTATTTTGTATGTCTTAAAAATAGAACCAAAATTATCGCATACCCCCAAATTTTAAGTAAACTTCTCGTCATCAATATTCAAAAAACTTTTATTATATCCTGTCTGCATTGTAATCTGTACATCTTTGTACAAAGAAAATATTCACAAAATAAATATTTTGCACGGTTTATAAGTTTTGTATGAATTAAAATTTGAACTTGACAGGCATCAACCTAAAATCTTTAAACACAGCAATTGCATCAACTACAGCATCCACTAATCTCCTTCCACAGGAAGTTTGGTGTGAAGTGTTCCCGCTGTGGCGATCGTCTTCTGCCCCACGAGATGGTGATGCGCGCTCAAGCCCACGTGTTCCACCTGCAGTGCTTCGTGTGCGTCGGATGCTGTCAGCCGCTGCTCAAGGGAGAGCAGTTCGTGCTTCGAGCGGGACAACTCTTCTGCAGACACGACTTCGAGAAGGAGATGTTCATGATGCAACAAGCCAGTCCGTCAGGTGAGGCTTTCACTCCTTCACTCGAGGGAGAGCATTGGAGTGGAGGAGAGTCAAGTCGGTGGGCAGTGGCATGGGCAGTGGCCAATGCGAAAATATTCAGCTTGCGTACAACCTGTTTTCACTGGTTGATTGTTTAAAGATCATATAGTAACAGAAAAATATTTTTCGATTGGATGATTGTATGACAGCAGACAAATATTTATCCTTCATATCAAATGCACTGCCTTTTTGAACAAGTGCATCTTAGACATGTTATTTATTAGTGTCTATTTTTTAGTAGGATTTTTTTTTTTTTCAAAAACAACGAAAATCAATTAGAAATAATATTTTGTAGCCACACCAGTTCCTAACAATCTTGTAGCACAGTAGTTTGCCAAGCTAAGATGAGTTTACTTCTGAAACCTAAATTGAGGTACAGCGTCGATAAACCAGCGAACTAACATTTGCTCACGCAGAGCATGTCATGTTTTCAATGACTTGCTCTGCGTGAGCAAATGTAAGTTAGCTGGATATCGACGCGGCCCCTCAATTGCACTATGTTGTACTATAATGGGCAATCCACTTGAACATGTAATCAATGATAGACATTGATAAAATTGCAAGCAGACTTTGAATTGGATAATTGTGATTCAACAGGTGACGACATGGTCGATGAAAACAGTCGGCCGCGGGATGGTCGGCGAGGACCGAAGAGGCCAAGAACAATCCTCACTTCCGCACAGAGACGGCAATTCAAAGCGTCATTCGAAGTCAGTCCCAAGCCATGCAGGAAGGTGAGATAAAAATAATATAATATGTACAACTAAATTATAATTATGACCATTGTTTTATAAATGGGTATTGAAATTATTATTTTAATTCTAGGTGCGCGAGGCATTAGCAAAAGACACTGGATTAAGTGTGCGAGTCGTCCAAGTTTGGTTCCAGAATCAGAGAGCGAAGATGAAAAAATTGCAGCGAAAAGCAAAACAAGAAGCCGATCAAAAGTCAACTGGTGATAAAGACAAGGACGGCAAAGACGAAAAGCTCATCAAACAGGAACCTCTCTCCAATGATCAAAGTAAACATTATAAACTACCTATCTAAGTTATGAGCTAAACGCCAATATTATTCTTAAAAAATTGTTAAATCTAGACAAAGACCCCACAAAAGCCAACTCAATTAGGCTGCAGGAATATAATACCCACAAGATGTCTGTTTAATATCGTCGTTGAAGTGGCAATACCGAGTCAGTCGAAATTTCAGCAAAAATCGTTTTTGGCTGATTCGTATCCATGGATACTATTGGCACTTGTTTCTAGTGGTTCTAGTCTGTTGGTGCCAATAAGCACGCTATAAAAGGCTATTTACACACCGCGTATCTGACTTGCGTCGGGTAATACCGCGTAACTCCCTATACTTGTAATGTTAGATCCAAGATGGCCGCTTGACAAGCTTAGCCATGCTAGCTGCCCATTTTTCTTGTATATTACGTGTTGTTGCAGTTAAGGTACTATTCATAAAACATTCTTATATATTTAAACTTCATCTTAACAATATTTTATTAAAGCAATAAGCTATATTTCTGTCATTATCATTTCCGCAAAATTGAGGTTTCTATAGGAATCCTGCTCGTGACGTCACAGTGGTAGAAAAATGGAGGCTGCTATGGTAGGGGAAATGTGTCAAAGCTCTAAATAATAGCAATAAATCATATTTATCAGATGAATATTTAACTTGAACATGTGTAAAGATAAATATTGCGTATTATTATTAGCTTGTACTTACTTAAATATCTTTCTTTCACAAGTAATCACTCAAAATATAAGATTTGGATTGCCGCTGTCAGATTTGTTTTTCCCTATACTTTTGTATAGGTTACTATGGCAACCTTTTCTCACGCAGGATGCCTATTCGCGGTATTGTTTGCCTGACACTTGTTAAAACCTGTCACTTACGCGGTATTCTGTGTTACTTTAGCATGTAGTTTGCCACTATAATACATATTTTGTTAGACATGTTACAGATGAATGGATTAAATTATTATATTCATTATCATGTCACAGCTAAATTCGTCATTTACAGAATATGAGCTTTTGGATGCTGTAGAAATGACTTAGAAAAAATTGCCATACCACGCACTAAGAAAATACCGCGTAACTATAGAAAAAAAACAGTGATAACGGCGTGTAATCTAATATTACGTGTTTATAATTGGTGTGCGATTTTAAAGTGACAATTATGTAGTTCTGTTTCTAAACATTATTTCTTTAATTTTGACAACAATAAAATCTTAGAAGTGCTATTAAAATTAAAACAAATCCGTTTTATGTGCCTCCTGCACAATCTGTCAAAAGTGACTTACGCGGTATTGCCACTTCAACGATGATATGCACTATTATATGTCTCAAGAGTTGAGGCCAGTCCAATTACTTTGGAGAATTTAATTAACATTGAAATAAAAAATCACTTTTTCTGTGTTATATTTAAGAATCAGTGTGAATTTTTAGACTATTGAGTTAGATATTTCTTCAGATCCCTCGTGCAAGGTCTTCTCCAACAGGCTGATAGAATTTTTCACTGTAGAATTCATTTATAATTAAAGAGATGTTTTCTTGTTTTGCAGATCACTACCTTGGACTAAATGGTCTCAGCGACTCCAGCTACCCCACATCAAGCAGTCAACCCTTAAACCCAAACCACCCCTATTCACCTGATGGTAAATATTCAACAGAATTTTCATTGTTGTCGTGGACGTTTTCGGAACCATCGTGTAATGAATTGGCAGTGGTGACGGTTTGTTCCCATGAATGGAACAAACCGAATATTCATCGGAACAAACCGTCACCACTGCCAATTCAGAATTTTCATTGGTATTTTTTAATTTACATGTCAAAACCTTTAAATTAACCAATAAATGTCATCCTTTAGATAACTACCCAGCACATTCTGGAGACAGCTTCTGCAGCTCCGATATATCGCTCGACGACAGCACGAACTTCGAGCAAATGGACGAGGGGACGTCGGACACGTTATCACTTCAGAATCTCGATATGCCATCGCACGCATCATCAGCGGAATCCTTGCTACCTGGCCTCGTGCAAGTCAACCCCATCGACAAACTCTACCTAATGCAGAACTCGTATTTCAGCACTGAACAATAACTGCGTCGGATCAAGTGAACGATTGTGTGGACAGATCTCGAATTGAATGAAGGTGCCCGAGAGAGGATCTATTTATGTAGATAAAGTGTTTCTAGTCACAATCTAAAAGGTTGAAGAGAAGGCCGTGATAATCTATATTCAAGAGAACTTTAAACACTGTAAAATTGTTTATTCTCATAAAAAAGATGTCTTAAATTTGATGGTTTGGTACAATCAAGTAAACATCTATATATTATGAGTGACAAGATTTCTTCATACATTCAACATGAATTTAGAATTATGTGTTTGTTGACACTGAGATATACATCTATATTAAATGATTAATTTATCTGCTGTAAACAAGGAATCAATTGAAATTACTATTACTATAATAACATCTTTATGTGTTGGTATGTTACAGCAATGACTTGTTTAAAAATAAATTGCGTCAGTAATACACAATGAGTTGATGTATGAATTAGTAGTTTAGTTGTATAATTTCATAACATATCAAATTACAATTATGCATCTGACAATTTATTTAAAAAATATAATTTATATTCATAAATGTTTATTTAATTTACTGCCCAAATAATTTAGGAAGATAATATTTGAACCTTTGAAGAATATTATGCTCTCTTTATTAGCGCTTTACAATTGGTATCAGTATCTATATTGTTTCACGCAATACACATCACATCAATGGCATCCTTACAGGTAAGGATAGAAAAAGTAAAACAGAATGTCTCGAAGCATCACTCCAAATACCTAGATTTAAGTTTTAACAAAACTTCAAAAGTAGGTACCTAGGTATGAGATTGTTTAGTGTTTACTAGCAGAGCAGTTATGTTATGCACTAACTAGTAATTTATTTTAAATGAGATAGATCATGTATGTTTCTGTGCAATTATTAATTTATAGACCCACTTAGGATACATGGTACTATTAAATTCTTACATAAGTACGGTACCTACCTACATTATACATAAGATCCGATGCGTGAAACCCATCAACTAAATTTCATAGTTAAAAATTTACTTAGTGGTTTCTTCCGTACATTGTTAATTAATCTCTTATCGATGAATATAATGAAAAAAAATATAAATTACAATTACCCTAATCTCGGGTGTAATAAACTAATAAGAAGGAACTCAATAAATATTATTGAGTAACTTACCTAATATTCAAATGAACATCATTTCGAGGTATGGGAAATAGTAACGAGTAGAGGAAATATACTAGCGTGTCTGTACTGCCGCTTCTTTCCTCGCGGCATCTTGTAAGAGCTGCGTGTCGACTTCGTCTGCTGGGAGCTGAACGTAGCGCACCACGGATCCTCGGATGAAACAGTTCTTCACAGAGAGCTGGAACATATTAAGTCAATTGTCAGTTGTCAGGTCAAATGGCAATGAGAAGAGTAACATTGTGACTGTTGTGACTTTGAAGTGAGACATTTCACGAGAAGACAATTGGTGGAATTGACATTTGCACCAGCACCAAAAATTCAAGTAGATCCCAGTTAGGTAGATACTTTTGTTTTAAATTAAATGAGTTTGCACAGAGATGAATTTCCAACCAATGATATTCCAACGATTTAAAATATAGCTGTCACCCAATTCCAACAGCAAATCAAAAAAATAGTGAATCAATGTTAGTATTCAGTATTCACTATTCTTAGACACAATCATCTGTGCACTGCCATGACTTTGGCATAGATGTCAGTTTCAGTGCAAAGAAGAGTAGTTGTATGCCATGCCATGCAAATAATAATAATAATGCAAATATGTTTGGGTGCTTACCATGTGAGGATATTTATCTGGATCCGTTACGCTGATGTCGGTGAGTTTAATGTTTAAATACTGGTCGACAGAATGTAAGGTGCCACATATACTGAAATAAAAACATTGAGTTCGTTAATTTAATAATTTATACACATAGGTAGGGAGTAGTACCTGTCGTACATATATTAATAGAAAGGTGGAAAATAAAGCAAAGTGCACTTTGATAATCTTAAAATCTGCAGAATTCTGGACTCGTTTCAAAAATTAGAATTCAGAATGTTTTTGTGCCACACATTTCTAAGCTTGGAGAAATGTTTACCTCCAGGCTCCACCATTCAAATTTAATAGGCTGACTAGGACTACATTACTGTAGGTACTAGGTACCAACAGACATTCCTGCCTACATGTTAAAAGTTGATAGGCAGGCCATGTGCCTGAAGAATGCAGAGAATACCTAGATGGTTTTATTTTTGTTGTTGGATAATTGATGAATAGTTTTCAAGGAATGGATTTACAAAAATAGACATCAATCTTTGAATTTTACAATATATATAATATTAATATATATTAACTTTTTTTTAAACATGAAAATCAAAATTGATGTCAAAAGACTATGTAGACTTGTTAAAATTGATTATAATGATGGCCAGAGTTATTTTAATAAAAAAACTAAAATTTTCGGATGAAAAGTATGTTTGTCATTATGTAAGTAGGTACTATGGTTAGAAATAGCTTTACAAATTCTGAATTCACCATACAAAAGAAATGAGTCTTCCCTATTGCTATATAATAGTCATCCATCTCTATGAGACCAGTAGCTTTGGAACGATTTAAATTTTAAAGGAGCACGCTTAAATCATTGACACTGTAAATAGTGCACAGATCATTGGAAAATGGCAAAGGGAAAATCCGGACTCTAGAGTCTAGAGGAAGCTTTCTATAAAGCCCACTGCTATATTTTCTCACTCAATATTTTGCAGAATAAATATTAAATTAGGAATTCTGAGGATGTGCTATGCACTCTCTCTTCATCGAAAGCATTGTAACTTTCTTTCAGCCACCCCCTCTCAAAGTTAGTCTGGATTGTCTTGAAAAGTAACCTACCTACCTAGGTACTACCTATATTACAAACCATAATTTAATCTAGTAGGTACCTACCTACATAATTACTAGGTACGAACATAAGTATAAACTCTGTTAATGGATGTCCCTACCTAAAATAGGTATAAGTTGTGTGTCCTGTCCTGTAACTGTTATGAGAATTGCAGGCCTATACCGGACCCACAACTGAGATAATTTAAGGAACGGCAACGGAAACTACGAGTCTAGGTAGCCTAGGTAGGTATCTAAAGTATGAATCAACTAATCGTGATACCCAGGTATATTCGCAAATATCTGCGTCTCGACCCATCCCGACCTTTCCCAACCTCGGGCTTCTATTCAAGCGCTCGATTGCCAAGAATGAGCTGTTAATCCGTCCATTCATGCGCTTCATTAGACAATGTGGATTCTTAAGATGTTTAGGGAATTGCGATTTTAATACTTTTGACGGCAGAAATGAATGTCAAATTGAACATAGATGAAAATCATTTTTTATTTTTCAAAATCGGTTCATATTTGGCCGAAATAATGTGTATCTCATATTTTGCGCGTGCGATAAGTTTCGGCCAAATATGAACCGATTTTGAAAAATAAAAAATGATTTTCATCTATGTTCAATCATTGACTAACACCTTTATACCGGGATAAGCAAATCGTTTACTTTTCACGGCACGACGGTTGTAGTCAAACGAAAATGCCGCACGCGAATCACAACACGTCTAGAGAAGGAGGGGGCGGGACTTCCGTAGCAACTTGTTCTAGAGATGCGAATGAATTACACCAAACTACTTTTACCTAAATACCTTAATCTCACAAAACATGTGAGCAATACCTTCTTAGATGATTGAAAAGTGTTATAGACATGGTCTACTGAGTTTTCATAACGGAAATAAGTTTGTATGCTGTGTCAAATATGACGGTTGCAGTGGCTGGACGCCCGGGAGGCGGGATCAGATTATCACGCAATGGTACAAACGTAGGGCCGTGCGTTATAGTGGTATTGGCATGGCAGTTACATATCCCGGTATAAAGGTGTTAGTCAATGGTTCAATGTGACATTTATTTTTGCCGCCAAAAGTATCAAAATCGCAATTCCCTAAACATCTTAAGAATCCACATTGTCTAATGAAGCGCATGAATGGACGGGTTAACAGCTCATTCTTGGCAATCGAGCACTTGAATAGAAGCCCGTGGTCGGGAAGGGTCGGGATGGGTCGAGACGCAGATATTTGCGAATATACCTGGGTCATTGACTAACACCTTTATACCGGGATAAGCAAATCGTTTACTTTTCACGGCACGACGGTTGTAGTCAAACGAAAATGCCGCACGCGAATCACAACACGTCTAGAGAAGGAGGGGGCGGGACTTCCGTAGCAACTCGTTCTAGAGATGCGAATGAATTACACCAAACTACTTTTACCTAAATACCTTAATCTCACAAACCATGTGAGCAATACCTTCTTAGATGATTGAAAAGTGTTATAGACATGGTCTACTGAGTTTTCATAACGGAAATAAGTTTGTATGCGGTGTCAAATCTGACGGTTGCAGTGGCTGGACGCCCGGGAGGCGGGATCAGATTATCACGCAATGGTACAAACGTAGGGCCGTGCGTTATAGTGGTATTGGCATGGCAGTTTCATATCCCGGTATAAAGGTGTTAGTCATTGCCTGGGTATCACGATTAGTTGAGACGTACGTTATGTTTGAATGTTCACGAGTAGGTGCTTTCACAATTGACTTAACGTCTTGGGGCTACAACTACAATAGTGCATAGTGTTCAGTTCAGTTGCGTGTTCAGTTGACCCGAGTTTACGAGTTTACCATTCAAAGCAACTCGAGGCGGCATACAGATTCGCTCTTTTGACACTGAAGCAAATTAGTTAGGTTATAAAATACAAACCTCAGGTCATTTTTTAACTCCACAACAACGTCCTTCCCCACCAAAGACTTGAAGAATGAATAGAAAAGCTGCAAAACAATAACAATAAAATAATTAACATACAAGTAACAAATTAAAGGCGTATAATACATTCAAAAGAAAATATATTACGAACCATCACTATAACGTTTCCCGGTACAGTCACGGTCACCCAAATCAAATCGTCAGTCTCGTCCGTCTCGTCGGTCGTCGCCAGTAAACTGACTGCTCAGGCAATGTCGGAAACTTCACGAAGTTGAATTTGTTTGTTAATGTTGGCAACACTGTCTGGGACGTCAAGAGCAAGACCGGTCATCCATCAAGCGAATGCGATTTGGGGAAATTTGATTGTCATCGTTATAAATTGTGTGCTTTTAAGAAACATACAATACTGAAGTAATGGAAATTATGCATACATCGTTGGCTCTGAATCAAACTGTACCGAAATCGGTGCATTTCAGCCCGTATTCGGACAATGGAGGGTAAGAAATCGTTTGAAAAGTATCACCTAACCTAAATGTAGCACCCTAGGCTAGGTAACAATATCTTCCAAAATACCTATTAACCTTACTCATGGACCATACCTTATATGTGCAATTGACGTAACGGACATATTGATGTTAGACTTGAGGATGTAAATGGGCCTGTGCACAAGTGACTGTACGGACAACCGGGTCAGCGATGTAACGGCCGCCAATGTGTAATTTGTATCAACTTCGTCCTTCATCTTTCCGTCATTTACATCAATTGTGAGTCGGCCTTTACAACACATTCTTTGTTAAGAGTAGCAAAGATAACATTTAGGTAGGCTTTCTGGTAGTAGGTACTACCTACTACCTACCATCTTTGCTGCAGACCTACCTACTGTCGTGGGAGTCGCACAAGAGGTGTTACCATGTCGTGTCTTTGTATAATCTGTCATAAAAAGAAGGGCTTGTAAGCTCTTCCTTGAGATGAATTTTATGCTCACTCACCAAATTTATAAAAAATTTACCTATCACTCACAAAAGTCAGCATCATATTTATCCTTTTAATAATTTTTGAGCAAGCGACGAGTATCCCATTTGTCTCACACCATATCTCAGATTGGGTATCTTCTGATAGATGACAATAATTGGGAATTGGCTTCGATCAACTTGAAATTTTATAAGATCATCGAGATCAATTTTTTTTTTTTTTTTTTTACATATTTTCAGCCAAATCTTTGGATTGGTTGATTTTAATTGATTTTGATTTAATTGATTGGTTGATTTTTCTCTTTGGTTTAAATACGTAGTATCAAAATATTCGTCACTTAGTTGAAAATTTGCAAGGTCATCATGACCAACCATTATTTAAAAACTAGCCAAATAGGTGAAGAACTTGGTAGTGACTAAAATCCCGACAGCCGGGATTTTCAGGTTAAAAAAATAGTCCCGACTGGCCTTGTTTATTTATATACTGGTTAAGAACGGCGTTCAGTATGACCGTCCAGATGGTGCTATGGATAGCGTGCTGGACCACGGTGCAAGAGGTCGTCGGTTCGAATCCGGCCGGGAGCACATTTTTTTTATTTGTAATTTTCACAAGTTTTAATTCTGCCTAACCAAAGAGTTATTTTTTTAAAGTTGCCCAGTTCGAATTTGTCTACCCATAGAGAGTTTTATTCCTTAGGCTGCCCAGTAAAACCTACGGTCGGGACTATTTTTTTAACCTAAAAGTCCCGGCTGTCGGGATCGTAGTCACACCCGAAGAACTTCCCATAACTAAGTAGGTAGGTACTACCCAATACTTGGTTGAAATTAAAAATCTTACAGAACAATAGAATAAAGCCTAACAATACAGCCATTGCAATTAATTGATACCTAGTGCATTTACCTACAAACAAGTTTGTTTGACTCATATTTTGATGTTTTCACAGGAGTATCGTGGCCATCGCTGGAGATGACTATGCTATTTTAGCCTCTGACACACGTTTGAGCGTGGGTTTCTCAATCTACACCCGCAATCAGTCCAAGCTGTTTCCTCTCTCAACCACTACTGTACTCGGTTGCACCGGATGTTGGTGCGACACGTTGACTCTCACACGAATCCTTGAAGCTCGCATGCAAATGTATCTCCACGAGCATCTCAAACCGATGTCCACTCCTGCGGTTGCTCAGATGCTATCTACCATGCTGTACTACAAGCGCTTCTTCCCTTACTACGTGTCCAATGTCTTGGCTGGACTGGATGTGGATGGAAAAGGCTGCATCTACAGCTATGATCCCATTGGGCATTGTGAAAAGACAATGTTTAGGGCTACAGGATCTGCTGGGCCACTCTTGCAGCCTCTGTTGGACAACCAGGTAAATTATAAATTATAACTAGGTACTGTGTGATTTTTACTCTGTAAGTTGAAGTTCAAGCTTGTACGATACTGTATCTTTTTGGGGTAGGTAATTATTTACTTCAACTGCCTCAAATTTCAATGCTAGCGAATGACAGCATATATATTATGATTGCATATTTTTGCCATGTGGGGTGTGGACTTTTTTTTTAAATTTTGACTGGAAAAGCGAATTCTAGTTTTAGCGAATTCTGAAATTAGAGGGAAGAGGGAATTTGTGGTCACTTTGAGCCATTTAAATGAATGAATTAAATACTTTTGGAGATACTTGCAGAAAATTTCAAATTAATCAGTCAGTTGATATTGTGCAGGCTATTTAAGGAAAATTGCATTCGAGCGTTAAAACCTAGAAGCATAGTACTAATATGTTAAAGCGGAATACAGTAGAGATACTTTGAATGACGCTTTTAAATTGCCCTGGCATTTAATATTGACTGTTCTTTTAAGGTTGGGTACCAAAACCAGATGAATGTCACCATGGATCCCATTTCCCAAGACAGAGCTCAACGCATCATCACAGATGTTTTCATCTCGGCTGCAGAGCGAGACATTCATACAGGAGATAGTATTTTCATGAATATTATTACCAAGGATGGAGTTAAAGAAGTGAAGTTTCCTTTGCGACGCGATTAATTCTCAAAATATTTTTGTATGACACCTTTCCATTTTCTTTACATGTACCAATTCAAACAAAATTAATATGAAATAAAAAATGCATAGGTGCAGATACTATCTCGCTTGTGCATTGTAACTCAATGGTTTAATAAGTTCATTCGTTGCCTTGCTATGTGACAAAAAAATCCCATATAAAATAAAACGGATAAGAAGATACAATCACACAGTACAATAATTATTATAATGACGAGATTAGCGTGTAATCATGAATCCTAATCCATTATACTTTTCATCTAAATGCTAATTGTAAATAGAAGCTAACCTCTTGGTTTCCTTATACCTAGGTACTAGTATTCTTATTTCTTATAAGAATCAGATTCTAGGTAGGTATAAGAAAGGGATATAAGAAAAAATCGCAAAACGGTAAGTTTTTGCTTGAACAACTGAATACTAGGGATTCCCCAATAGACCATAAAACGTAAAGTTGTTTCGGCGCTCCTACATGAACTAAGTAAGACGTTTCTGCGCAGGGCAACCTCAAATGTGTGATATCTCGACTCACGAACTTTCGGTAATTCTACTTTTGTCCACTCTCATCTATAATGGTGACTCATGGAGTTTTTCAAGGGTATTTTACCATACATAACTGTGTTTTGTAGCCTTTAGTCTCTTTTCAATGGATGATTTCATCATTCCAAAAGTTACTATGAAAAATCGATAAAATGTACAAAAGACAAATAATTTAATAAAAATTCCACTTTAGCAATTACCTATTTAATTTAGCAACCATTTAAATAGGTACAAGTAAGTACTACCTAAATTGTATGATCATTTTGGTTGGAAGTTTTGGACATGATTCACAGCTCCAACATTCCACTGACATGGCATTTGTCAATGAAGATCAGGAAGACTCTTCACTCTTCTGCCAGGAGGAGACCACTATACTGCCGAGCTATTTATAACACCCAAGTTGACCAAATACAGATTATATCACATGAAAATCCAAGACATTATGTTTCTTTGCAATGTTCGAAGTTACATCAATCTTTCGATTGTGTGGAAGTTCTTCCTAAACTAATACTTTTTGTTAGTCATACAGATCTGGTCTAGAAAGAGTGAGCTACAATGTTTGATGTTACACAGACCCACAGGGGGTATCAGACCTCGGGTGTTTTTCTGATAGGTTTGGAAATTAAGTTTAACGTCACAGAATCACTTTAAAAGTTGTTTAAATTTCCAAAAAACTGTCCTGTGGGGTTAATTGTTGTAATTTTAGCAGTTCAGCATTGTGCAGAATCACACCCCCCCCCCCCCCCCCCCAACATATGTAAGCATTTTATTATTTGCTACCATGGATAACGAGAGGTAAGTTAATTGGCATGGAGGAGGTGAACCTGGCCCAGCAAAAAATGAATGTAATAGGTAATCTAGAGGTATTTAAATTTTAATGTAATTGTTCAATTAAGTAAAGAATAATGTTAATAAATGCACAATTCAAGGGTCCATCAGCAGAGGATCGACTGATATATGACCAGCCACGACTGTTAGTACTACAAATTAGCCACTCGGGGCCAGACTAGAACGGAGTGATAAGTTGCGTAATTGAGAATTAAGTAAAAAAGAATGAGAAAATACCCAGGATAAGATCGCATCCCAGCGTGCAAACGCATAGCTTTTCATTATATTATACCTACATTAAATTAAAAAATCAACCAAAAATTAGTACAAAAGTAAATTGTACAGATTTTGCGAATAGTAAAGTGGAGGTGCCAAAGATTCATAAAGCAATTAGGATATTCCACGTAATACTTCTAATTGTACAATGTCCTGACAAAGTTAGCGGTAGGTAGGATATATCATACACAGAGCCAGTTGTTTGTGGTGATAAAAAAAGACTAAATTCGTTTTCAACATGAATTGGTGAATTGGTGGTGATAATTATGTTGATTTTTGCGATTGGTGGTGAAATGGGAAAAAAATTGATTTTTGTAATAAACAGATAATAAAGTGTGAAATATGCCGCGCGAACGAGCGGCAATACTCAACCAAGGTCAACCAACCCCCTATCACTAACTCCCACTAGCGAGACTCGGCGCGTGCGCATGCGCACCCCTGTGCAAGGTCATGTAGATGCGTCATTCCATGCTCAGCAGACAACCAGCTGGCCCCATATACACTCTTTGGCTGGCACTGACAGCTGACTTACAAAGAAAACAGTGCGATTCTTTCCATTTCGTGGTACTTTAGACACAGATCGAGGAAATTTTCGTGGAATATATACTCGGAATCGGAAAATGTTGCAAAACACATAGGTTTGGGACAAAATCGCGTGAAATCGCGAGAATTCGTCAATATCGCGTCAAAACACAAATTTCGCGAAAATTCGCGAGAATAAGATACTATATTTGGAATCAGGAGTGTATGAAACGTCAAGATATGACAGAAAATTCGAGTTTCTAAACATTTCGCGTTTATCGCGGAAACCATAAACAACTGGCCCTGATCATACAGTAAAGTTGGCAACAGCCAATGAAATACAACCATGACTACTGCTAAAGTGAACTTAATCTTACTTATTACGACCTTGCACAAGTGGCCACTGATGCTTTTCTGCTATTTTGCAGCTTTGTTACTGAAAAAATTAAACATGGGAAATCATAAAAACAGTGGACTTCTTTATTCTTGGAAGTAAGCTCACAAATTTTGAGCACAATATTAGAGATCTGAAGTTCATTGTTATATTTGCCATGGATTGATCCTACATTCAAATTGCCTATTTATATACTTCTTGATACATCGTCTCCTCTCTACAGCGGAAGAAAATAGGTGATATTAAACAAAATATTGGTGTTAAATAAGGTAAATAATATTATATTTTCTTTTTCCGTAAAATTAATAAAAGATTGTAGTAATTTATAGATTTGAATTTACTTTTATGGAATACGTCTAGACAGTGCTAAACGGATAATCCTGTACTGTCACTTTCAGTAGAACCAGCATGAAGGCTTGCTGGCTTCAGCTTTTGTTAAATATCCTACAAAGTAACAAAATACAGGCTAGGGTATCATTACCAAAAGTAGAATGCACCACAATTCCCGATGTTATTAACAAATAGGTTTTCTCTGCCCCCCACGGACTGTTTACTTTTTCCCAGGGGGCAACACCAATGTAGAACCACGATCCTTTCCTCGGAGCTTTAATCCAATTGCCTTCTCGATTTTTCCGATGACGACCTGATTTGGGATTCCACGGCCAGCTTCGTACTAAAAATAAAATTATAAATTATAACCAATTTGCAGTAAAAAGATTCAAATTTGGCTGATCTCAAAATTCCGAGAATTAAGAATGCAGAACCTGGAACAATTAGGGTGCGAACGAGAGAATACTTAGGCTGCATACCGTATTATGAACAAAACGCCCAGACATCTCTATGCTTGAACATTGTCATGTGATAATCTGGGCGTGACCTCGAGTCGCATTGTGGTTGCATGAATGAAAATACAGTGATCACAAAGCCCAGGCATTTTTGAGTTGGGTCATACTGGGCACTGGTTTGAGCTCGTTTGTTGACAAGGCAAGTTTGATTTAACCCGTAAAGCATATTATGGTGATGTCACACGCCCAACTCGCCCAATAGTGGAATGCATCCATAGACATGGCGTTAAAAGAAGCGGGGA
Organism: Leuctra nigra; assembly: GCA_934045905.1. Taxonomy (NCBI): domain Eukaryota; kingdom Metazoa; phylum Arthropoda; class Insecta; order Plecoptera; family Leuctridae; genus Leuctra; species Leuctra nigra. Next base: position 24,618,233 of record OW203764.1, read on the forward strand.
GTTTGAACCCAGAACATAGGGTTAGAGTGAAACGTGGATTGGCGTAAAACTAACTGGAAGATGAACAAAATACCACAAAGAGAGAGGGCAAAATAGGAAACTTAGAAATAAAAGGATATTCAGAAACTTAATTAAGCTTAGAAACTTACGTCATTTATAACCTGCGGTTTCTCATTCACCTTCTGAAAAATTAAAAATACATTATTTTAGTTTTCTCATAGGGTTGATACATTGAAACAAGGTAGCTACGGTATTTTTCTCTCCCAACGTATTAGGCCAAGCTTTGCAAAATGGGTCAAAACCCTCGTTTTAGCATCCCTTCCATTGTATTCACTGACAGTGACAGCTACCTGGATTTCCCGTGCCGTGACACTCCAACTTTCTAAGGGAAGTACAAAATAATGCAATAATACGATCGCAGAGAAAAATCCCTTGGATCTACTATTGAACAAACAAATGACCAACTCAACTGTAAAATGCATCTTACATTAATTTAATGTGAACTGGAATTTGTTTGCTCTCTCAATGCTTTTTAATTTGACACAGCAGATTGACGTATAGATTCTCACCGTTGCAAGTTCTTTTTGACTCCATCCTTTTGCCTGACGGCCCTGCTGAATTAATTTTCCAAGATCAATTGGAACGCGATCATGTTTCAGCTCCTCTGTTTCGCGATCCAACTTGGCAGTGTTCTGAGTTGTCACATGCTGCTTATTTTGAGCTGCTCCCCCTGGAGATAAAATAATGTATATTGTTAATTCATTCTTTCAAAATGTTGCTGCAGTAATAGACGATATTGAAGATCGATCAAGATTGAAATACAACAAGAACAAAGAGATGACACAGCACTAGCCGAGACTGCCACATGCCTGGAAACCAGTGATGGCTATGATCCAGGTCTCGTCAGCTGATTATAGCACGAGACCACAAAATTCTTCTGACTATTATATAAACCACCTGTGCCAGCATCACAATCAGTCTGAAAACGGTGGCACCATGTCTGCCGAACAAAATGCCGCTTAGCTACTGTCTGTGTTTCCTATGTTTGTACTCTCACCAGAATGCGCTGATAGGCAGTTTTTCTGTTAGGCCGAGAAAGACTTCATTGCGCGCTCACCTTGCAATGACGTCTTTTCCGGCTTAACAGAGTAAGTGACAGTGGCTCCATCTGATGAGAGTTCAAACATAGGAAAAATGAACTGTACACCAAGGCCCTTACCTGGGTCAACATAACCAAAACGACCACATAATCAACCAAAGAAAAAAGAAAAGCTTTGTATGTCAACCCATCAGTATGATTGTTGATTAGTACTCAGTTATGTTGAATGCACTACTATTTAAAAAGGGACTAGTTGATGCTGTGGATGCATTTCTTTTTGATTGTCGTACAGTCTAGGTACACGGCAAGTCAACTTATCCCATCAAGATTGAAATGGTTATCATCAATGTTATGGTATAACTTTCGATGGAAAATGTATGTACACTCGAACAAATAATAAACGGTACCTTTAAAGAAGCGGATTGTCTGATAAAGGTTTGATTGCATCATCCCATGAAGTCTGTGCTAATGCATTATCTAAATCTAGTAGGTGAGCGAGCTTGATAGTAACAAGGATTTATTGTCAAGGAACCTGACCAGCAGCCAATCTGTTTTGTGCATGTGCAAAGTACAGTTTTTAATTGGTAAGAGTGTATTCTAACAAAATGTAATTTTCAAGGTTGTATCAGGAAGTTATTACATCAGCTTAATGCTTATAAATAATGGATTGCAGATATGCAAATTCACTAATAGGGATCGAAACAGTTTATGTGAATGCTATTAAAAAGCTCTATGAAAATGCTGTAAGTTGCGTAAAAAGTGGACAATCATATTCAGAAGAATTTAAAATCAACAAAGGTGTAAGGCAGGGGTGTCCTTTGTCACCAACCCTGTTCAAAATATACGTGAACAGAGTTTTAGAGAATTGGTCTAGGAAATGTAGTTCGATGGGTGTTAAAATTGGGAAAGAATATATACACTCTTTACTATTCGCAGACGATCAGGTGGTTCTTGCTGAAGATGAACACGATGCAGAATACATGATGAGAAAGCTTATAGAAGAATACGATTCCTGGGGCTTAGAAGTGAATATGGATAAGACTCAATGTATGGTCATTGGAAGAGAGGGTCAAGACATGGTAACCGATAAAGGTATTATAAGATTAACAACAGAGTACAAATATCTAGGTGTGACATTGACGGCTGACGGAACGGATGAGAGGGATGTGCTGAACAAGCTGGGCAGAGGAAGAGCGATCACCAGACAATTACACCCAGTGCTTTGGAACGATGTCATCTCAACCAAGACAAAAACACGTATTTACAACTCATTCGTCGAAAGCTGCGCTTCCTATGGATTAGAAATCTGGACCTTATCTTCCCGAATGGCACAAAGAGTCCGAGCAATGGAGATGGGATACTGGAGAAGATGCTGCAAGGTTACGATACTCGACCATGTGAGGAACGACCGTATACGGGAAATGATGGGAGTGGAGACATCACTGACGGATTACATAGAGATGAAGCAACTCTTATGGTATGGCCATCTGAGAAGGATGCCAGATGAAAGATTGCCAATGAGAGCCTGGTCATGGGTACCGTCAAGAAGAAGAAAGAGAGGAAGACCAAGGAGGAGGTGGGCAGAAGGTGTTGACACTGCCATGAGAAGAAGAGGTCTTCGCGATGGAGACTTCTTAAATAAAGATAAATGGCATTTAGGATGCAGAATACGGCCTGAAGTGCTGTAAACAATCTGCTTTAATAATAACTAATAGTGTCAATCCTGTAAGTACCATCACAAAGCTGTAAAATGATCAGGTGGTATAAAACTTACATTTATTTTGGGTGTCGACAGCAACTCCCTGCCTGCGAGCTGTGTTCACCGCCTATTCACAAAGTACAAACTAATTAATTTTCATTCTCTACACACAAGTGTTGGTAATTTTTAGTAGGTAGGTAAACGCCATTCCATGCAAGGGTATTTGACCTTGAAATCCATTGTCAAGCCAAAGTCATTTAGCTCAATTTTGGATTCGCTTTTAATGACTGTAGGCAATGTCTAATGATTTATAATGTTAATTATTGTTTTTAATAGCGTTAGTTACGATTATCTCTCATGTGACGCAACAATATTCAATAGGTCGGACAAGCGATGCTAAAAAATTAAAAATAGCCAATCAATAAAGAAATTTGTGTCCGACTTTCCACTGCACACTTTAGTTGTCACTCTATTTATAGATTTGTAACTAACGCTATAGATTGATGGATGGCAATCTAATAAATGACTTGACCGTCTATTATTTCTACGTTGAATGGAGTTTCTTAACTACTTTTTACTTTGTCAATGGGGGATATGATTTCCTAGAGGTAACTTTCATTTACTTCCTTCATCTCCTCATCTTCATTTCTATAGGTCAGTGGTCGAATTGGGGGGGGGGGGGGGGGGGAGATGCAGGGGGATGGAATCCCCCCATGAGGAATAATTGATAGTTCCATCCCCCATGGCTAATTTGTCCACTTCACCATCCCTCCATGAAAGATTAAAAAACAGCACTAGGTATTTACTTTCAAATTAAACTATTTCCAGATAATTTGTAAATTTTAGCCTCTTGACGCCATTTGTCGAGATAAAAATAGGCTTAAAATAGCGTTAAAACAATTGTCACATTCATAATTTCTACTATGTTGTCAGTTACTAAATAGAATACTGACGAGCTATTTGGGTGATGTGTTACAAGATGTTGGATGGTTTCAAGTTGGTTGCGTTTGATTTTTTAAGCCAACGTCAGAGGACCAACTTTGGATTACGTTAGCTATCGATGGGTAGTGGAAGTTAGCGAATCCCATTGGCTGTGGAATTCACGCCAACCGTAAATTTGGTTAATTGCCCATTAACTATCGATACTAGCTAATCTAAAGTTGGTTCTACTTAAAAAGAAAAAGAAGAAGAAGAAGAATGGAACTGAAATACAAGTAGGTAGTAAATAGGTAGGTATGTATTACGATCTACTACTTATAGGCTTATAGCAAGCAAGAAAACTGAGAAGTGAAATTGAAGTCCAGGACCAGATGTTATGTAGAGTACTGTAGTACCTACATAATATGGGAAACGTCAGTGGTTAATTTTGGGGCAGATGAGGGTGGACGCATCGTTTTATTCTTTTTTCAGGATGAATGCTGTCCACCCACTTATATTTCATGGAAGTAAAAATTGGATTAAAACTGTGTACAAATCGCGTAGAAAGGCACTAAATTGGTTATTGAAATCAAAATTTTCCCGGAGCTGTGCGCCACGGACCCTCATTTGTCTTGGGAGGGCCCTCACCCTAAATCCCCCATTGTTTTCGTAAACAAATATGATTCCCCTGACAATCACCGAGCATCCCACCGCTCATTACTTTACAAATTAGCCTGCATAACGTCAATGTATTTATTGTATTAAAAAAGCCAATCATATTCAAGTGACCGACAGCAGCCAGCTGTTATTTAAGCTGTGTATTATTATTGACTATCAAAATTTGTGAAGGGTTCCAAGTCAGCGTCCCAGTTCTCGTCCATGTCCCTAATCTCGACCACCATGAATACTCCATGTTAACCATTCATTACCACTTTAACATTTAATTTCCTCAAGTGGACGAGATTTGGGTAGGTATGTGGTTTTTTGCTAGTACTTTAAAATGTATAATAACTTTTCTCAGCTCACCCTTCTAGCAATGTCTATCAGAAATGAATCTTCAAGGTCTAATTTATTATAGAATGTGCAGCAAAGTTGTGACATCACAAATAGTTGTTTTAAAAATTAATTTAAATGCTGAATTGTGCTAAAGGGTGACAAGAACTGGGACACTGATCCTATGTAGTCGACAAAACACAAGATTACTATGGTATGGTATCATATTAAACAATTACCTACCTACTCTGCAGTCTGCACCACAGTACAGACTGCCTGTACCTATTATGTAACTTTTGAGGATCAACACATTGATATTCAATCAATCCGTGACCCATTAGTTCAGCATCTGAATGACCTTGTGTTCAATCAACTTGACATAGTACTTTACTTTACATAGTCAACCAAGGATGCATTTTCCACTGGCCGCACTGGGGTTGCACTGAAATGACGTTACGTCAACATGCAAAACTCAATGCAAATTTCAAACAGAGTGCAGAACTAGTGCGGCCAGTGGGAAACGCCATTAGGTAGGTACTAGTATGCAAAGTTTCATGATCGCTGGCACTAATCAAACACATAACATCTTATCATAGGTACCATGATAAGTTTATGTAAGGTTTTGGTAGGTAGGTTGGTAGGTAGGTAGTACTAGGTACAAGTATACTAGTAGGTAGGTAGGTAGGTACCTACACAATAGTTACTACCTAGCAGTAGGTAGGCTTCATAGGACCTAGATACACAGTTGATTTGTCGTACCTAACCACTTTGCTTAGGTACATATAGTACCTACCTAGGTACTTAGGTACCTGTAGGTAGGTAGGTACCTAGTATAGGTAGGTACCTACCTACTACAGGTCTAGGTAAACTAAATACCTTAGGTAAGTTAATAGGTCCTACCTGCTCCGACTTCATAGCTGATGCCTTCATGGGCTTCTTCCTGAGAATGGTCACAGTTTCCCAATCTGCCATATTACTGCAAAACGGTGAGTTCTGTGATACAATTAATTTTTTGACTATGGTCTTTCTCACAGGTTCTGCTAGGTCAATGTGGTCCTATGAGCTGGCCTGAAAACTAGAAAGTTAAATTGGCGAGTTAATAAATAGGTAGGTAGGTACTACCTACAATCAAAGGTAAATAATTTTCATTGTTTACTACTTACACTTTATGCTGCTGTCACGAATCACTTATTTTAAAATTACACTTTTAATTTTCAAGTTGAATTGAAACGTACGTACGTACAACTCAGCTGTGCCGATTTGCTTTGCTGTTGTTTTCAAAGCGACCTTCCAGAGTATGACACAAGGCCGTGACGGCGCTGGCATATGTTGTTGGCGCAAGCGCACTTAAAAAAGGAGGTAAATTTAAAATTCCAACATAATATTTTTAATGTATGGAAACTAAAACACGGTACCTACTACCTCTACTACCTACACACTGTCAATCAACTCTCCACTTCTTCGATCATGAGCAAAGTCAAATAAGGTCACGTGACAGCAGTCAGCCAATGAGAAAGCAGTTCTCCACTCTCGCAGAACTTGAAAGTGTGACCCGTGACCCTCGTCACTTGAGGAATTAGCATAAACGAATATCCGCTTTAGAGTACATTATCCTGTTCATCCAGGCATTCGAAACATACCTATTCATTACTTTTAAGTAACTCGTAGGAGTATCCTGGGGTGGGATTACATAAAATATTTTTTTCTTATCACGTTGACAAATTTCTCATGTTCTTCATGGCATTCTAGGATGAGATGAGAAGCTTGTCACCGCGACAAGAAAATTATAATTTTATGTGATCGCACCCCAGAACAGACTTTTTGATGTGACAAAATTATTTGTAATCGAGCATACAAAAATAGTTGAGCGAGGGTCTCTATTTCACTCTTTTGGCACGGACCTTTTTTGTTCGTTTTCCTGTAACTACCAGTATACATACAAGTCGCACAGTTTTTATTATCGAGCTTTACAATTTACAGACCCAATTTTTTTTTGTTAAATTCGAGTTGGTTGGTTCTTCATATTGGTTGATCCAATTAATTTGAAATTTTGTACGGATATAAGACCAATATTTTACAAAATTGCAATAAAATCGTAACCAATCGGTTCAAATTTAAATATGTTCAGATTGACCGAAAATCAAGTTTCGGAAAGTTTAAATTTTGCATTCTAGTATGGTGATTAAGACCATCATTATCTCAAATCTTATACATTTTTAGCCCATTCGGTCAATTATTTACAGAATTATTGCCATTTTACGAGTTTTGTAAGAGATCATTAGGAAAGCTCCTTCCAATGAAAATCAGTAATAATAAAGAAAGTTACTAGTTAGTTAAGTATGTTTGATTAAGTCAGTCTGGTTCGGTTGGAGATGTTGCACATACATAGTACATATTTGTACTCGCTCATCTACATGTTATTGATACACCGAGTAGTATCTTAGCCACATTAATAGTGCTTTATTGTCCATTGTCGAAGCTTACTTAATCAATTCAATTGTACCTACCTAAAAACCATTTTGAATTCTCTACAAAGAGACCTAGAACAGTGTCAGTATCAGGGATGCACAAATCAAAGCCCTCAATTTGGGTGAAAAAAATATATACAATATAAACTCGAGTTTAAATTACAATTACATAATTTATTTTTCAAGTAAAACAGTGTTCATTGGTTTACTTTTCACATTCACATGATTTCACATGATTCACATTGATGTCCATCACACACTTACTGTAAAAGTCCTTACCATAAACTAATCCCAAATTGTCCAAATAAAGATCAAATTTGACAAAATTAGGCTTACCTAATAAGTTTGTTCGGTAGGTCCAGATTTTTTTTTAAATTGAATATAATAGGTACAGTCCAAGGGGGTTACCTACTTATATAAATGAAACACACTTTGACACAACACTGTTCTTAAGAAGTGCTTAAATTCCCAATTAGGTATTAGAGTAAAATAGTAATAAGTTACAACTAGGTATTTGTGGATCGGCGATTTAGGAAAATAAAATAAAGAGTACATACCTACATCATACAGATCAATATATTTCAGAAAATCAGCAGAGGTATATGTAATACCTTACCTACAGTGATAAGCAATTACTATCATATTGATTGGAGAGAATTGTCAATGACCTAGGTAGATGAAATAATGCTAAAAAGTGATAGGTTAAACCCAGTGACATACCTACATACCCATTATTTTAATTTGTAAATATGTTTACAAATTACAATTTGCATTCAGAAAAATGTGAGAAATTACTTCCTCCTCCTGCCCCTGGGACCACCTCGTGCACCCCTGCGAGCCTTCATACCCTTTACAGGAACAGCATCGTCGGATTCAACTTCTTCTTTGCCAGATTTGTCTGCATCCAGTATCCCACCTATCACTTCGTCCAATTCACCCAATATACCATCATCTGGTTCATAGACGTCCTTGGAGCCATCGGTTGTGGATTCTGCATCTGCTTCCAGTGGATCATAAGGAGCACTGCCCTCGTCAACTTTAACGGGCGGTGTCTCGTCAAGTTGGACCAAAGGAACAGTTGTCTTCAGAGGCGAGATTACCACCACTTCGCTGTCATCATCTTCCTCTTCATCTTCATTTTCCACGCGACGACGCTTCCAGTTGCCTTCATTGTCATCTTTTGGAGGATCCTAAATGGGTCAAATAAGATAAGAATAAGAAGTCATGGTGTGAGAGTGATTGCTGATGATGACAGTCTCTTTAATCAGCAAAAATGAATGTACATCAAATGGAAACTCTAATTAAATAATACAAATTAAAATAAAGTGCAACTCTTTTAGCCTGAAGCAATTTTACGACAGAAATTAATTAGCAGCAAAATTAGAGAAGTTTCTATTGAAAATGGGACTGAACTTACATAAACATAAAATGTGGTTGGTTTGGTATGCATTACATTTTAATGTTTTACATAAATATCTTTGAAACCACATACAAAATACGCCCACACACACTGTTTTTGCGCTTTTTTCTATTCAGTAACCAATTAGGTACACTCGACAATTCATAAAACGGTATTTGAACGAAACGAATTGGCTTCTGGTCCGGTTCATTGACAATCAATCCTTGTTATTATCAATGAAATCAGAGCTCACCTACTAGAGGTAGATGATAAGTAAATATAGACTTCATCAGATGATGGCATCACTTTTTTTTCAGACAATCAATTTCTTTCAAATACCGTTTTATGAATTGTCGAGTGTACCTACAAGGTGTGCTGTTTCTAACTTTCTGGACATGTTATTATAATTATATTATTATTATTATATTGACATAATTTTTTATCCTCAATGGAATTTAATTCAAATGGGAATGTTAATTTTAATGGGTGAATGGTCACCCATCCAACTACCGAGCGCACTCAATTTTGCTTAACCTCAGTGATCTGACGAGAACCGAGTATCCAATAAACAAGCCATTGTAACCAGTGTTGCCAACTCGAAAATCTTAAGGCTGCTAGAAGTACCATGAAATTTCGCCAAATTTAGGCTGAAATTAGCCTGAAAAATCACGTTTTTCTATATGAATTTAGCGGCCAATTAGAAATTTTCGCCGGTTTTCCTTATCCCAAAATGCCAGATCTAAATTGGCAACACTAGTTGTAACCCAACGGCTTACAACCGTTTGGGTTGGGTTTTACAATTGGTTGAGAATCACAAAAATGGTCTAGATGCAGCTAACTAGTACCTACTATGGCAGGCAGTTGGAAGAGGATTTTGTAAATAATGAAGAATAACTTACTGCAGTAGCTGGATCTACAGCTGTGACATCAACTTCCATTGGAGTAATAACAGGCTCCGAGGCAACCAACATCTGCTCAGCTAAAGCCTCAGCCTCAATAGTCTTCTTGGCAATATCTGCAGCCACCCTTTCTTTTGCCTACACATTGGAAGAAAAATATGAAGCTTCAGTGACAAAAAAAATACCCAACAAAATATCCAACAAACTCTACGACTTGTCAAGTGCTGAAACGATACACTCTACAACACAGAATTGATTATTTTATTATAATTTTATGAGTCACACAATAATTAGGCATGTGTGACACAACAGTTTGTGGTTTGTGGAGAGAAGCTTAATGAACATTCAGTAGGTAGTCATTTGCACTAGGAATTAGTGCGAATTCCTAGTATTCCTAGTAGTCATAATTTCATTTTATGAAACAGTTACAGAATATCTGCCCAAATATTTGAATAAGTGTTATGAAAAGTGCATTTATTTTATATCAATAACAAATGTAGTTAAAATATGCCGTTTAAATATCCAAAATAAGGTGAGTTCAATATATTTAACAATTAATAATATGGTGTAGAGTTAGACTTATCACATTTAAATATTAATGTGTTAAATAAATTATTAGACTTTACCTTGTACTGCGACCAATTGGTGAAATGTATTTTGGTCTTGCAGTGTTCTCCTTTCTTTTGAAAGAACACTTCGCATACTTTGCAATGAAATCCTGGAATGGTGACCTCCAAACCGTAGCAATGCGTCGGATCATACTGAATCTCCTCATCATTTTCAGTGAAACTCTGGTCCGGGACATCTTGCTCAGGTAACTTCAACGCTGGGTCTTCCAAGACACTCTTTATTCCATCATGAGATTGATCGAGGACGGCTTTTACGGTCTTCTGGTCAACACGCTAGAATAATGAACACTTGTTAACTTCAAAAATCAAACCAAAATTGTTAGGTAGCTAGTTCGGCAAATAGGTTGAAGAAAACAAAAGTGGGCCAAGCTGTCCAAGATTAGATTAGATTATTAAGGCTTAACAGCGGGTCAACGACGAGGTTATATTGCACACATTAATTTTTACATTTAACTTTGTTGATCATAAGTGTAAAGTGGATGACATGGGAAGGGGTCGACCTAGCGGGCCTGATCCGGGGGTCGGAAACTGGTGTGAAAGCCAGTTCAGAATGGTGACAGACCGGGGGGAGGGAGAGGCATCGGCCCGGTGGGACCCGATTTAGGTCGACTAGGTCGACCCTGGACTGCACTCAGTCCATTGGCGAGCCCAGCTCCAAACCTGGGGCCGTATTCTAGAACATTTAAATTCCCAATTCTGATGGAATTTGATTCGGTGCAATGTTAATCCTTATGGCCGTGACCAGATTCCATCAGAAATGGAATTGGGAAAACGTTCTAGAATACGCCTCCAGTAGTATTCCATTTAAGTGTGCATAACTTAGAGAATCAATCACTAATCTGTGAGGGGCAGCCACTGCAGGCCCTCCTTGTAATTTACAACTCGCCTACCTTGTAACTTACCACGTACATCTGCTCCAAGTCGAAAAATAAATCTCTTTGAAGTGTGAATATGAAGAAACAAATCAGAATAAAAATGTATACCCCAACTAAGAAAAGTTCCCGGATCCATAAGGTCACCGGTCAGGTCACCAAGTATTTTATACTACAGGGCAAATCAATTTTTTCACACTGTTGATCCACACTTATAGTTAAATATAAAAATGGTTAATTACCCAATATGTATAATTTCCAGTAATTTACAATCCCCATAAAAAACACTCCGTGTAAAAATACCAGCCAAGTCTCTTCAATTAAAAAAAATATAAGAAATCTAAAAATTCAGCACTGAAAAGTAGTGATATCAAAAAATTGGCCAAGTCAAAACTTTTCAAAAAATACTTTGCGCATCGTGCATTATAAATAGTATAGAAGTAGGCCGGAAATCAAATATACTCATCTATACATCTATAATAATGCACTAAAAAAACGATGCGCCAATTATTTTTTGAAAAGTTTTGACTTGGCCAATTTTTTGATATCACTACTTTTCAGTGCTGAATTTTTAGATTTCTTATATTTTTTTTAATTGAAGAGACTTGGCTGGTATTTTTACACGGAGTGTTTTTATGGGGATATCACTCCTTTTTTCAGTTTATTCTTGCAACTTGTAACATATACCTATTGTGGCACCAAGACTTAAATTCCTTTAAAAAATACGCCTTTGTGATTTGGTTTCTAAGAAAAGTTGCGCTTGTTACTATGTTTATGCTGATAATAATATGCTATGAAGTATGAAGTATAGCGAAAGTATCGTTCCAATCGGTCCAGTGGTTCTCGAGTTATGGCATCCCTTCCGGTTTTCAAAATGGCGGTTGACATCACAGCCACCTAAAATTTGTATCCATAAATGTTTTGAAACATTATAAGCCTTCTGAATATGTAGATATTGTTATAAGAGATGATTTTAGTCAGATTTGGCATTTTTATGACGTAATTTCCGGTTTCGATAATAGTACAGTTCTATTTCGACTATTGGTATTTTATATAGATGACCGTCCGAATCGTTTGGCGCTAATTTCGTCCTGATCGGGCCATCCGTTTTTGAGATATGACGTCACTTCCGGTTTCAAAATGGCGGCATAAAACCAGTTATAACAAAAGGCACCTAAGACGCCAAAAGTGCACATGTGGTAAAAATTTCAGATCGATCGGTTAACCCGTTTAGGCTGTGGCCCTGTCAACAGTGTTTCCTGATATCTGAATCAGATACCTTTTAAAAGTGATGTAATTTCACTGTTTTCACGGCCCTCTAGCTCGCAAATGGCATAAACTGTTGTTCCCAAATTTGGTATATGGTGTGGGGTGGGCCATAGCTCGAAATTAAGATATTTTGCAACAATGTGAGATTTTCCAATTTTAAGATCCAGTAGGCCGAAAATGCCATGTTGTTGCTTACAGTAAAAGTGTTTGGTCTGCTCCTCGGTTTATTAGGCATTTACGGTATGTTGAGTGAGTGTGAGTGTACAGTACGACTTGGCTGGGTGGAGCGACCGCTCCACTAGATACTGGTAGGTAGGGCTGTGCGAGATTTAAATTTTTCATGTCGAGCGAGATCAAGATTATTTCATAAAAGTCGGGCGAGATCGAGCGAGATATTTTACCTTCGAGATCGAGAATATTCGAGCAAGATTATACTTTTTTAAAAAGATTTTTTTTGGTGGAAGAGAAACACAATGCAAATTGTCCAGGCACACAAGAATAACATTTGATAAGTATGCAGAACTGTCTGCTTTATCTATAAAACAATACAAATAAAATTTATGGACGATACAAAGAAAGTTAGCGTGCATAGTCCTGTAAAAATAACAAAAAATTGGAAATTTTGATGTCTCTTAGTTGATATGCTCGAGACTTGAAAATTCGAGATGGTAATTTAAACAAACGATCGAGATCGAGATGGAGTTTCATATTTGAGATTCGAGAACTTTCGAGACTTGCACAGCCCTACTGGTAGGTAAGCTACTGGTAAAAAATGAATATCTTACCAGCTGATGCAAGATGGAGAGGTTGTGGTTGTCCCACTCCAGCCTGGTCGGGAACTCTTTGTCACACGGAACGCATCGCGGATGCAGGAAGGTCTTCAGTGCGAGGTGCTTCTCGTTCCTGCGATGGGCCGGCAGTGTCCCATAGAAGTTCAGGTCGCACATCTTGCAGTAATCACGATTGAACGAGGTCCTCGTCGTCTTGCCCATCCGCTTCAGCTTCTCCATCTGCAGTTCTTCCAAGCGGATGTTTGTCTGCATCGTGCGACGAATATCATCGGCCTCGATCTTGTATTGCTCGTTGAGGGTATCCATTGCGATCTTGTGAGGTTTAGAATTCATGTGACGCACAAAGGCCTGGAACATTACAATATATTTGGGTGACTGGAATCAGAATGACCAAATTCACACGAAAAGTGGAATCTTTACAAATTGCATACAGGAGGGCAGTATCTAGCCAGTAAAACTTAATTAACTTCATACCAATTCCCCTTGAGCACTCTTGTCGCATACATGGCACGTAAACACCTTGTCAGCATTCTTCAGCTCTCTCTTGTTGTCATTTTCACCACCCTAAAAACAAACAATCAGGCATCAGCCGGAAGATGTAGTGGAACTAGGAAGATGACGAAGAGTGAGATGTGTCAGGAGTCAGGACCGGCCACCCGACATCACTGAAGTGAAGGCCAAAGATTGATAGTGGAATTCCACCCCCTGGCCCGACATTGTGTTGGAAATGGATGACAGATATTTATTATAATAAATAACACACGTAGCATATCATATTGTTTAAAACTGGTTAATTGGTGTGAACCATCACTGCCAGTTGATAAAGAGCAAATTTGCTTACTGTTGATTTGAATTTCTTACCTTCTTCTTCTTGTTGTCTTCGCCATCAGCCATTGCCGCAACGGCAGTAACTTCTGCACCCTCATCAGTGGCTTCCCCCTCCTTTCCACTTGCAGGCTCATCTTCATTGGTTGCACCTGAGTCGGTCTTCTTCTCATCTTTCCAATCTCTCTTATTCTTCTTCTTACCCTTGGAATCATCATCGTCATCCCTGGATAAATATTGTCAATTAAATATCACAAAATGACAAAGTTTTTAAACAGGGTGCTATGCAGATATTTCTGATTAATGGTATACCTAGAGAAGCAGTGGTTATTTAGTAAAATATGAAGTGGGCGGACGCTCGGCGATGTCAGGGAGAGATATTTGCTTGCGAAACAATGGGGGGTTTGGAGGGAGGCCCCCAAACATTATGCCGGTCCGGGGCCCATAGCCCGGGGAAAATTTTGAATTTCAGGACCAATTTGGTGCCTTTCTAAGCGATTTGTACACAATTATAAGACAATTTATTTTTACTTCCATGAAAAATAAATGGGCGGACGGCGTCCATCCTGAAAAAAGAGTGAGGTGACGCGTCCGCTCTCGTTCGCCCCCAAATTAACCACTGCCTAGTATTAAGTAATCTATATTAGCATTTTTAATCACTTGCATACAAATTGGTACAAGTAAGAGTTAATACTCCCACTTGAAAATAGGAGTTAATAAATTCCCGATCATGGAGATAGTGTAGTTGGAAGAAAGCAATTGTAATATATTGTTTATGCATTGCGAATCTTGGAACTAAACTCCGTTTCATGGGGTCTAGAGTCCTAGATAGCATGGGCAGGTATAGGACTACCCATGTTAAACAGGACTCTAGACTGCATGAAACGGAGTATAGAAAATCTGTCACAATTTCACAAATAGGTAGAACTAACAAAACAACGTGCAAAACGAACTAAAATCGCTACAAGAAATTTTCCTGAATGCAATTTTCTTCGGATGATGTGTAAAGCTCCAACGTCAATAAATAAATGATAAAAGATACGTTTACAGCTCGACGTGCCCATGCGTGAAAGAGCCGACCTTGAAAGATGAACATGGAAGGTCAGCGCTCCGGCGCAGTGATGCCCAGCGGGAATATTCTCCGTTCCCAGGAATATTCCCGAATAAATTTGGGGAATATTCCCGACTCGGGAATTTACTTTTTCATTATAAATTAAAATGTATATGTAATGTTCTTATTTTGTGGTATGTCATTACCTCAAGTAGTATTTATTTTTTGTCACTATTTTCTTGTTATCTTATGATATCTCAGATCAACATAAACAGGCTTTAACCCTACAAGGGCCAAGGCTAAAAAGTGTATAGTGCCAGCACTATTTAGCAGAAAAGTGGACATAATTGGGAAAATGAATTTGAAGATGAAAGAATTGTTCAACAATATTGGGATCGGTTTTAAAAGTTTCAGAAGACTCTAAAGAATCATACGAGTGCATGACATTTTTATTTTTCCGAAATATCAATCGATTAAAAATATAATTTATCGTATAAAATTTTATTTTAAATAAATAAGGATTTTGCCAAATTATTTACACAAAAAATCACTAAAGACCACAATCGTTTTTATCAATATGTGCCTTTAAAACAAGCCTTTATGAAGTATGTAGGCAAGGTGGGAAGCCAGTGGCTACTCAAAGAATGTTACAGTTTGT
The DNA here is from genome assembly GCA_934045905.1 of Leuctra nigra. Classification (NCBI taxonomy): domain Eukaryota; kingdom Metazoa; phylum Arthropoda; class Insecta; order Plecoptera; family Leuctridae; genus Leuctra; species Leuctra nigra. The sequence goes on from OW203764.1 coordinate 24,633,803, forward strand.
TTGTGAGTGGATATTACACCGAGATATGGACTTCAAAAAAATGCGTTGATACCGCAGGCTTTTGACAGCGCGGGAAGCTGAATATTTCTTGCTCTCTAGATTTGTGTAAATCTATAGTTATACTAAATAGGAATAATTCACTGGTGAACGTTATTTTTATTACGGGTGTTTATTATTCACGGATTTATTGACGATTTGTTGTTTATTTCTACATACCTACCTATACCCACCCACTTACCAACAAACAGATTGTTGGTGGTATTTTTTTCAGGTCTAAACTAGAAGTACATATTTTCGTCTAGGTATGGAGGTAAGTGTGTGGATTGCACTTGGTAATCACCTATATAGCAGGATGATCAAGAGTCAAGTTTATGATAATAGGTTTGTAGGAAATAAAACATGCAAATAAAACGTGGTCTCTTTGCCAACACGCATACAGCCGTTCATCCCACCGAATTCTTATAATTCTCTCTTTTCTCACAACAAAGTTACTAGAAAATTCATGAAATATTATTCAGGGAACCTTTGTGTTGATGTTACACCCCGACACAATACTTTTCATTGCCATTTTCGTCACTGAAATACGATTTTTGCATCAACCGAACTGACTTCCCTATGTAATTCTATAGCGCGCGGCGAGGATCTTGCCCACGATCATTTTCCCGCCGCTCGGTCACGTGACTCGTGACGTATCAGTGGGCGGAGAGTTCTAGTCGTCAATTGCACACATGGTAACAATAGGCGAGATTTCACCGCCATCTTAATGAATCATGTTTCACGGCCTTCTCAAGTAATTTTATCGACTGATCCAGCTCAACAATGATCCACTATTCGAGAACATAAGGAACACAACTGACCTCTGGTGTATTTTGTGGTACTAGGTAAATGGCGGCTATCAAGGGCGCATTTGCATAAATAAAATACAAATATTTGATATAGTTGTTTGTTATGGCCAAGAAAGTAAATTTATAATATCAATTACATTTGTTTTTTGTTTATTCACTGCTTTATGGAAACACGAAATGTAAAAACAAACAAATTAATATGTGGACCTGATAGTAGCCATCTTGCCAGAAGTGGCTCCATCACGTATCACTTATTTGTGGGAATTGATCAAATACACAAATCCACTAACAAAAACTCTGTGCGCCCTTAAATAAAAATTTGGGCCCAAAATTAATAGTGTTGAAAAAATCGACAGTGGCAATAGAAATACAGTTTCAAGTGTCGAAAAATTCGACAGTGGCACTTGGAGGGTTAACGTGGCGTGATCACACGATAGCACATATTTTTATTTAATTTTGAAATTACCACGTCAAAAAACTTTTTAACACAGTTCAACTATGAAGTATAAAATACACAATTATTGTCCTGTAGTTTGCAACTCCCACCCAATAATGAGTTTTATCTTTTCAATTTTATGTATTTTGAGAATGAACAAAACTTTAACATGGAAGGTATAGGAAAATCATTTCGAGATCAGTTTATAACTTTTAAAATATTATAGCACACGCTGGATTTGTTTTCAATTTTTTCCTGATAATATTTCCGTATGCCTACCAGAAAAATTTTTTTTTTTGTTAAAATCTCTAGTTTAATAAATAATGTTTTCTCTTAATGTTTACTCATCCATGTAGTAAATTCCCAATAAATTCCCGGTTTGGGGAATATTCCCGAAAAAATAAATTCCCGGGAATATTACATCACTATTCCGGCGTGTCCGAGCTGAGCCACCTGATTGGATAGCGTCGAAGTGTCAGCGCCAGTGGTTAATTTGTAAAATTATAAGTGGGCGGACGTTCGGCGATGGCAGGGGAAACATATTTGCTTACGAAAACAATGGGGGGTTTGGGGGGAGGGCCCCCCAATACATTGCGGGTCCGGGGCGCATAGCTCCGGGAAAAATTTGACTTCATAACCAAATTTGGTGCCTTTCTATGCGATTTGTACACTATTTTAAGCCAATTTTTACTTCTATGAAAAATAAGTGGGCGGACGGCGTCCACCCTGAAAAAAGAGTGAGGGGACGCGTCCGCCCTCGTCCGCCCCCAAATTAACCACTGGTCAGCGCGCTCGTGTTGCCGAGCTGTAAACGTAGCATAATAGTTTATAAGCAGGTATTCATTCCTAATTTCCTATACTGCTGTAAAAACTTGTCAAAATCTTCTCATCTTTAAAAGGACAATTTGTAGTAATAACATAGGTACATTTATTTATGTATACAATAGTTGGGTAAAACAAACTATTTCCAGGAAGAGACAAATTTTGAAATGTATGGCAAAGTACTTATTAGAGTTGAAAAAACCTATGCATATGTCATTGGGACGCAATTGTCTAATGAAATATTTCAACTTGGGTAAAAAAGGATTTGACCTTTAATTAAATAATAAATATAGATAGATATTTCATATTATATGAAGTGATTTTCTTAATATATTTGACTTGATACTTGAAAAAATCAAGTGCGTCAACAAGTTTTTAATTGGACGCGAAGATTTTGAGGCCATAGGTGTATCTTTGGGTGTATTCCCACTGAAAAGGAATTAACTAAGTCCAAACAATGTACTATTTTCTTTAGGTATTCTTTTTTCAACTGCAATGAAAAAGTCAATAGAGCTTTTAACACTAGATTACACTTTTTAAACTATCTAGTGAAGTAATAATAATAATAATAATTAATTAATTTTTAAAGTTAAATAGTTTTCAATAAACTGTAATATATTTGGAATTTGGATTTACCCCGCATTTACTGTAAACCGAGGAAAACTCGTGAGAAAAATCAAATAAAAAAAAACAATAATAATCTTTACTATTCCTTTTCCAAAATACAATGGAAGTAATGTTAACAGTGGCGGCTATTTGGCTTTACAAGAGGTGTTCAATTACATAGAAGGACGTAGAAGAAAGTACTCTAAGAGGAGAGCCCCCAGCAGATGCGGGGCCGGGGCGCATAACCCCGGATTTTTTTGTATCTTTAGTTTGAAATTGATGCATTTTTACGTCTTTTGGAGAGCAAAATGATTAGACAAAATATTTAACTTCCTACTTCCTGGATTAGGGAGCACTTTTAAATAATTTTCTTGGATGATCAGGTGTGCAATTGTCACACCTTGCACACTGTAATAGCCGCCACTGAATGTTAAGTAACGAAGTAATGTTAAGAAAATGTTTGTGTTGGCTCAAAATTTGCAGTAATTTAAGTACACTCAAACCAATAAAAATCGGTACTCGAAAAGAAAAGGATTGGCTGATTAAGGTTTGATGGCATCATCCCATGAAGGCTGTAATAAGTATAACGCATCATCTACTTCTAGTAGGTGAGCTCTTATTTCATTCATAATAACAAGGATTGATAGAAGGATTACCAGCAACCAATCATTTTCGTTTCGAGTAAGTATTTTTTTTTGATTGGTTTGAGTGTCTATGCCTACTCAAAATACAAATACTGAAAAGATGTGTTGTTGGACTGGCACCATTCTAGCCAAGATGTCAAATGGGGCTGGAGCCTTGGAGGGTTTTGATAAATTTGCAAATGATCACAACACTTCTGAAACATTTCTGGGTACCTATTAATATATTTCAAAATAGTAGCAGAAACTAATTTACCAACAATTTAGGTACTTATTGAAGTTATTGGTACTTCAACTAGATGGTTGGTTACAATTGGTGAACTTATGTCCCTTCCCTTCACAACTAATTTTAAATTTACATCATTTGCTGATCCGCCTGCAATTATCAACAAAACATTCCAAGAGACTGACCGACATCCGAGTTTTAATGGTAGTTTTGACAAGATTTAGATTGGAGAATCTACTTTCGCGAATTCCAAAGATTGCGAGGAAGCCCAGTACGAATGTTCTGCATACAACCAGATTAAAATAAATTGAAGTACATGAGGTTCAGCTAACCAGATCTTGCATTGCCCTTGATTCAAGAATGTCAAATATATCGCAGGTTTGAAGTAGGTACCAAAGATTGAATTGAAACCAAATATTCAACAACAAATGAGTAAGGAACTAAGTTTCATACAGTATTATTTTGAGCTAGCTGTGTAACCCTTCAAATAAAAATAATGCTTTACCACATTTCTCATAATATTGAGGAAATAGTTTACATAATTCTTCGTAAATGACAACTACTTTCGAAGTAAGACAATAGTCGGAGGACAGAAACAGATGCATAATCACACGTTTGGTGCCAGATTGCAACGACACAGTCGAGGAGCTTTAAGGAATCTATTCCAGCGATATCCATTGTCCAAGCGATTAGGCACTCATGGCTCAGTAAATAACGACTTAAAAGTACATTGTAATAAGTAACTAATACTTATTACAACTCCTTATATGTACTCTAAATAAGCAAGACACCTCGTATGACGTTGCGTCTCTGCATGGGTAGACTTGCTTGGAGACTTCCCAATTGACTTGCAACGCTCAAGTTTTGACCGATCAAGTCGGGAATAAAGCTGCCAAGAACCACCGCCAGGGATGAAGGATACCCAGACTTCCCATATGGAAGATTTCTCTTGATTTATGATGCTATGCCACATGCACTGATGAGATTCAATTATTAAAGTCCAAATAAGCTTGAAATTAATTAAATAATTGAACTCCGCAAGTCTTGGCCCACAACATCTGAAAGAGTTTATACTTTATATGCCACGCTTTAGGTGTCAAAGTTCTATTGTACTTTTAATTTTCACCAAGTACAATGTGGTCCACTGGGATGAAATACAAAAGTTTGGATAAAAAGGTAAGTAAAATGGATTGTAGCATTGACAACAGCTTGGCTAATCCCAAATCAATTCAGAAACACTTTTGTGGGAGACAGGTCAATCGTAAAGCAGGCATCAGTGCAAAAACCAAACAAAGTTGGCAAATTGAAGAGTGTGAAAGAAGATATGACTTACTTACCGTGTGTACTACCTAATTAATGTTAATACACCATCTTAATACTCTGGTATCACAGCCAAAGCAATATGAGCCATCAGTGGTCAGAAAAATGAATTCACACCAAAAGTTACCTCTTTGCCTCTTCATCCATAGCCGTTTCTGAAAGCAGCTGAGACTCCTCAACAGATGCCTTGTCAGTCGATTCAGCATCCTTAGTCACTGCCTCATCTTTCTCATTCTCCGTGCTGTCCCCATTTTCATCCTGTTCCTTCTCGGTCTTGTGAAGTTTGAGCCTTAGATCAGCCAAACCCTTAGAAGAGGCGGGTGTCTTGTCATTGGCCCGCACGGCTGCCGCAGCGGGCTTTCGATCGGTGTTAGCCTTCGAAACCTGGGGATAACGGCCCCGCCCCTGCTGGTGATGCTGCCCAGACTGCTGACCGTGAGACTGACGACCACGATTCTACGCCAAGTAGCAGGTACCAAATGCACCACATCGTTAGAGAGCTCATTGCAGGAAGTAAAGAAGTAGTATACGGGTAACTTTTGGTTGTGTGGGAATCCAGGACAGTGAACTTTTATCATTGAATCTACATCATTTAATGATAAAAGAAGCTTTCTAGAAATTCAATCGAAGCTTTATATTGACAGACTTTCAAGACCACGAAAACAAAGTCACTGCTTTTCATGATATGGAGATATTAAACAGCATTCATCCAAGATATTTAGGTATTAATTTCACCAAAGTAGCACAATCTGCAGACATAGGGTTGGGGGTAAAGAAAGATTTGAGCTGAGTAGGTACTCAGATATAAACTGTAGCATTGCACAGCAGCTGTACCCACAGCACAGTATTGCTGTAGCAGGAAAAAGGGATAACTACAACAACAATATCAAATCAAATTCATTAAATGCAGTATAGCAGTACAATACATAGCGTCACTTCTGTGTAGAAAACAAACAGTACTTAGCAGCAGTGTATGATAATAAGAACACTTCCATCATCACAGCAATGGTTAGTATTCTTGATTGGAGAATACTCTCTCTCATAGGTAGCCGTAACATCACTTTAACAATTTAATAACAATGAGGCTGAGGCAGGTAGATAAGAAGTTGGAAGACATCTAGCTAGCCAGATTAATCTTAACTTAAGTAATATTCTCTTCTGCTGACGTTCAGAAAAAGAATTACCTACATGACAATAGTAATTAAGAAGTGACGAAAGATATTTAAATTATTATGACATGATTGTGATGGTGAGAAGACATCACACAGTGGATGTGAAGACTGCCTTCAAGACGCTCGTTAAGAAAACCAAACTTGATCCTTCAAGTCGTGTCTAAGAATCCAGATAAGTTGCCTTCCAAGAAGAGTTTGTGTACAAAATACATACTACATACCTTGTTGTACGGCTCAGAACGGTAATTGCCTTGTTCTTGTTTGCGGCGGACAGAACCCAAGTTATTACCGAAACGGTTGGTCATTGCCCCCCGACCAAAGTTCTGGTTTTGTTGACGATATGGTGCATTGTTGTTGCCTAGTCCAGCCATGTTCAAGAGGGACGGCAGCTATAAATTAATTGGCATCAGAATTTAAATGAGCAGGAGAATTCTGAAACATGGTGTTGATGAAAGTTTATAAGAGTAGTAGGTACCTACTACTCGGGTTGGTGGATGTTCCTGTAGTAGGGAGATGGAATTGGATTGGACACAGCAGCCATTACAGGACATTCAATTACAACTCTAGTCAGTGGATAATCCTCTATTAGGTATCAGTGGAAGGGATTGGGATACAGCCCCGGTAAAGTTCGTTCACGATAAGAATATCACTGACGTTTTAGTCGATCACGTCGTTCATTGGTCAGTCACTTGAACACTGCCCTGTCAATGGCAAGACTTTCTTCTTTGTATTATTGAAATTGTATAAATTATGTCAAATACACAATTTTTAATAGTAGTAAATATTATAAAAATTCAATAAAATTGATTCATTTTTATCTACAGCCGTATTATACACATTTTTTGATTATTATATTGATATTTACATGTTTAGGTATACGTTCACTTGACTACGGTAGTACACGCCGCCATTACGGCTTGCAATTCTAATCGTGAATGAACTTTAGTACCTACTTATTCATCTCAAAACACATTTTGGGGCACATGACAAGCATTCCTGTTAAAACTTAACGGTGCCTATTCAAAAGAAACGGATTGTCTGAAAAGATGTGAGGCATAATCCGATGGTAGTCTATGCTAACTTGTCATCAACTTAACTCTAGTGCAGCAGATGCTTTAATCCTTCTACTAGGTGAAACAAAATGTCAATCACATTCACTTCATACCTATGATGTGGAGACCTAGATGAGTTATGAGCCTATGATTTTAATAACAATGATTGACTGTCAAGGAATACCTGACCAGCAGTCAATTCGTTTTGCTGTTTTTAGTTGAGCCAAAGTGTATGTTGGTTGGAAACAGGAATATAGCAACAACGTCGAACTTTAGGTTGTACTTAGTATAATTTGAAAGAAAAAAGAATTATAAATTATAATCGAACCTCCTGATGATGTTGCTGGTGCTGCTGTTGCGGCAACATGCCTAACGTCGACAGCAAGTTGCTGGCCACAGCAAGCGCATGCTGCTGCGCTAACATGTTGTTGTTCACCGGTGACTGAGCGACAGGCATGATGTTCTGAACCTGGCTCCTGGAGTTGGAGTTGGGGACAACACCACATTGCCACGGGCTTACCATCGAACGTTGTTGACCCATGTTTTGAGACATGTTAGAGCGATAGGGTGCACCCCCACCTTGTTGATATCCTCTGTTGTATGACATTCTCAATTGATCTGTAACCGACAATTTGGTACTGTGATTTGACTATACACCAAGAAGATTCCCTAATGTGACCCTGATCATGCAAATTACCTACAACCAATAACTTTCTTGAAGTCTCTGCATTCCTTGTCTACCAGTTGACGAATTAGAGGAACAGTAACAATAAAGTGTCTATTTGTCCGTGCAGTTTTGAACTCTATACCGACAATGCTGATGTAACAATGGGCAGGTAATCCATTTCATTAGGTACAAGTCTTGATCTGCCTAATGACAGATCCAACAATACCTACACCTAACTCATTGAACTTTTCTATACCACAGCTTCATGGAGGGCTATTCTAAATTTCCTTGTCGTCTCGTTTCACTTGATACGGTCTCACTGCTATTGCTATGTAAACATGGTAGTGACGCCGTATCAATTGATACGAGACGACAAGGGAATTTAGAATAACCCCCTAGTCTCTTGTCCGAGTCTTAAATTTACACAATACATGACTCTAGGTGCAAAGAGCATGCACCTCGAATTAACATAAGAACAGTTCTATCTAGTAGCTATCATGATCGTATTAGAATCAAGCCAATAAAATCGCACTATTCATCCATCTAGCCCGACAAATGGGCTGCAGGGCAGTATACAAAACCAGCAACCCCCAAACTGCAGCTCTCCGCATTGAAGTGCCACATAGGAAACCCCGATTGTTAAAAATGTTGCATGTTGTTGACAGTCCCATAAACAAGGAAGTGGCTTTATACCTAATAGAGGTTGTGATCCAATTATGGCCCCAAAAAAGTACCTAGATACCTATCCTAGATATGCTAGGTACTACCCACCTAGTACTAGTACTAGGTAGCCTACCTACCTACCTACCTACCTACCTACTACCTAGGTAAGCTAGGTACTCTAAACCAACAATTTTATGAATCAGAGTAGGTAGGTACTAGGTACCTAGAGAGGTAGTAGTAAGTAGGTAGGCTAGGTATAAGTATACCTACCTACCTAGGTAGGTAGGTTATACAACTCTTCTTTGCCTTATAAATGATGTAGGTAACTAGGATAGTGATTAAACATAAGAAAGTAGATAAAGTAGAACGAAATTTACCACAAAATAAAGCTTCAAGTAAGAAAAATTTCCCTGAAAAGGAAGACCGACAAATCTCAGCTTGATGTCTTCGTCTTCGTTTTACACTTACAAAATGGCGGAGGCCGGTTCTACACATACAAACACAACACAACAACACAACTTTGGCAAGTTGGCAACTACTGTTAGAAACCGGATGTACGTCACATAAACTCGTCTAAAGCGTTCATCGGCACGGCACGTCACCCTTGCGTCACTTGCGTCAAATCAAACAAAATAAAAGAAGACACTACTCAACTCACTAGACAGCCACTTTTTTTGCATAGGTACCTAGTTTTGTGAGGCTGCAGTTTCATATTTTATTTTTTTTAATATTTTGTAAAATATGGATAGGAAACTCCTACTGTTAACAGTATTAACATTGTGCTTTCATCAAGGTAAAATATCTAGAACTTTTATTTATGCGTTTCGGTTTCAAATAAGTGATGATAAGAAACTTAATTGTGGGTGTGGTCAAACTAACCTCAAACTGTTTTTTATAACTAGGATATTGTTGGTCACCTCTGAGCCTCTACTGCTATCAATGTGTATCAACGCAACCTGGATGTGGCACACCTTTTAACTGGCTTTGGTATTGGGGAGAGGTATGCCCAGAAGAGGATGATAAATGTGTCAAGATTATTGAGCGTAAAGGAGGTATGTATTACCTCCTAGGCCTTACGTAGACCTAGAAGGTAGGTATAGCTTCGAACGAACCTTACCTATACGTACGTAGCCTACTAGGTACTAGGTACTTAGGTAGTGCCTAGTATCTACTAGGTACCTAGTACTTAGCGTACCTAGGTAGGCTAGGTATACCTACCTATAGGTAGGTACTAGAAACCTGACCTACCTACCTAGGACCTAGGTATAACTAGGGTGACTGTACTAGTGACCGATCAGACCCCTGTAACCGATCAATCACCACTTATTTGACGTTTGCAATATTAAAAATTCCGATCAGGCGTCTTATTTTATTGCCACACGTACCTTTGACCTTCATCCACTTCCTTGAATGTGATTGGTTCACGTAAAAGCCATGTTTCTTTGTCTCAGAGGGTAAATAAGTTTCCGCGCCGTTTTTGAATTACTTAGGTCGGTTACTGAGGTTTTTCATGGTTTCCCGCTTTTTTCACATTTCAACATTTATACCATTTTGAATATCAGCTTCCCATTGGTTCAAGCCGATTTTTCGTGAACCAATAACATTCAAGAATGTGTAGAGACTGTTTGATCGACACTTGGGTGAAGGGTTTTCTAGGAACAAGCTGTCAAAGTCAAGGTGTCCCTTAAGTGATCGGTTACTAGTACGCTGACCCTACCTTACCTATAAAACTGCAGAAAAACAATTAGGTTCCTTCTTTCTAAATTTTCATATCACGCAACATGCTGCTATTCTATGGCTAGTTTATAGTTCTCCGCTGACATTCGGCTCTTGGCGGTGAAAGATGAATATTATGGTACCTACCTACCTAAATATCATTTGACCTTGAATGCCCAGCGCTTGACTTTGAGCCATCCGAGTGATTACTAATGTCAAAGTGCTGAATGTTTGTTGTCGAACTGTAAACGTAGGTAGCTTATTAGCATCAATTTCTGTTATTTCGTGATGTAGCGGTACCTAATGATAACTTTTACTGTAACTCGTTACGATTGACATGAAAGGGCCTTGCTCGCACGCGCAGATGATGCATTCATGTTAGTGGCCATGTTATATTGATATAAGCGCATTCTCTAGATAGGTACTTTTAGTTTCGAATTCTTTGATGATCTGCCTCTTAGATAGAAAAATGGAAAATCCTAGGTACTAGGAAAAGTATTTAGTTTAATTAATTTAATATGTGACAATATTAAAAACAAGAAGAGATTTACAGTTAGTATACTAACTAGGAAAACGCTCTGTGTAACGGGTTGATGAGCGAGCACGGATACACGCAACACCTCGAACCGAAATTATGTCTATCGAAAATGTCATTAAAAGCCAATAATTCTTGATTTCATCACAGACTTGTATAAATATCTCCAAAATCTCCAAAAATGTTGGTCCCAATAACCTTGCTAAGTTTTAAGTTGATCGATTAAACCTTTGATTGAACGGTTCCATGCTAATTTTCAAAAATCACAGGATATCGTTCAAAAAATATACTACCTGGGACCACTCATATGATATGATATTAGTGTGTACACAATATCAGATCAATCTGTTGAACGGTCATTATTAGTTTCATTTCGTTTGAAACTTTCTGCTCTAACTACCTTGCCTTAAACTGAAGATTCGAAGTCGCCGTGAATTTGACAGCCAACACGCAAAATGTCCCTAAAATTACAAAAACTTTTGAAAATAACGACAGATTTGACTGAAAATTGGCAAAAATACCTTAAATGTTGGTACCAATGACCATGCAAAGTTTTTAGTTGGTCGGTCAATCGGTTCTAGTTTAAATTTAAAAAATCACAGGAAAAATGGTTTTAAATTTTAACCAATGGAAGGATTTGGCTGAAACTTTGTATGATTGGGTATAATGTTGGTTGCAATGTTTTTGCTAAATTTCAAATTGATCGGAGCAACCAATCGAAAGATAATTTTTTTAAAACTTGAACCAATCACAGGAGCCCGTTCAAAAACGATCTCAGGGACCGCATAGATTACGTTAGCATTGTGCAAAGTTTCAGATCGATTGAATGTGCGGTTCAGCCTGGGCTGTGCGGACAAAAAAAATAAAAATACACAGAGGAAGTGCCATAAGAGTACCGTGGTGACGCTCGCTCAATTATTACAACCTGAACCGACTATTAGAATCCTGGTTTTACAATTAAAAGACACACATTAAAACAATATTTCAATGATTATATTTTGATGAAGATGATAGAATAAACATCGAAATATTGTTTTAATGTGTTTCTTTTAATTGTACCTAATACCAGGTTTCCAATAGTTGGTTGTAATAATGTGCCAATATGTTCAAAATCACTGTTTAAAATCTGTTGACTCAGATGCCAGGTTAAAAGATCTTGTATGGAGGTAAATCGAGGATTTTGTAAAATATGTGCTTCATGCATTCAAGTTGTAACACCTACATAATAACATGTTAAGCCCGATTTACACGGTCACATTTATTGAACAACTTCTGTGTCACAGTCTTTGGGACATTTCTTGAAGGAAATTAGAACATGTTTTAAGTTCTGTGACCGGAAGTTGCTTCGTGTAAATGCAAAATTGTGTGAAAACTGGGAATGTGACACAGAAGTTGTTCAAGAAATTGTACCGTGTAAATCGAGCTTTATGTAGCCTAATATTTATCATGTTCATTTTAGCGGAGACTGTAATAACACGTGAATGTTTGAGTTCACTTTGAGCCGTGCGTAACACCTACATGACATGTTAAGTAGTCTAATATTTATCATGTTTATTTTAGCGGAGACTGTAATAACTCGTGAATGTTTGAGTTCACTTCGAGCCGTGCGGACTGATATTCCAGCAGATCATTATGAAGGTTGCAGAGCAGCAGCGAAAGATGAACGATTAGCACACTACGTTAACAATTCCATAAAAGAATTGGATACTAAGAGGTAAGACTTAGGTGTCACTCGACAATTCATAAAACGGTATTTCAAAGAAATGGATTGTCTGAAAAAAATGTGATGGCATAATCTGATGAAGTCTATACTTACTCGTCATCTACCTACTAGTAGGTGAGCTCTGATTTCATTGATAATATCAAGGATTGATTGTCAATGAATTTGACCAGCAGCCAATCCGTTTCGTTCAAATACCGTTTTATGAATTGTCGAGTGTACCTATTTTTCAAGGTCTCATTTATTATTCAAATGTACTATGGATACTTGGTAGATGCAAATAACATTAGTGCGTACACAGTGCATATTTACTCGGATTCTATTGGTTGTGATGCAAATTACTTAAATTCTACTTATGGCCCAAAACACATTTTAAGATAGGATAAAAAGTGTGTTAGTCTTTTCATCTAAAGGTAAGAAATTAATTGAGTGAGTGACTCTCTTTTGGCACGGACCTCTGTTTTTTTGTTTTTCTTCCCTGTTGTTACTGACGGTATTACAAGTCACAGTTTTCCTCGATGGAGCTGAAATATTGCACACATGTACTGACACCATTTCTGGGCGTTGCAAACCCTAAATTTTTGGAATTCCGCTGATTGATTCAAATTTTTAAAAAATTGTCTTTCGATTGGTTGGTCCAATCAATTTGAAATTTTGACAAGACATTACGACCTACATTGTCTCTAATCTTACAAAGTTTCAGGCAAATCTTCCAATTGTTTAAAATTTAAATTTAATAGGAAATCTAAAAACTTGTGATTTTTAAAATTTTAACTAGAACCGTTTGACCTTGACACATAACTTTGGATGGTCATTGGGACCAAAATTTTATGTATTTTTTCCAATTTTCAGACTAATCTGTCGTTATTTTCAAAAGTTATCGTCATTTTTGCCAATTTTCAGACTAATCTGTTGTTCTTCAAAAGTTAGTGTCATTTTACAGGACATTTTGTTCTATAATCTTGAAATATTTGCAAATTTATGCCAGGAATTTCAAATTTTTTAGTACCGCTATCGTGATGCTTTTGTTCCAAGGCCTGTAGGAAAACGCTGGGACCACATTCTTATCTAATCGCGTGCAGTCAGTACAAAGGCTCCCCAAAGCGTTCCGGAGCGTTTTCCTAGTTAATGTAATTAATTGTAAACTTAAGAACTTGAATTCACATCGGAATAACAATGTAAGAATGCGCGTGCGCTAGTTCAAGGTCGTGTGTGTAAAATCTTGCCATGTGGCAGCTGCCACTTGTTAAATTACGAGTTTCTGTTTTGAACTTACATCAGATGGCTATTGGAAACACAAGCTGATAGTAGCCATTTGTTGTGCAAAAGATTCAGATTATTTCAGTGCAAACGTAACACCAAAACATTCCTTCTATGAATTGTAAATGTATTTACAAAATGCCTAAATCTACTATATGCACATGGAGGAGGATGATTCACACGGGGTTTTAGTATCGAACGAGAGCACTAGTCATTTCTGTTTTGGTCTATGTAGCAATATAGTAGCAAATGTAGCAAGTAACAATAAACTTGACAGTTGACAGTGTCAAACTCTCCAGAGCTGAGAGAAGAGGAGCTCTCTCATTGGCTGAAGAAAGCTGTCACGTCACCTTATTTGCCTCTGCTATTTGGGCATGATCGTAAGAGTTGAGAGTTACCCGACATTGTGTCTAGACTTTTAGATCGTACGTAGGACCTACTGTAGTTTTTTGATGCCTTGAGAGTTGTAATTTTTCTCTTTTACCAAAAGATTGCGCTCTATCACGGACTTATAATAGAAGTCTGTGGGTTTTACCTACCAATGCTGGGCTGATATTACTCAATCAATGTGCAGCCCTGCCTCTTTAAAGATTCCCTGGAATTTTTTTATTGTTTGAATTTTTTTTATAATTTTCGTAATTGCAACTTAAATGAATGATTTGTCTCATACAAGATTTTACAGACTGGCAACAACAGAAAAAGCAAGAAATAAATGTTCGGTTCATATTTCTTCATACCAGAATCAGAAAGTGGGTAGTCAAAGAATCAACCGTAATTACGAATTTTTTTCTTAATTGGTTTGGTACACTCGGCCAGCCAAACAAAACTTGAACGTTGACCAAATTTGAATGACTGCTGGTCATGTCCCATAACCAATCAAAGCTACGATCACCACACTTTACAGGGATTGGAAACTGTCTGCGTATAGTGACGTCACTCCCATAAGACCAATACTAAATGATGGAGGCCCAGGGCTTGGGCCGCCGATTTGCACCTGATGACTTTCTGCACCCGTTTACTTCCGGCCGGTGACCCGCGAAATTTAAAAAAAGTACGCTTTTGGAGTGTTTAAATTTGATTCACACAATTGCCGCCTGGTTTGAACGAGCTTCTCAAACTTGCCGCTGCTAAAGATGATAGCGCATTGTCGAATATTTGAATTCTGTTCTGGCGGGAGAAAAAGACATGTGTCACGTGAGCGACATCACAGCCGCTTGTTCTATGATTGTTGTGTTCAAGGTGACCAAGCCCATGGCCAGCTAGTCAGACAGTTTCCAATCCCTGTAAAGTGTGTGGTGATCGTAGATCAAAGCTTGTTATTATCATTGAAATAAATGTGAGGTAACCTACTAGAGTAACACAATGAGATCGCTTAGACTGACTTCTGATGGTGCGATCTTACATTTATCAGCCTATCAGATTTATTGAACATTCAAGTTTTGTTTGGCCAATTGTACACACACTCAAAAGCATTCTGTAAATCGATACTAGTATTGTTTAAAAGCGTTTGGATTCATTATTTCTCATTCCGGGTGATCATCTTCTACAAGTTTCGATAAGAGAAACTCGTTGTCCAGTTTCTTTACAATCGGAATGAATGAACTGTTGAAATGAAATCTAATACATATTTCTTGGTTTCTTTCTCAGGGACCACTATGATGAGACTACATGGTGTTTCTGCTACTTTGATAACCGGTGCAATGCAGCTACTGGTAACGTTGTCTCCTTGGTATTAGTATTTAGTGCTTTTGCTCTAGTGTACAGTCTTTGAGGTTCGTAGTTTTGATTGATTCTCAATATTTTAAGTTGACAGAGAAGACTTTTTAAACTTTTTATCAGTTCATAGTCCGTCCAAGACTCCAAATAGGGAAATGAAGACTTGGAGTTTGTATAGAAAAGATTTTATACTAGCTAGCTATATGGATGGGATGATATTGATGATGTATACCTAAATGATAATTAGTTAATTACTAACTAGGTAATTTAGTTATAGGTACATGCACATTATGCAAGTAAAGCATCCCTTAAAGTGGTCCCACTGCTCCAGCCAAGGTGCTTAGAATTCGCCGTAATTCATACAAATCTCTGATGAAATAATACCTCAAACAACAGCATAAAACAATTATATCTTACCCTACGCTCCAATTATATGTTTTTAATTGAAGTTCCAATTAAACTATCCCAAGATAATTCATATTTGTAGTGCAATGTTGCCAGATTTATGGTAAATTTCACACATTGTACACATTTTCTTTCTTATTTGGCCCGTGAACCCATATTTTCAAACGGCAGTCTTATTCTAAAAATTATTATCTTTAATTTGAGACTATTTTCAATAATTTGTCATTCCTCTTGCGGTTTTAGGAGCAATTTAAGGCCAATTTTCCGGGACGATTTCATGTCTCCCTGTGTTATCTTATGGGGGAAAAAGTGTTCTTCAATCAAGAATATCTAATTATATGATACCGTAAGGGGCAAATATTTTTTGCTAGTTGTATGTAATATGGTTTCATTAATCTTTGGTGTGAATTACAGCAAATTCTCATTCCTATGCCGTAACCCTGGAACCCCCTTAAAACAGGGTTGTCATGATTTCTTGACATGATTTTTACCTGAAAAACGTATTTTGAAAATCCTGATGTTTTTTTTAAGAAAAGTTGGTTATATCTAAATAAAATTACAAAAAAGCGTAATGTTTTTGGCATTTGTAATGTAATTTTAAATTAAATTTAAGTGTTAAAACTTAAAATTGTAAAATATTACAATAATGTCCATTTGTACCTAGAGGTTAAATTCAGAAATTCGAAAAGTACAACCAAAATATCTCGCAGCAAATGATTAAGAATATAAACCTCTCTAGGCTTACATCGCTAAAGGAAATGCAAATTACAATTTTCTGTCGCAATAGGGAAGTCTCCTTAAAAGATTTATTCTAAATTTGAAATATCAACACAAAAAGTAATGTCAATACTTCTCAGTCAGGTGAAAAAATTAACATTTTCCTTCATAAAATATCACATTGGAATTTCATGTGACATTTTGGTGGGAAAATCTATGTGCAAGGTATGTGAGCCTGGTGATGTCATTTCTAAGGCCGGATAGGACCAGCTCTGGATTAAGTTAACTCTCGAGGGTTGACCAATGAAACAAGTTGGCGCGAATTCCATAGCCAATAAGATTCACTAATTTCCACTAATCATCGAGAGTTAACTTAATCCAGAGTTGGTCCTACCCGGCCTAAGTCCACGATAATATGCTACCATGGTAAATACTTTATTTTACTGCCATGGCCCCATGCCATGACATCAATGCTGATATTACTGTTTTAAAACAAGGTTAAATCATTCTAAAATTCAGAGATTTCTATCAATCTTTCTGCACCAATTACTTGAAAACGATTCATCCCACAATAATATTTTGTTTGTCTACATCCTTGACATGTATACTTTAAATATTTCACATTTTTAATCAATAGACAACATCATAAATTATCTAGTTAGCTCTGCTTTTCAAAAATTTTCATATACAGTACCGTGATCCAAGTATCTATTATGGTTATGATCCATTGTTGAAAAACCATAATAGATACTTGGATCACGGTATTGCATATGAAATTTTTTGAAAAGCAGAGCTAACTAGATAATTTATGATGTTGTCTATTCTAGTTCCCTATTGAAGTTTGAAAATATATGGAAAAGACTTCAAATTGTAGCTATTCTAAATCCTATACTCAATAACAGTTTCAGTTTTTTGAAAAACCACCCAAAAAACACCCACTGGTCAAATCATTTCTTAAAAAACGGGACATTTCCAACCCCGATTAAAATTAATGTAGCTACCTACAGTGTATACAAATTTGATTCAACTGTGCTTTATATTGTTATTAAAGTTTTGTTCGTAAAATGACCTAGAGCAATCACTAAACTATTACAATTTCGTTAAAAGCAGTTTTAGTAACATACGCTTTGTTGAAAACTGTATTGTCACCTGTGCTAATGGCATTAGTAATACTCTACTGATGCCTATTTATTAATTACATAATATCTCATTAATCTGCATTAATCATCTCGATTCATAGGCTCAAAGCTGACAAATCATTCTTGTTAATAAGTTGAATCTCAATATTATTATTCTGGAAACAAGTTAACATACTCTATGCAATGTTACACTTAATTATTTAAGTATGTAGGTACTACAATAGGTAGTATTTACCCGAGTAATTAATTAATTGAACATAACTGCAACAATTTGTGGAATTTTGGTTCAGCAGTTTGCCGTTCTAAGTTATGTGTTATTTTAATCTTCAAGTATAAAGGTAGTAGGTAGGTACATTTACATTTCGGTATAGAGCTCAGAGCTGACGTTAAATCGTTGGCCAATCAGGATGCGCTAGCGTTGAAGGACATAAAATAAATCATGTTCATCGTTCAACGCTATGTCAAACTGTAAACATACCGTATGGCCGGTTTAACCAACAACTGTTAAATATCTATAGAAATCTTATCTAAGATTTCATGTGGCATTTGGTTGTCCTCATACCAGTATGTGTTGTTTTGGTAATATATTTCCTGTATTAAGCCGATGCAGCTCTAACGGCTCAAAAAAATATGAAGAATTTAACAAGAATATTACCAACAAAAGGGCAAATATCGCAGAAATAAATGAAAACCTATATTGATTTCTACTACAACACCACCATTCCATTACTCATTTGAAACTTAATACTCTATTGAGAACTGGATTGTAATATTGTGGATATATTGCATAATGCATACCTGTGTACATTATATAGCATTGTATCAAAACTTTTGTAACACATCCGTCCAATGTGAGTAACTTCTCACGTTTTTAATGAAGAACTATTTTTTTACTACGTTGTAATTACTTTAATAATTAATTTAATTAGTATGGCTAAAACTATTATTTACTAGTAGTACAATGTATGTACTGTAGTAGTATGTATTGAAGAATATGTAACGACTGTGTTTATAGTTAAGCAACTTGATTTCAATGAACGTGACTCGAACTGCAAAAAACTTCATTTGTCATTTGGTTCACTCAAATTGGTACAAATTCTTTTTTGGATCAACTTCCTAATATCATTATGTCATTTCAATAAAAGAAAATTTGTTATAATTGCAAAAAAATTGAGTTTGTATAATGATGAATTGTTTGTATCACATTTTTAAATATAGTAACATGTCTATGCATATCACTGTATTAGGTACATGGTAGGTATTTGAAGAGGGACTTGATAAATAAAATACAATTTACCTACACAGAGTTTATTTCATTACATAAACGACAACGTCAATAAGCAGCATGCCCATCCTAAAAACTCTAATAAAAGTTTGTATAATTAAAATATTTTATAAAAAATCGCCCATTACCCCTCCTCCATAACAAATTCACACCAATTTGCCCAATTAAAAGTCAGTAGAAGCTGTACAACACTTTTCAAATACCTAAGATATTCTGTTTTTAAAGGAATATAAAACACTAAATGGCATTCTAGGTCTAATTTACCTACTCTTCCTTTATTTGCAAAAAAAAATGGAACATATTTCTTGTCTCTATTAAAAATTAAAAATTATGAAATCAATTTCATTAGTATTGGATTAATAAGGCAGATAATACCAATGCTGGTATTATGATTCACTAGATAAAGATACGTAACAGTGTACCTATCTAGTTTTGCAGACTAATATGCCAAACAAATCAACATTACATACAGGAAGCACCTCGTAACATTGATGATAGCATATAGCATGGTGTGAGTATATTGCAGTGCAATGTGTTGTGAAACACAATACTGACTTTAAATTATCTGTTCAGCATTGCTAGCATTGGTGACGGTACAAATACAGCAACAGTTAAATTGTACTGTACCGTTTTATCTCTGCTGGACAGTCCTAACTCCTAATGTATTGAATATAACATTCTATACGACTCTGGACTAGGAGCTCGCAACTAATAGGCAAATCGCAGTTTTGTGTCGTAGCCGAGTTTCTCCAAGTTCGGTATGCAAGCAAAGTTGACCATGGGCGGTGGTCCGCACATGAGGACTAAATTGTCGGAACTCGGCGGGAATAGGTGCTCCTTAATCATATCCGCAGACACGAAACCAGTGCTGTATTTCCAGCCTGTGAGAGAACAAATTCGCATTCAATGTTGGAGAAAATAATTTTATAATAATTTTATTTAGTAATACGGTTATATGTTTTTGCTTACTTTCAGTTGGTCTGTCAACTGTGTACCACACTTTGAATTGATTTGGATATTTCTGAGCATATTCATCGAGCTCTTTCTTTAGTAGAATGTCTTCCTCCGATTGGTTAGCAAACAATAGAGCCATCTCAGTATTATCACTGGGGTCGTGAGTTATTTGACGCACTAGCTGAAGCATTGGGGTGATACCAGTGCCACCTAAAAGAAAGGTAAAAATACTAATTTAATTACACACGGTTGATTTGAATTGCTTGCAGCCTCATGCTCAAAAGAAGTTGCGTCGCAAGTTTGCGGATGTCAGTCCTCAACACTACAAGACCGTGTGCTAATGATCTTATGGACCGACCCAGTCGAGTCCGTGTCCTTGCATCAATAAATTTCGAAATTCTTTTGAGCATGAGGCCGTTGGCAGATACACCTAGAAACGTACCTGCAATCATCGACAACTTCTTTACGTGGACAGGATTAGCTGGATCTTTCCTGAGAACTTTAATCGAAAAATTGCCGTTTTGAAAGTATACCAGGCGGCCCGACGGGCCACGAACATCGATTGTGTCCCCAATTTTCAAGCTCTCTAAATGCTGGCTCATCTTTCCTCCTTCAGGGAATTTGGGGTGGACATTCTTGAAGTATACCTAAAATTGTATTAAATCAACAGATTGGTCAATGACAGTCATATCGAAACTCTTGCAAATGCTTCAAATAATTTTTTCAATGGGAGCAGACTAACGATCATTGATTATCTTAAATTTAAAAATAATTATAGATTTTTAAATTAGGTCGACAACTTATATCTGTTTATAATCCTCCTTTAAGAGTGATGATGGGTTAGTTAATCTTAGGTCATTCATTACAGAATAGATAGGTATTAAATACAATTATAATATCAAGATTATTTCTACACATCAATTTTACCTTAATAACAAGATCCAGATAGCCCTTGTTGTCATCACTGGTTACTGGGGTATAAGAGCGGATTACAATTTGATCATCAATTTTAGCTGACAAATGAATATGTTGACCAACTGGTAGACCTGGAAGCATACAAATGTTGTACACATATTATTATTATTATTACCCGATTAATTTTAATTAGAACAGTACAATTAAACTCAAACGGCCTCAGTGTAATTACCCAGTATATGTTCTGCAGATGGAAGTCCGAATCTAAAGCGTCGAGTGTCATGACTAATCTTCTCGGACTGAATTAAGGGGAGTGCGTACTTCACAGTAGGGTCTTGGAGAGTGATTAAAGCAGACTTTTTCTTTTTATTGTTGAAAAAGTAAATTCTGGCTACTAGAGCACTTGTAACTACAATAGCTAAGCCGATAACAACAGGAATCGCCTGCAATTGCAAAACAAAACATTTTAGGCAGTGTTGGGTAGTAACTTAACGAAAGTAACTAGTTACTGGTAACTAGTTACTTTTTAGGTAACTTTTGGGGTAACTAGTTACTTTTCATCCTCAGTAACTTTGTGAGTAACTAAGTTACAATTTTACAGGAACTTGTAACTTAATTTTCGTTACTTTTAAAGTTACTTTTAGGTGAAATAATTTGACAAAAATATAATATTTTCACAGTCTACAAACTCCCTATCTATCTCTTGAGAGAAAATCATAAACCCAGACAACAAATCACAGGAAATGAAATGTGTGTCCTTCCTTCCCATTGATCTATTTCCTTCCACAAGTCATTAGCCTAGGTAGTTGGGCTGGGGGATGTTTGCAGGTGCCGCTGCAAGTTTTTCCGAGAATCATACCTATCCAAATGAAAACAAGTATGACGTCATCCATACTAGCCAATAAGGGTCGCTTTTACAAATGTATACCCAATAAGATAGAGTTTCACAAATCAAAGTGATTGTCACATGGATGGACCATTTAAAGAAGTGAAGTGAAGAGGAAGAGGTGCGTGCATTAATATTTACCATTACCGCGAGTGCAAATTACATTTATTATTAATTTGTATTTTGACTGTGAGCACGATGACTTGGATTAAATACAATAATAAAATTGCTTTGTCGAACAAAATCAACCCTCAGCGGAGTTCGATCACGTTTGTGTTTTGTCGAAAAAATATCCGAAAAGTAACTTTAAAGTAACTTAAAAGTAACTTAAATTTTTCGGTAACTACTCAGTTACTTTTCAAATGAAGTAACTTACCAAGTAACTTAGTTCCTTTTGAGACCAGGTAACTTACAGAGTAACTAGTTCCTTTTTACAAGTAACTTACCCAACTCTGATTTTAGGTATTACAATACATTTGGCTCCTTTACATTGGTTACTACATTGTTTTAAACAACAGGAAGAGCCTTTAATGCAAACCACCATATTCAAATTCACTTGACCTAATAAAGCAAATACACACAACAAAAGAAATTAAAACTGATTTAGTGGGAATTAGAAGCATGCGCAATACACATACAAGTATCATCAATTCTATGGATGGTGTGTGTTAAGGTATTGGTATAAAAAAGTATACCCTTGCTTGAAACAACCTCTAGGTTGAAAAAGCTTACGTACTAATCAAGAAGAGTGGGGAGTGCATTTTTTACACTTTGTGCCCTCGGCTGCCCCCTCCCCCCCCCCCCCACTCCTCTCTCCACAAATATAATTTGATAACATGCCTACAGTACAAATCACAACTTGTAACCTCAGTCACTTCTGGATATGTATGTTTATAATTTTAAGATTTATTGAGATTCAAGCTGGTAATTTTGAAATGGTAATTATAAAACGTTAAATAGAGGTACCTACCTACCTACCTACCTACCTGTACATGAATAACAGGCAAAAGAAATACGTTATGCAGTAATACACACAAAAAACAACTCGTATTAGGACCGGTTGTACAGTACCTATCATAACACCTAAAGTTCATTAAATTCTATAATGAACTTGAGCTGTCTAGATGGCTGTGTTTCATTGGCTGTTCAAGGTTACCACCGATAAATCATACCGGTAACTAGTGTTGTGAGGCAAGAAATTCTCCGAACAAATTTCTGAGATTATTTTTCAAAAGTAAGTTTTTTAAAAGATTAGGTAGTACGGAAGAAATAGGTGACGAAAGAAGTAGCCTGAACACTGAAATCTATCATTTATCCAACATATTAATGGGGTTGTTCACTGCCATTTGCTCTCACTCGCAGCGCTAGCGGCATTGGAGGTGTCTCTCTCTGATTGGTTGGTCTCTGAATCCAAGATCTATGAATCAAACTCCAGCCAAGATTTAAAAATATTCCATTCCGCTCTGCATTTTGATTGGCTCTCTCTCGGCATTTTGATTGGTTCTTATTACGGTTAGGACAGGAGCGCCATCTACAATAGTTTTGCGTGAACAACCCCATTACATTAGGACTGACTGCACTGTTAATTATTCAAAACTGTTAAAACAAATATTTTAATATTGTGTACTTTTCAATTAATTGCCTCTAGAGAGCCTATAATTGCCGCCTTTTGTTGAAAGAGAAAAACTGAAAATGTATTTTATTTAGTTAAAAAGTGATAATTCTCTAAAATTTCTCCTGAAATTCTCCATCGGAGATTTCTGGAGATTTTGGGAAATTTCTCAACAAAATTCTCCGAAAAAAAATTCTCGAGATATTTACAATACTACCTACCACAGCTAACTTTATATGTAGTACATTGTACAACCGGGCCTTAGAGAAATCATAGAAATTAGTGTTTTTGAAGTTATTATCACTTATCAGTCCTGAGCAATGACATTGGTCCTGAGATGACCTTTGAAATTAATAGGTAGTAGGTAGTACCTTATTCCTTGCCAAATCCTGGTCTACAGCATTTTTTTTTAAAAAAAATTTGAAGGTAATCATTGTTAGTAGAGGTACTTCAATAATGCACAAGCTATGAATGATAAGAATATCAATCAATCAGGTCAATGAGGTAATATTTTAAGCATTTACCTAGCTAGGTACATAAAAATAAGTTACAGGTAGGTAACTACATATTTCTCTAAGAACATGATAATCACCTAATAATGTATTTATGCAAAACTACTAAGTAATATCCTAATGAATTATGCTTAGTTACTAATGGCACCTCATTAGCATACAAACAACAGCAATATGACAAACATAATATCACCAGATAAAAACTGCTACTCAATACTTGGTGCATTCCATTTCATCCCCAGGCATAGGTAATACTACAGGAGATTACAGGCATAGACCACCTAAATCGGTTTCTTTAACATGTTCATTCTTCATGAATGAACATCCTCCTGGACGATGATTGGTCCAGGAGTGTGAACGCAAAAATGTCATTGAAATGTACCTCTACACAAAGTAGGTTGTGTATTCTTTCTTACCAATTGCAAATGCAATTCAATACTAAAAGTACCTAGAGAATGCGCTAATATCAGTAAGATGGTCACTCACGCGAGTATGCACCCAGTGCGCGTGCGGGCAAGTAACTTGCATCTAGGTATCAATCGTAACGAATTCAGTAAAAGTTATAATTACGTCGCGAAATAACAGAAATTGATGCTTATCTCAAAGTCAACAATAAAATATAATCAGCATATTATTTCATTACAGCACACATTCATTTAAATTCTTTTGAAAACTAGACGTCTATTCATCAAAAGCAGCATTTGACAGATTGCAATTGTTTTGAACGAGGTTCCAAGAAAAATGTAGGTTTGTTCGTCGGCCTGTTCCGAACCTGCTCGGAGCAATGTCAGATCACACCGGAAGTGGGCGGAAGTTAGTCACAGAACACGTTGGTGCAAGATTCAAATCGAAAGTCGACGAACACTTTCGAGCAGCTTTTGATTGAATACTTATGTACATACATACTTATATAAACAGATAATAAACCATAAAGTATAAATATGAAATTAAATTTAATAACGGCCATTTTGATTTTGCGAGCAAGCTGCTCCAACAAAATAGCCAGTGCAGCTTTTGCTGTTCCGGAACAGTTCCGAACAGGTTACACCCACTCGATGTACACAAACAGAACAGCTGGCAGGGGCGGATCCAGGGGGGGCGCGGAAGGGGCGATCGCCCCCCCCCATGATTCCTCCTCCACCTTCTAATAAGATCAGCAGCTTGATTTTTCATTTCGTCAAATTTACAAAAATATCGTATTCATGGCTTATTTATTGGCAAGGTTTAATCTTTGCTCTAAAAGTGCCTTAAAACTAAATGTTTTGTTCAATATTTCGGAAAAAAATCGCCTTTGGCGATAAGCATTTGGTGGATGAGAGCATGGGCGTCCACAGGGGTGACTGGGGGTCAAGGATGTCAGGATAGCATAAAAATTTGGTGGTGTTATTTATGTATAGTTTCATTTTCTAAACAAATCTTTCGAAGATTTCGAAGTGTCAACAAACCAAAAAATACCCTGCGGAGCAAGGTGGGGGCACTACCCCAAAGTGTCCAAGCTTAAAAAATAATGAATTGTTCAACAAAATACACCTCATAACGTCTCAACATTTGATTTCAAAGTGTCCAAAAACCAAAAAACGCCCTGCGGGGCAGGGTGGGGGGCCCGCCCCCCACACCCCCCTTAGCCCGTGGGACAATTGTTTTCCTTGCATTATCCTCACTCGCTGGCAAAAGTTCAGCGGACGCCTGTGGCTGGGGATACCCCTAGACCCCCTTCATATTTTCCAAAATCGCCCCCTCCATGACAAGAGGCTAGATCCGCCCCTGACAGCTGGGAGCAAGTTGCACTGACTCGACGAACGGTTTTTAGTGTCAAAGCTGCTCCAAGCAGGTTCGGAACAGGCCGACGAACAAACCTTGTGTCAGACGCCTCGTTCAGAAGGCTGTGATAAAACAATTGTGAACTGTCAAATAGTGCTTTTGGTGGATAGAATCAGTTCTCGCCACGAATTTGAAATGTGTGCTGTAGCTTGTAATAGACTAGCTTTTTGGCTATGTGGGATAGTTCGTAGATTATGTGTATTGTATGTGTATATTTGTGTTAATAAAAAAATAAAAAATAAATTAATATGCTGATTTGATTGTTGACACTAAGGTAGGTATTCATCAATTTCTGTTATCTTGAGATGTAGTTTTAACTTTTACTGAACTTGGTGAAAGTGACTTGCCTGCATGCATACTATACTGACGGCTCACTCGGTGGGGAGATGTTAATTTTTTCGCTAGGTGGCGTTGTGGGATCGCTAAGGTGGGAATTCGGCACTTTTAGTGCCGAATTCCCAATGGGTGCATAATTTTCAAATTTGGCATTATTCGAATTTGGACAGTTAGTAGGTACCTAAATTAGTGGTTTTCAAGGTTTTGCATGCTAAGCTTTAAAAAGCACTGGAAAGAAGAAAGCTGTGTTGGTAAAGGTTATTAAGCAAAATTTCACAAGTCTACATAATATCGATATACGAAGGCTGTTTACCACTTCTCTCGGTGACATGTTCTTAGGTTGTAACGATGATTGCTATGGTAACTTCAGTTATACATATTATAATAGAAGTTTACTGTATTTAAAACTTAGCGTGTTGCCGAAGGAATCTAAATGTGGAAATAGAAACAAATCACAAGTGTCATGTGGAATAGTAGGAATGAAAAACAAATTTATGAGCACCTAGGTACCTACTATGTAAATTGCGGTAAATTTCCCATTATGTGGATTGTGGACATTAATTTTATAAGTCTCAATCACAATGTAATTTAGTTGCAGTAGGTAAAGATAGAGTGTTTCTCTACTTTCTTCTAAACCAACTTTAAGAATGATCGATCTTGAAACATAAAGTCAATCTATTCAAAACAATTTATTAACATTATTATTTAGGTACACTCGCGGTCACAGAAATTGCTTGCAGAAAACTTGAAATTAACTAAACGAAAATACGGAGGTAAACGCTGATTTCGAGCATGTAGGGTGGGGGGGTTTGATTCCTACCACAACCACCCCATACATAATAATTATTTCTCCATTCAACAAATATTGATGGTAATGTTAGCTCCAACTTGGCAGTTTACCGTCGATTATTCTGACCGCGGGTGTACACATTTTACAAAAATACTACACAACAGACTATGGCTTGACATTAGCTTTCAGTCGTCACTCTTACGGTGAATGGACAATTTATACCCAACTCTATCATGTTAAAAAAAACACAGTAGGTATTTAGAATAGGTATGTAGGAGGTACATAAACGAGTTTTTATACTACTATGTGTATCCTTGAGTATGAACCCCTTCATACTCAAGAGTAGGTAGGTACCTACCTACCTAGTAAAAGTTCCTAAAAAGGCACCAATCCTATGACAGAACACCTAGTATGTATATTATGTGTTGATTAATGATTATAATTGAAATATTCGAGTCTACATTGGCGGTGGTTGGAATCCATTAAATTTATAATTTTGATTTATTTTCACGCCCAGAACAAATTCTATTGTTATTGTACTACTCTACCCACTTGTAGACTTTGGGTAGGTATAGTCTGGCAACTATTGAGCATATTATTTTTAACCTACCGAATGGCATGGCTCTTTGTAAAAATAGAAAATTGAAATCTTAAATTCTGGTTAGTAATCATCATACCTATTTTAGTTTAAATAGGCCGCCACTTAGGTTGGACCCGTGGGTTGGACAGAGTTTGAAACCTACCCACCTCGACTGGTTGTATAAAGTTAGTCTTTATAATTTCGACAAAATTACAGGAAATTAGAACCTACGTACCTAGGTAGGTACCTAGTATACCTACTACTAGGTATCCATATCCTATACTACCTTCGTTTAGTTTAAACCCGATGGAGTAACTTACCGATTGATTGCTGATGTCAATCATGTTGAATAATACTAGGATTCGTGTTGTTTGTGTAACCGATGAAAATGTGAACAACAAACAACAACTAACAACAATGCTGTCTAGTACGTGAACAGACACGTACAGGCAGACAGCTTTTGCCAAGTGAAGGAGAATAGGATATTCTGCCCTTGGCTCTTTTTAACAAAACTTTCACACTATCCACTCCACTCTAGCCGACACTCAACATTCAACAAAATGACGTGACGTCAGCCAGCTGATTGTAAAAAATCGAACCCCGGTCACCGGCACGGTACAACAGCATGACATTCTGGCAACCTGGCAACTCCGCTGCTTGCTTCATTGACCAATGAAAAGAAGCGGTCGACCAGGATCTGATGTCGCGATTGGTGGATTTTGACGTGTTCATCTTTACAAAACTTGTCTTTGGTTTAAAGATGGCGTCTGTTGATGATGTCGGAAGGGTGGAAGTCGTAAATAAGGTATTTTATGAAAATATTTTGTGTTTCCAAAAATGTCAGTTGATAAAACGAACATAAATATCAATCATTCATATATTCGAATAATATATTTTTAAGTATACTTATGTAGGTAAGGTACCTACTAGGACCAAAGTTACAGAGGTTAGAATATCTCCCTGTCACATTAGGGAGGCTCTCCACATTAGCGGGCCACAATACTTGATACAAGCCGAAGCCGGCTTGTTTGTATTAAGAACCTACTATTAGCATTAGTAGTAACAATCTCCTAGTACCTACCTAGTGCTTATTATCTGCTAGGTGTTAGGTAGGTATAGGCCCTGTATCTCCACAATCACCAAGTTCTTCCCTAGTTATATACAAATGCAAATATTTCAACAACAAGCAATAGTACAAAAATCCGAACAGAACATCTGAGTCAAAATCAGATCAATTACTATGCACACTGTAGGTAACTTGGAAAACGCTCGGTGTAACGAGTTGATGCGCAAGCACCGATACGTGCAACATCTCCAGCCAAACACGATACACACACTCAATCAAAAATAAGAAAATACTTATTTCTGATTTTCTTTGCAACTTTCCAATTTCCAAACAATCTAGGTAGTTCTGGTAGTAGGTACCTAACTGAATTGAATTACAGATCAATGTGTCGTGACTTGGTCTACACCATACATTTCCATTAACTCTTTTGACAGCTCTTGATAAATTCTTAAAATGGCAACAACTCTGTAAATAGGTACTTTACCTATTGGGTTGAAAATGTGTAAAATATGAGATGATGTTGGTCTTGATCACCATGCCAAATTTAAACTTACCTACCTCATCAGATTTCATTTTCGGCCAATTAGATTTTCTTTTAAATTTTAGCCAATTGGAGGATTTGGCTGAAACATTAATACGTAACTTTAATAAATTTAATGTTTGTCTTTTAATGACCTGGTAAAATTTAAAATTTATTGGACAACCAATCGGATTTTTTTTTAATTGGACAATCAACGGAAAACAATTGGGTTCTGCCAACCGCTGAGTTGGTAATTAAATGTGTGCAATTACTAACGTTTGGCACTGACCTCTGTTTTTTCTGTCCATACCGGCGCTATACAGGTTGAACTGTTTCTACGATGAGCTTATAATTTCCATTTTCCATGATTTTTTTTTGAAATCTGTTGATTTACAAATTTTAAGGATGTGTAGGTATTCTGATATGTTAGGTAGGTACTCTTGAAATTTTGCATGGTTATTAAGATCAACATTTAATCAAATTTTACGAAGTTTCAACCGAATCCTCCAATTGTTTAAAATTGTAAAAAATCTTCAGATTGGTCAATTTAAATCAAAATGTTCCAATTAGACTTAAGTTCAAATATGTGTGGTGATCAAGACCAATTTTTTGTCATATTTAACAGAATTTGAGCCCAATCAGGAAAGTATTAACAGACTTGTTGCCATTTAAGTTTTGAAAAAGCTGTTGAAGAAGATTGATCGAAAAGTACCAAACACACGATGCATTTATTTATTATTCAATTGTTTCGAGTGTATGGAAATTGGGAAGTTACGTAGAAAATCAGAAATATTGGTAAGGAAAATCAGAAATAGTAGGAAAGGTAGGTACAAGTGAAATAAAAAATGAACATTGGTGTTCCTACTCAATGCGTTACACTGAGCTTTTTCCTAGTAATTTCAAATAATCATTGGAAAATGAATGATTAATTAAGTATTACTACACTATACATAAAAGTGTACCTACTAGGTAGGTGCCTCGTTTATGCTGGACTATGCCCTTGCTTTCTAGCTAAAGTACTATTTATCAATGTATTGATTGCTTTTAGTGAAAAACCAGTAGTGTAGACCTACATTAGATCGTAAGTATTGTGACAACTGCAAGTGGAAACTTAGGTGGTCTACTAATTATTCATGACATTTCAGAGTGTGGAGGTCATCTTAACACCAGATGAAAAGTGGAGGTAATTATTTTACAATTATCTTACAACTTTTTTTTAACCCTTCATGGATCTTATTAAATGCTTTCAGTGATACTTTTATTTTAAGGTAAAAAACAAGAACGAGAAGAAGAGGTATCTTCTTGTTCTTTTAACAAGAAGAAGAGTAAATCAAATAGTCTTTATGAGGTTACCAATCAGACACAAAGCCAATTGGATAATAACATGTACTAGTACTCTTGCTCGCAAATCAATGAAAATATGTCAAATCAAATCAAAACAAATTTTAAGTATAAAATAGGTAAATTTCAAAATGGGAGGAATCAGAACCAACTCATGTCTAATAAAAATAGCCTAATACTATTATTAAAAAAGCTCAACTTACTTTATAGAGAATATATTAGACGTGAAATTGTGTAAAATCCCATGACTGACCGTTTGCCACGTTATACCTACACCTCGTATCAGTATAATCAATGCCACGTTTAACTATCTCTGTTGTAAACTTGATTGAACTTCATATTTCAGATTAGAACATGCCAAGATGCATGAACAGCATAAAGGGCATGAGTCCATGCACGCGGAAATGATCCTCATTCTTCTAGTCACATTGATTGTTGCTCAAATCGCTCTTGTAGAGTGGAAGAAGCGACACTACAGATCATACCAGGTATGGGGTGAAATGAATTATAAATTATTATTTCTGGGGGTGGATTCTCGTAGTAGAGTTGCAATCAATCTTTAGCGCGGCCAGAAGAGAGGTTTGTTTTTGCCGACAAACATCCACTAGTAACTCCTTTTGCATAGGTATACTAGTTCGGAAAAGCATTCACCATCAATATACCCACTCTAACACATTGTCAGTCAAGTGCCAACTCCACCTGCTCAAGAATCTGGTGGTTGTGTAAAAGTTTTACTTTGTCAAACATTAATTCAAAAGCATTCAAGCCGAATTTGGAAATAAACATTAATCCTTTTGGTAGGTGTCTGTGTAAAATTCAAGTTTTTTTTTTAATATTGACAATCAATTATTTAGGCAATCATTTTGTTTTCTGCTCACTCTTCTCAGTTAGGTTTTGTGTGAAATTTTAATCTCGCTACCCCGATTACCTACATATTGATACCAGCATCAAATAATAATGGAAATACGTAGGTGGACAATCGGTAGTACAAACAACTGTAGCTAGTAGCTACCACCAAGCATTGGATGTTAGCAAATAAATTCATTGAATCTAATTTCTCTACATCCGTTAATCAAAAAAATAAAATGTTTTACTTTTTTTCTCTTTTAGCTTGTGTCTCTGCTGGGTATGTGGATTATTCCAGTTATATTATGTCTGAAAAACCATTGGTGGCGTTTTATATTCTTGTGGTTATTATTCTCCTGCATTACTGGTTTAGTAGTACGAAAATCTTTGCAGAAGCCTATCCAAGGAACAACACCAAGGTTAGTGCCTACCTCAAGTTTCTAAACTCTGGAATGATTTACATGTAATTCAATAAAATTTATTTTTGATTAATCATTACCATTTGAGCAAACATTGTTTGTAGTTTGCATTCCGCGACAAGAGGAGACAGTTATAAGGGAAAATGATACCGATAACTATCACTCTTATGGGAAATTGGACACCAGTGGAAATTTAAACAGATTATGTACCTAGCTATTATTACTTCGTGAAAATACTACTACGTACCTACCTATTATTCTCTCTTCACATTTTTAAACTTTTGAAGATAATATTCTATTAATGCAGATTTCAAACTCACTATGTACTACTCTAATATTGACATTAACTGGACTGTCAAACAATCTGAGTCCACCTCAATGTTGATTTTATTTTTACTATTTAACGTCTTGAGTATGAAGCCGAGTTTGACGCAGTTTTTCATGCTCCACTACGTAGTTTCACTTTTCAGTGATTGAATTAATTGCCATTTTAGAAGTGACATTGTAATGTTCAATTCATGAAGTAAAACACAAAAATTGGTTGGCCTACTTTTCTCTTAACCTACATAGATAGGTACCACATCCCTTCAAAGGGTTAAGAAACCCTGCATGGCCTGAGAGCACATTCCAATTTCTTCCAGGTTGGTGTACAAGTGGTTTTACTTCATCTACAAGTTAAGTTATGGTCTGGGAGTGATCGGCTATGTGATTATGATGGCTACATTCTTTGGCCTGAACATCGTGTTTGATGCTAAACCACACACGTGGATGGATGTGGGACTACTGTTTCTATTTTACGGCCTATACTACGGTGTATTAGGGCGCGACATTGCCGAAATTTGCGCTGATAAAATGGCATCACATGTTGGTGTAAGTTAAGAAGTATTACTGTCCATCTGCATCTAAAACTGTCACTTTGCCTCCAAAATCTGGTAGTTTACTTGAAGTCTGTATTCTAATACCATCTACCTACTTGTAGAGATTCCATAATATGTAACAATCAATACATATTATGTACAGAAACCATATTATACATTGTTCAATAGACAACATCATAAATTATCTAGTTAGCTCTGCTTTTCAAAAAATTTCATATGCAGTACCATGATCCAAGTATCTATTATGGTTATGATCCATTTGTTGAAAAACCATAATAGATACTTGGATCACGGTACTGCATATGAAATTTTTTGAAAAGCAGAGCTAACTAGATAATTTATGATGTTGTCTATTGGGTGCAAGCTTTCAACTAATTGCAATCTCTTTTTATAGTATTACACACCTCAAGGAATGCCCACCAGGCACTTGGAATCCGGAGTGTGCGCTGTTTGTGGTAATAAACTATTAGTCCAAGAAAATGAAGAAGGAGTCTTAGAAAATACATACAAGCTTTCTTGTGACCATGTGTATCCTTCCATCAGTTGTAGTATTTAATTTATAAATGTGAATGTATGTATGGACAGATTTGCAGTGTCAATTATTTCACTGAAATTAGTTTGATTTGTAATAATGTGTAATTAATTTATTATTGTTTTTAGCAATGGGATAATTTGCTGGGGGAAAGGGGTCAAGAACTTTCATTAGGTGCTCAATTCATCTGTACCAAATATAAATTTATCTGAAATTTTTGAAATTATTAAGTTATTGGTGTCTTGGAATTAGCAGATCATTTTCTAGATACTGTGTTTGCTCTTTCAGAATGCCTTTAGCCTCCATTTACTACAAACAATAAAACTTGAGTTAAAGCTGTGAATTTCACCAATGGCAATGAAGAGATGGAAACTTGTTTTGGCCGATTAGTTTTCGAAACCAGTTTAATATTGGTTGGGTTAGGTGCTTCATTGCTGGAAGGGCAGAATAGATTGTTAAGGTGATTTTCACTTAGGGACCCAAGACCAATATTCAACACTGAATGAAGACACAAAAGCACTTGTGTGAATTGTGACTGTGTGGATTTTCGGTCAAGTCGTGAAGTAATTTTTATTTTTCAAGCACACTCACGCATGAAGTTTCCTAAAAATTTCATGCACACCCACGCAGATAATTTTGCACACTCGTGTAGTGTCAGCTAAAGCATAATAGTACACGATATTGTAATTAATTTGGCCCATTGTCGTAATCACCATACCTACATATCTATAGAAAAGCAGTGTTTGTGCCAATTATTCTGTAATTTGTATTCTAATTACAAATGAAAATACCGTGGACAATTTTCGTTAGTCTCAAACGTTCATCATTGATTCTAGTAATGCTCTTTATGGGATTTGTGACTGCTATAGCTGCAGCACTGAATGCTTTCGGCGATGTCGGAGGCCCCACTGCTTTACCAAATTCTGGCAATATAAAGAGTATAAAGAGACATAAGGAGACATATTATTCATTTTGTTTAATGCAAGCATATTGTTGTGCTGCGTCAGGTTTCCCTGCAATCTTTCCAAATTTAAGACGGTCTCAGCCGGACGGTGAAGAATTTGACCTTGGTCTATACGTAAGAACGGGTCAGTTTCGTTTGTCACTAAACATCGATGAAACTCAAATGTTCCTAGTTTTCAAATAGTACCTGTTATTGGTTATTGATAGAACCTTAGATCATCCCAGTCGAAGGTAGAACAATTGAACCAATACACACATTACTCGTGTCTCGCACTATCACACGTGACATGATTCACAACTGGGGGGTTATTCTAAATTCCTTTGTCGTCTCGTTTCACGTGATACGGGCTCACTGCACACTGGAGTGCTATCTATTTAACCAGTGTTGGACTGGGCCGCCGGGCAACCGGGCAATGCCCGGTGGGCCGGTTCAAAATGGGCCGATCGACTTGTAGAAAAGAGCCTGTGTCGACTTCCATAAAATATCTCTACTTAATTCATAGTCTAGAATTACAATGTTACGTAGAGCACATCCCATTAAGCAATACACCATCTACTTCAATTGCAAGGTTATCTTAGAGTATTGTATACTTATAATATGATATCGGACCTCGTCTGTCTGGGCCGCTCAAAGGGTTCTTCAAGTTCGGACCGAACCGCACTGCAATATACATTGGCGGTTTAGGTAGAAGTAACCAGAAAATTCCTAATGACTACTAAAATCGAAACAATTTTTGGTGAAAACGAAAGGAAAATTCACAAATTGACTTTCGTAGGTACAGAAAGTACGAAAAACAATTCCCTGCGGGGCCATTAGAGATTTGATCAAATAACAAAATTTGCAGATTATATTGCATTTGACTAAAGTTTTCCCAAGAATATTGCATATCACACATTTTAAATTTCTTTGAAATGGATGCAACATAGCTTCAAAGTCAGTTATTTTGTATCAAAAACTCAAAAAATTCCCTGCGGGGCCAATTGTAATAATAATAGCGGGTTGTCTACAGCTCTAAGCCGGCCGTTTCCCGCACTCCAGACGCCACCTCTCTCTGTCCGTCCAGTCATCACCACCAATTCCTCTTCTTGACATGTCCAGCAGCACCTGTTTCTTCCAATCCTCTTCTGGTCGCCCTCGTCTTCTTCTACCAGGAGGTAACCAAGACTCTAATCTTTTTGGCCACCTCTGAGGTTCCATGCGCTGAACATGCCCATACCAAACAAGTCTATTTGTTTCTATACAATTAACCACCGTCTTTTCTACTCCCATCCGTCTTCTTATCTCCTCATTCCTCACGTGCTCTAATCTTGAGACTCCACAACTCCTTCTTAAGAAATCCATTTCCACTGCAAGCAGCCTTTCTCTATCCCTCTGCGTCATCTCCCACGTTTCTGCACCATACAGAAGTATGCTTTGAACTATCGTCTGGTATATTCTTTTTTTTGTGGTTTTACCTACACTCCCGGACCAGGGTAACGAATTGAGCTTCTGTATTGCCTGTCTCGCCTGACCAATACGACAGGATATCTCTCTCCTACTGTTTCCTTCTTTATCAATTACAGTTCCTAAGTACTTATATTGCTCACACACCTCGATACACTGTCCATTCAAATCCAAGCCCTCTCCAAACTCCTTGCCAACCACCAAATATTTCGTCTTTGTAACGCTGATTCTTAATCCTGCCTCCTCATATGCATCATTAAGCTTCCTCAGCATAAAATCAATGTCATACTCATCTGAGGCCATTAATATCTGATCATCAGCAAAGAGGAGAGTATGAAGAAGTTCACCACCAACGTCAATTCCCATGCCCCTGCATTTCCTCTGCCACTCTTTTAAAATCTCGTTGACATACACTTTGAATAGAGTGGGAGATAAGCAACACCCTTGCCGTAGACCTTTTGTTATTATGAAAGGTTGCGACAATTTATTTCCACTTTTAACAACACTCTCCTGTTGGTAATACATACTCTTTATAGTGTTGATATACTTGCTGCTGATCCCACTCTCATCCAATATTTTAAAGAGGTTCTTAAGAGGTACCGTGTCATATGCCTTTTCCAAATCTATAAATACAAGATGCGTATCGGTGTTCCTTGCCTTTCGCTTCGAAATCACTTGCTTTATGGAGAAAATATTGTCTGCACATGATCTGCCTGCTGTGAAGCCACATTGTTCCTCGTCAATATTAATCTGGTCTTCAAGTCGCTTCTTAATAACCCGCCCATACAGTCTACCCACTGATGAAGTCACGCTTATCCCCCTGTAGTTCTTACATTCGAGTCGAGATCCCTTCTTGAAGATGGATGTAACATACGCCAATTTCCACTCCTTGGGTATGCAATCCTCTTCAATTAAACACTTGTTAAATATACAGGCCATTATCTCGAGAACAACATCTGGGGCACTCTTGACCAACTCAATGTGCACACCTCCAGGACCCGGGCTTCTCCCATTCTTGATGCCTTTCAAAGCGAACTTGATCTCCTCCTTTGAAATCCTCTCCACTCTTTCATTTGTCTTCGTAGCCCTGAGCACCTCCTCTAACCCATCCCGATACTCATCTCTATCCTCATAAAGCATCTCACTATAATAATTTACCCACCGGTCCGCGCTAATCATCTGCACTAGCGCCGAATTTCGATGATCCTGTCTCATATTCTTAATTATCTTCCATGCTTCTTTTTGTTTGGTTCCCAGCAAACACCGATCTACTTCTTCACATTTCTTCTCCCAACTCTCACTTTTCTTCTTCTTAACCATCTTCTTCACCTCTCTACTCATTCGAGCATACATCTTTCTATCCTCGAGTCTCGTGTTGATAACCACTTTTTATACATTTCCTTTTTTTCTATCACTAATTCTTCAACTTCTTTGTTCCACCAATCTTTCCTTACTTCCTGTCTTACTTCTATGCCGAGAGCCTCATTTGCAGCTTCTAGGATAACCCTCTTTATCTTCTCATACAATTCCTCCGCCCTCGCTTCATGCCAATCACCTTGAAACACATCGCTTATCTTCGCAGCGAGTCTCAATTTGTATAAAAATCTAATGGAGTCTTGACGTAGTAAGTCCAACTGGAAACGGTCTTGCCAATTGTGTTTCTGTAAAACAAAAAGTTTTAAATTATATCACATTCGTCTAAAGTTTCCACAGGATAATGAATATCACAAATTTTAAATGCTTTGAAATGGATGCCAAAATAGCTTTAAATTTGATTCTTTTGTATCAAAAACTCAAAAAATGCCCTGCGGGGCCAATGGGGTTTCTATTAAGACAAAAGGTTACAGATTATATCACATTTGTAAAAGTTTCCACAGGAAAATGCATATCACACATTTTTCATTTCTTTGAAATGGATGCCAAAATAGCTTCAAATTCGATTCTTTTGTATCAAAAAATCAAAAATGCCCTGCGGGGCCAAAGAGGTTTCTATTAAGACACTTTTTTTTAGATTATATCACATTTGTCTAAAGTTTCCACAGAAAAATGCATATCACACATTTTACATTTATTTGAAATATACCTAAATATCTTCAAACTCGATTCTTTTATATCAAAACTCAAAATATGACCTGCGGAGCAATTGGGGATTTGTTCAAATAACAAAATTTGCAGATTATATTGCATTTTGTCTAAAGTTTTCCCTTGGTTTTCCCAAGAGTATTGCATACATAACACAATTTAAATTTCTTTGAATAAATTGCCAAAATAGCTTCAAATAGACAACATCATAAATTATCTAGTTAGCTCTGCTTTTCAAAAATTTTCATATGCAGTACCGTGATCCAAGTATCTATTATGGTTATGATCCATTGTTGAAAAACCATAATAGATACTTGGATCACGGTACTGCATATGAAATTTTTTGAAAAGCAGAGCTAACTAGATAATTTATGATGTTGTCTTTTCGATTATTTTATATCCAAAATTTAAAAAATGCCCTGCGGGGCTATCTGAGGGGATGTCCCTCCCAGTCCCCCTTTCCTCACATTCATCGATTACCGATAATTTTAATCTCCCCACTCAAAACAAAGTTCCTACGTGCCTGCCGCTGGTTTATAGCATAGTTTTGCCAAAATAAGTTCTTTCTGAAAATGGGCCGCTTTTTTCCGTGGGCCGGTTTCTAATCTGTTGCCCGGTAAGAAATTTTGCCCCAGTCCGACACTGTATTTAACATGGTAGTGACGCCGTATCAATTGATACGAGACGACAAGGGAATTTAGAATAACCCCCCTGAGTTCAAACTTTGCACACACACACACACATGTACGACATTTTCAAGAAAATGCACAATCACGCAGACTCACAATGAAATTCGCGAGTCACGCGGTCACCTCAAGTGTGAATTGCTAACAAAAAGTTATAAATTGAGGTTCTTACCTAAGAAAGTAGTATGTTTTATAATAAATTAATTGAGTTTACACTTTACAGTTATGAAGAACCTATACATTGGGTTTTCAAATTGAGAACAAGGCTAAAGTTTGGTTCTATGTTCATTTTTTTTCGCAGTTACAGACGTAAGTACCTGAAAAAATCTTTTTCCTTGACAGTCTTCCACAGCTTTCATGAATTCTGCATACGTGGTTGGTGTATAGTTGGAAAGAAACAAACGTGCCCGTACTGCAAGGAGAAGGTCGACCTCAAGAAGATGTTCTGCAACCCGTATCCTTTACAAAATTTGAATAGTGATACTAAAATGAAACATCAAATCGAACCTATGGTGTCATGCTACACTAGATCCCACATGGAGGATCTACTGTCAATTATGTGCTGGTGTATTTACGTATATAACTACAGCTGACGATACTGTGTCTTCACATTAAGTTTATTTTTTTAATTTGCTTCCGATCAGGGAAAGGATGACCAATTAGGATCTCTGCAATTTTTTAGATTGTGACCTTACGTCAAAGATAGACTATGTTGATGCGACAGAATTCTAGAAAGTGAAAATCTCTGTGTGTCAATTGACCACTTTTATTAATTTTAATCTCCCTTAACGTTACGAGAAGATAAATTTTGCATAAAAAATGAATAAAATTTAAAATCAGTGAAATCCTTATCAATCTATACAGATGGGAAAGGCCACACGTCCTGTATGGGCAGCTGCTTGATTGGATACGGTGGTTAGTTGCTTGGCAACCATGTATATTGTTTCTTGTTCAAGGAATCAATTGGGCACTTGGTCTTGAATAAAGCTAAGACTGAAATGCCATTCAATGTGATATACCTACATTTTATGTTGCCTGCATGAAACATTCTGCTGTCAATTGGTGTCTGTTCTCTTGAGCGATATTAATTTATTGATACAATTTAACTACATACCTTTTTTTAAATGTATCATTTGAAGCGTTCAAGATTTCTTGCTTTTGAGATTCATACATTTTTATTGCATAAATATTAAATTCTAACTAAATAATACCTAATCACTTTTTTGGATATGAATTAATTTTTCAACCAAAATAATTCATAACAACAAAATTGACAGCTACGTGAGTGTAGGTACAGTAGGTATATTGATAAATTATATTATGACTTTTTCCTTGTAGGTTTTTAATGCTTTAAGTTTTGATAGCATACCTAATATTAAATTTAAGACCAATGGCAATTCAGGTTATCAACATTGTATTGATCAACTTCGATCTGCTCTTGTACAGAGTCACTTTAATTGCCATAAAGTGATTCTGCACTTGTGCAGTGACGAAGTTGGACAAAACATATTGCTATGTGTATTGGGCTTAAGTCTTAAACCCTGTAAAAGCTAAATTCCTATACTTAGCTTGGTTCACTTCTGCAAGATTTACAACTGTTTCCATACATTCAGTTTCTCGTGTCCGAGCACAATTGAGTTGGATGTTGGGGTTTTTACTCGGTGTGTCGACATCAGGGTCATTTTGCACTGACCTAGCGCCATTTTTGCTGCCATCCAGTGCATTCAGCAATCGAGGTACAAAACGAAGTTCGACCGGAAATGTAACTTCGAGATATCATCTCACATTTGCGAGTTCGGTTTCACTATTATTATGCTTCGGTTGCGGTAAAGTAAAAACTGAAATTAGCCTAATTTATTCTGGAAGTGAAATTAACCACAGCCAAATTATTTTGTTAAAAGGAAGCAATTTTGTGTACAATGTAAAAGGAATTTACATTTATGGCGTAAACCCAATAAGGAAAAAGTTATCTTTGACATATTGCGGTGATTGTACCCACAGGCTCATGTGTTAATGGACTGTGAAGGAATACTATTCACATAGAGCGTTTTAGCAGATTTTATTTTCTAAATCCTTCAGAATATTACCTTTCTGTCGTTGCCGAACCACATACAAAAAAACATTTTGTATGGTTGGTACAAAAAAACACTTTTCTGCAGAACGAAAAGCCATTCTATGTGATTGTACCTAATTGAGCAAGCGAAGCGAGCGTCTCCTTTTAGCTCATTTAGCACGGACCTCTATTTTTATTTTATTTTTTTGTTACTGAGGCTATACAGGTCAGAGTTTTTCTTCAATTGAGCTGAAATTTTGCACACATGTACGGAACATTTCTGGGCTTTGCAGACCCTAATTTTTTGAAAATCCATTGATTGGTTCAAATTTAAAAAAATTATCTTTTGATTGGTTGGTCCGATCAATTTGAAATTTTGACAAGTCATTACCACTAACATTGTACCCCATCTTACAAAGTTTCAGTTAAATCCTCCCATTGGTTTAAATTTAAAACCATCTTTCCTGCGATTTTTGAAATTTAAACTAGATCCAATTGACCGATCAACTTAAAACTTTGCATGACCATTGGTACCACAGTATTTTTGCCAATTTTTTTAGTCTAATCTGTCGTTATTTTCAAATGTTTTTGTAATTTTCAGGACATTTTATTCCATAATTTTGAAATATTTGAAAAATGTATACTCAATTTTATCCCTGCCTAGTTTTAAGCTTCTGCTCCAAGGGCGGTAGAGCAGCCAAGCTGTCCACAATTTACAGTACAATGAAATCATTTTTGAGCTAGCGCATATAGGGTGTCTATTCGTCCCGATTTTGCCGGGACAGTCCCGTTTTCTAGCAACCTGTCCCGCTGTCCCCACGACCATCAATCGGGACGCCTTTTGTCGCGATTTTTTTCATGTTACCCTGTTTTCGTAAATTCATAATTTGCCGGCCACAAATTATTAATTAGTCTCGCCAGCCCCTGTCCACTTGACTAACAGCCAGCTGACTTTGTCCAATTTGCTTTTAACTGTTATGGGCATGGTCTTTGTTTGCTTTCCTTAGTGCTTGTTTGTGTGACTTGATTTGCATTTGTGGCTGTGAAGTGAAATAGCTAGTGAATACGTTTTCTACGTTTACGTTTTCTTCAAAAATCATTTCCATTACATATTTCCACCATTCCTCAAATCTCTTTAAAGACGACCAAATACCATAGAAAACGGGGAAAAAATCCCGGGGCTGTGCGCCCCAGACCCGCATTGTGCTGGGGGACCCTCCCCCAGACCCCCCATTGTAACCCAAAACTGTCCCGATTTT
Source organism: Leuctra nigra (assembly GCA_934045905.1). Taxonomy (NCBI): domain Eukaryota; kingdom Metazoa; phylum Arthropoda; class Insecta; order Plecoptera; family Leuctridae; genus Leuctra; species Leuctra nigra. The sequence continues at coordinate 24,675,241 of OW203764.1, forward strand.
CCAAATTCTTAATATGGACACCCTAAGCGCATATCAAATCGGATGCAGTCCGAAGGCCAAATCCTCCAATTGGTTTAAGGTTAAATAATATCTTCTGATTGGTCGACAATCAATATGTTCCGATTAAGTTCAAATTTTGCATGGTGATCATATGGTGATCAAGACCAACATAATCTTAAATTTTACACATTGTAAGCCCAATCAGTCAAGTATTAATTGTCATTTTACGAATTTAGTATGGGTTGTCAAAAGAGATTTCTGGAAAAGTATGTAGGCAATTCACGACGACACAATGGATCTGTTATTCATCCAGAGTATTTATATGTATTGAGATTGGAATGTTGCAGAGACAATCGTCTTGTGCCGTGTCGTGTATTGTAACTGGGGATGTTGCATGTTCTGTGCTCGCTCATCAACACGTTACACTGAGGGGTTTCCTAGTAAATAAAGTTTAAATTGTCCATAATACAGGTAGGGCTACCAGATTGTGTTTTTTTTTATCAGGATCAGAGTGTCATGTGCTTGTCCAACAAAATAGCATTACTTGGCTATGAACCTTATTGATTCTGAGAAACTTTGTTCCATTAATTTTTTTATGGACAGAAGTACCTATTATAAAACTGTAATAAACCTATCAATATAACTAGGTACTAGTATGATTTTGATATTTTTTACTTGAATGGTTTTGATAAATCCAAAATTATTGAAATTACCTAGATCAGGGCCGGCTTAGTGTACATTCTTGATGTACGCGAAAAATGATAATATCGCCAATCAAGGGCGTACGCATGATGACATTTCTATGGGGGGAAGGGGGGTGGACATACTTAATAATTTGTAAAATGACGGTTGAAATAGGGGGGTTCTGGGGCTGCGACACCGAGAAAATGTCGGTTCAAGGTCATTCGATTTGGTGCAATTTTAATTATTTTTGGGAAATCCAGTGTCCACAAATAATTTCAATTATTTTGGTAAGTTTTCAACATGATCTGCCTCTTTCTTTTATATTTTTGTTCACATTATTATTTTAAATGTGCTGCTTTTTTAGATGATGTTCTGATTTGGGGGAAGGGCAGATTTTTTAGGGTAATTTTGAAGTAAATCTACGCGTTTCTGGTAAAATTACTTTCTTTGAAATCAATTTTTCTAGGTAATTTTCATGCGCAAACAAAAAGTTCAACATATATCTAGGAGAAGGTATTAACATAACATGAACGAGATTTGTATGAAGACGTAACAAAACCTGGAACAAAACATTAGTTGTCAATCGCCATTTCCCCAAAAATAATTGTATTTCTTCCGAGCTTGAATATTGGTAATATATCAAATAACATGATGATACAAAATAATACATTTTCGAAAAATGATGAAAGTGCCGCCTATCCGAATGTGCCGCAGTACACGGTCGCATACGCCTGAAGCCGACCCGACCTAGATGATGCAATATAGAACATAATTCAAATATAAAGCTACCTATATCAAATACAAACAAAATTATCAAGTTCATGTAGTTACTTTGTGTCATATTCTGGGAGGGGCATGTTTTTAATTAGTCAAAAAGCCTAATAATTCAGGTTAAATTCGTAATTTCATAAATTTTTACTGTTGCACATGATTCCAATTTCCACTTTCTCCGTCGCTACTGCCCTTATTTTATTTAAAATTGTAATATCACTATTATAATTTATTATTTATCAGAAGTTATGTACCTACTAGGTGTTTTTCTACCTATTTACATACCTATTATATATCTGCTATTTTAATTAGACGTTCAAGTTATTTGTTATATTATCTTCCATTTGTCTTAACTGCCCGACCCTCCATGTGCAAGTGTAGCACGATCTTTCCTCTATTCATTGAAAATTATAGATTAGTTGATAGCTTTTGTGTTCTATGAGTGACGGACTTACTCTTCCCTATATGTACTTCTTTCAAATGAGCTCTTCATAACTGTTAGACAAACGCAAATTCTTTCACATTGGTCACAAAAGTACTGTACATTGCAAAAAGCTGTGTTTATACAAGAACAAACATTTTAACGAAAGCACTGTATTACAGTCTCCCTTCAACATGTAGTACCTAATTTGATATATCGAGTCTGAATATTTTTTTGTAAAGATTCTGCTCAAGCAGAAAGCCAGCTCAGTGTGCTAATTCCAAATGTTTCCTATGTATTTTGGCAGGATATTTTGAATATTTGGTGATGATACACTTGTATTAGTTTTATTTGATTATATTGTTATAAATTAAATTTGTATTATTATTTTATACAGATTTGTTATTGTTTGTAAAACTGCCCATCCAATCAATACCCAAGTAAATGAGTGATGTTCATTCATGTGCTAAACAGTCAATAAACACATTAATATTCCAACATTTTTCCTTTGGGAATGTTTTCTCTTTGTGTTTGTGTGGGCATCGCCAAAGTTACTTAGACCATCTTAGACCAACCAAATCTACAGCTGCTTAGATAAAGTTCCGTAAAGTACCTATACGATTGCTAAAAATTGTCCTAGTTAGTTCCTACAAGAGAGGAAGGAAATACATTTTGTCACTTATTCTTATGTACATTATTATAACTCGATGTCAATAGAGATCAGTGCTCAAAGGCATAACAATCTGAAATTCAAAATTCGTAATCACTTTCGAAAGCGTGGTGTTACATTCGTATATTTAAATTTCCGCGCCTTGTAATTCAATTTCTGAACACACCCGACTTCGGGTCGATCTATCTGTCATCGGATGAAGTCGTACATTTTCGTAATTTAGCCACACCCATCGGTGTTGGTTCCAGGTTCACTTCGTTGCGAAGAAGCTGTGTTTTTTCTTGCTTGTCTAGTACGGTTTCAATTTTGACTCGGAATTAAAATAAGCTTTTTTATTTACTTTTGTACGGTATTTTAACACTTGGGAGTTTCAGTGAAAGTGATCTATTACTTGTGTTTCGTATTGTTTCGTGGTTACAGAGTGCCGAGTGTTCGATCGGAATATATTTCCGCAAAGAGCGCATTTTCTTCGAGAAGGTGAGGCGAGTTTTTAAGACATTCTATGATAATCACTGAGAGACATCCAAAATATTCAAATGGCACACTAAATTGACATCAGTATGATTTATTAATTGCTGTGACAGGATCGTGTGCTTCGAAATAAAAGATATGAAGTGCAGGCAGCTAATAGACTACCTACTACCTAGTTGAATTTATACAGATAGGCTGCCTACCTGCTAGGCTACCTGCTATGCCTTGTGATATAGCTGATACATGATAGCCTTGAGATCAAGATTCGTAGGGGTCACTTCACCGGTAAAATCATGTGTAGTAAATATAACAGCCAAAGTATCAACATTGTCCAGACCAGCAGGTTGCCAGAAGTACCTACCTGTCAAAAGTAGAATGGACTGACTGGGAATCGAACCCAATCATTGGAACAAACAGCATAGAATCATTAGAATTGTAAACTAGGAGACGATGCAATGTTATTCCATTGAAAGACTTGATTTTGTAAAATAAAAAAAATAAAAATTGCACATCGGACCTAGGCAAAATAAATTTTTGCCGAATTCCCTCTGTTATAATCAATGATATCATATCATTGATCATATTCATGAAAACAGTAGAACAACCTCCTTGAGTGGAACTTTCAATCCCTCCCTACACGGTCTAAAAAAACGGTCTTTCTTTGGCTTCCCAGTCATTCTGATAGTGTGATTCCATGATTATCGATGTGGCTGACTGGGTACAATCCCTGATATAAAATATAAAACAGGTGGTTTAGTTTGAGCTGGTTTGCTGAGATCTAGACACATTTTGTAATATTTTCATTCATTGTTTACAATAGTTTTGGCATGCGTCTGCAGGATTTTGCATGCCTGGTGCATAGCCCCGGGAAAATTTTGTTACATTTTGAACATTTTGGTGCGTTTTGGAACAGAAAACAGGCAAAAAGAATTGTGTTTTCTGCCGATTTAAACAATATTTTTCAACTTTGTTGAGACATGAATACGATCAATAAAAAAAATATGTTATATATCGGTGAGGGGCATAGCAATTCCTTTGGAAAAGTCAATGGTCTATTTTATCAATGTTTTGTCTGTTGACAATAGGAGGTACAACCGCGAATCTGTGTTCCATTTCAATTTAAATCGAAATTGATAGGTTATCCGAGAGATTTCTATTGGCCGTTCTGTTTTCATGTGCCTGGGAAGTCAATAAACCTTCCCCATCGTTCAAAGTGATGATTGTTTATCGTTACATTTGATAAATAATATGATAATGTAGAAGTAGAACAGTTTTCAGAAAATTGTCTTGGTTTTGAGAGCCATCCGCTAAAAAAAAATCGATTTCAAAAAAGCGACTGTTGGATGTTTCTAAATTATGAAAGAATGAAACATAGTGCTTTCCCTCCGACCACCACGCCACGGACGGGGTTAAATTTATTCACGTAATTTGGTAGTGGTTACCTACCAGCTAATTTGCTAATTATTCCATGTTTGATAAGGAAACACATGTTTTGGAATGGGCGAAGGAATTGTCGACCCCACTTGTCAGTCTAGTCAAACTCTTCGATGCAAGATTCTTAGTAAAATAGGACCTGTCTTCTCATCACTTAGTACGTACTTAGAGGAAAGTAGGCACACAGTCACTACTCAATTTTAAATTTATCGCACTAAAAGGAAATTGTTAACATGAATATCAAATTTTCATCAATTTTGTAATGTTACTACGAGGGAGGGGGATCAAGAAAATCTACAAATAGTCTCAATTTCTTAGAGTAAAATTTAAATCCTTTAGGGCCTGCTTAGTGCTTTTCAATGCTCGCTTGAATTGAAACACAGTTGATTAGGACTCGATTGCTGTGACAACAACCAATGGCATTCTTCTTAGCATGACTACTACTGTTATACGTGAAAAACATCTATTTATTCACAAAAACTTGCCGATTCAAGAAATGGATGGAGTTTGGATGTTTTGGTTGTTTTGGAGTCAAGGTGTTTCGAACTCATCTCACCTACGCTAACAAGATCTCTCGAACTAATCGAGCCTTGGTTACGTCACCCCGCAACACCTTGGCGTTACCACGTGACAGTAACACCTCGCAGAATAATTATCTGCTCTCCCAAGGTCGCTGTTCAATTACAAGCTGGATTAAATGGATTTTATGAACTATGCTGAATCTAGGCTACATCCAGGACCACTTGCCTAATTATTGCTCTTGATCTGATAATCTTTTGTAATCTATCTATTTACAGCTCGGCGTTTACTTTTACTGCTAGAGAGAAAAGGTGTTTACATCATAGACCCTGCCTAAAGATTATAAATACTCCACTTTTTAGATTATTTTATGAAGGTGGTTAACAGTCTTTACACCCACTACACCCACTAGAGTAGATATAATAAAAAATAGAGCTCTGTAAAAGCCCTTTATAAAAAAATAAAGGAAAATAGAACCCTGATCGAACCTTCCAGACTAGTTTATATGCTAGAAGGAGAACTCTTAGGTTCCAGTGTGGTTCTAAGTGAAATAGTAATTATCTCTGCTTTCTCTGGTTCGGTTTTTGGGGCTGTGCCACACCCTCTGACTGACACCACAACACAAACATTGCGCGCTTAGTTGGCCGCGTCTAAAGAGATCTACTCAAATTCTGTTTGATGTCAAATTTTATTAATTTACATGAATTGCCAATTATTTACACTACTTTTCCGCACAGTTTTATATTCAAGAAGCTGGAGATATTTGGATCGGTTGTAGGTACTTTATTTGATTTTACTTGTCACCGGCAAGGCTTCAGTTCTCGCATCTATGCTTTCTGTGGAAACGACCATGAGTTAGGTGAGGTAATGGTTGTTGTTTGCTGCATTGTGTGTGCCATCTGTAATGGCTATTAGCTTGCTATGAGTCACAGTGGTTGGTGTTATCCGTTTGACTGTGATAACCCGGACTGTGACAACTGACAGTAATCCAGACTTACTAACCAGTGACGAGTCGCCATGAAGTCGACTACTTTCCAGTATGAACATTCCACCTCGCATTCCACAGCGATTTTTTTTTACTTTCTATGAGGGTTGGTGGATTCATTGAAATTCTGCTCGGTGTGTTAAAATTTAAAAATGCACTGATCAAGCTGTGGTAATTCGCCAGTCGCCAAATTGAAAGTCAATCTGTATTCTACATTCCTTAGACTTGATTGCTTGAAAAATTAGTATTATTTTCATAATTTGCTGTGAAAGGTTGTACTGAAATAGTGTTTTCACAGCTTCCAGGGGCAAAATTAAAATGCTGATAGCTGTTTTATTTGCCTCTTGGCTTGGCATCACCGATTCATTTTTCTGGACTTTGCTGTTTTTCCTTTCTAATTTATAAATTGCAGTGAGTGGGTACGCTGTATTCTTCTCTGTTGTGTGTGTAATACATACTTGCAAATACATGGCTGAAAACGTCAGCAATGTTTTACTTTACATCGTCAAGTATGTAGTCTGTGTATAATGACATAAAACATCGTACAGCCTTATGAATATGATAAGAGCAGCTTAGCTGTAAGTCGGCTGCCTGATAAACTAGATATTAATTATAGCTAGTACCTCTATTTTTATCAGCCAGTCTGCGGGCATTATTGTAGCATATTAGAAGCGGTGCATAATGCGCCGAGCAATAATTATTATGTAACCGCCTCTCGTATTGTATTGTTTGAGTTAGCATGTCGTGCCGTGGCGTGGCGTGCCATCACGTTGTCATAACTTCGACTCTGTGTTTTCGCGTGTCTCTTGGTTTGTTACTTTCCTCTCCTCAGCCACCGCGACAAGGTTCTCCGGAGGCGCACATTTTCGTGACATTGACCTTGATTGTTAGCCAACGAAAGAGAGGTCAAAAAACAGGTTTCCCAGAGAGTCCATCCTCTTCGAAGCGGTGGATGTCCTTAGAGAGAGAACTCTTTTATCATGCACCGCTGTTGAGGATTTGTCGCTCTCCTCTGAGGGTTGGTCTTCGTCATTCATCACTCTCAAACGTGTAGTTACTGTGATTGATAACGCCACTTCAGTTTGTGTCAATCAATTACTAGGGTTTATCATTATTTTGATTCATTCATCATGTACAAATGACGATCTTTCATAAGTTGCTTGCTTCCAAATATATTTATGACAATCACTATATTAGGTACTACACAGTCAATCTGTCCATATAAATTCTTTACGTGGGTAATATTCTTGTGTGCGTATTTCATATTTTCCATATTTTATTATTTTTTATTATTTTTGTACATAAATGGTGAATAATTTATATCTACATTGTTGTGGATCAAAACAATCATTTCACTATCGACTACCAAGTGAAAGAAATGTATATTCAAACGTAAACCAATTATTATAGCTCGCCACTTAGGGCCAGTCTTTCAATACTCTACTAACTTTAAACGGTTGGTTAGGACTGTATTGTCATTGCAACAACCAATGTCATTGCTAGAATGACTGTGTTAGGCGTTAGCTTAATTAAGGCTAGGCCACAATTGTCGTAATGCATAATGTTTAATGTTTAGTGTTTAATGTTTAATGTCTAAGAGAAATGGATGATAGGGTTTATGTGATAAGGGCCACAATATGTTATAGTGATTAGTGTTTAGTCACAATGGTATAAGAATTGAATAAAATTCATTTCTTACAACAAAACCTTACGACAAGCCAATCAGAATAGACTACTACTACTGCTGCGCGCCGTGGAGAAATTCAGAACTTGTAACTAAAGTTAAAATTGCAGATAAGTGGCAGATTAATATTAAACTATATGAAATAAGTAACTTACGAACTTTTATAGCAGATTTTTGTTTCCAATGAAGGGTGTAAACTGCAGGAGGCTCTGGAAATTACATGCATTTTGTAGTGCTACTAGCGCTCCTGCAGTTGAAATAAGACCCTATTGTGGCCCTCCTTACACATTAGACATTAAGCACTAAACACTAAACCTTAAACATTAAGAATTACGACAATTGTGGCCTAGCCTTTAGGTACGCTAATTTGAAGTGCAAGTACATTCTCGTCATCCATGTGATTTGCGAGTTCTCCAATCACACCCCCACACACAAATAATCAACACGCTGTAGTGACTGTTGGCCGAGGTTCTGTCAGGCTGTCACCGACACTTTGATCTTACTTTTCACGTGAGAGCTGGGAGCAAAGTCCGAGCACGTGGTAACTTGGCTGACCGACTTGAAAGTGCCGAGGTATTCACATTTTGGCAAAGAAGCAGACGTTCTCTCTCGTTCGTTCGCTTCCCAACAGACGATATCTACACTGCATTGTTTACTATCTCTATTGACAACAGTGTGTACATCAGCGCCAATGGAAATCGCGAATGACCCAAATACTTTGAATGTAAATAACGGATAACGCTCACTTACTGATTTGTAAGATATTTCTCATTCGTTACTCCCTATTTCCATGGCACGTCGTTTCTGTAGGTGGATACGACGGCGAGTATGTGGGTTCGAGTCCCACGTAGATCATCTCAAAGACAGGCTAGCCCTATAGTTCACGCCGGCGTGGGAGAATAACGGACTGATATTGAATAATGAGATGTGAAAAAGTAGCAAGTGTCGCTCGTCATTACAGTGCCATATTTTTTAATCCCGTCTAATGTTTGTCAGCCACCGCAGATACACCATCTTGTAATTAGCCTACTTCCATTGTGTAACTAATTTAAGCTCGCCTTATGCAATGAATTTTAATTTTCTCACTGAGGCATGTCGCTTTGCTCTGCGAGAGAGAGAGATAGCTATACAAAAAGTTCACGAATTTCATTACATCGCATCGTTTTCATTGAGCGTGGAGATGACTGCGGATTGACGAGCTTTCGACCGTGAACAGAAATAAAATGGACTATTGTACTTTGACGTGATGTCCGAATGTCACCCATTGTTGTGGCGTGAGGACACGGCATGTTTCGATTCCGTGATGCGAGTTCGATACTTCTTGCAGTCAAGGACGGTCTTGTGGCAACAAACTGCACGGTGCGCGCATTGCAAGCTTCCCAGGACGGTATTTGGCGCGGAATTTGAGTCGAGAAAGCCATTTCAGAAAGTTTCTTCAATACTTATTTGAACTTGAAATCGAGGTTAATAGATTCCGCGAAGATGGTGTGTGTTTGACGAGTCGTTAGATCGCGACGGAAGTTGGAGTTTTCTATTCTGAATGACATCGACTATGTTGTCAATCACTCCGGACGAAGCCTCGCAAGTACAACGGCATGCATTTGTCACCGTGAATCACACGGCGATCTGCAAATGACACGTACCTATCGCGTTCAACCAGACGCTGGTGATAATTTTGTATTATTGACCGATCTGTCCGATTCCGAGTTTCAATTCAACGTCATACGTTGAAGTAATATCCGGACTGCAATTCGCAACACCACTTGAAATTAGTCTGCACATCACTAATCATTTACGTTGATTATGTCATCTGCTCTAACTTAGTTTTAAATGCATTTGTCTACTCGTTGGCCGTTGGTCAAACTAATTGAGATGATTTGTAAGGGTCACTGAAAGCGAGCGAGTGGACTCTCATTACCGCACTCTGTGAGGGTAGGGATGGGTCATGTTTCTACTAACAGCTATGGCGAGCCGCGAACCGCTATGTAATGTTAAACCAGACTCTGTAGGTTTTCTATTGACCTGTATGCAAAGTCGGATAATCTCTTGAAGACCTGCAAGGACATCGCACCCCTGTCGCATTGCCCCTGACTGAGGGTCAGTATTCGCCAGTTCGAAGTTCGAAGGGTTTTATTTGACGGAATGGAATTTGATCGGTCGCGAAGGGATTACGATATTGTCTGTGGTGGCAGTAATTGTAGGTATGCATTATTGTTGATCAAACTTGCGTCACGCACAATATCAACTAATTCAGGGCAATCGGCTGAGACGACAGGGAAAATCATTAGAGAATAGACGTGGATGGTTGCACTTCAGATCCAATTCCCTATGCGATTACAGTTAAAAAGTGTGAATCTGTTAATTCGTCACGAAGTTCCAATTTATGTCAATTTATGTTGATTTACGCTTAGAATTTGTTGATAGTTTTTTCGTTCCGTAAAAGAATAGTTAAACAAACAACTAGGTATCCCCATCATCCGATGTGTTCTGTTTGTTCACCATTTTTTTTCTTTTCAACTTGACACAACTTTCCATTTACAGCAGGTAGATGCCGAAGTACAATTACTACCTGCCTGGATTATGCCTCTAAGCTGTAATATTTTGATCGTACTGAATCCACTTGTTTTGTGTCTCTGACGTCATGTCCGCGACTGAATCCTCTGCATTGTTCACACTCGCAACGCAGGCGTTTTGTTCCGCTCGAAATGCCGGGGCGTTCTGTGGCCCCGCGGCGTGGTCAGCCAGTGTGGTGGTCAATGTAACACTCGAGTTCTGCGATGCGATCATATGCGCTGTCTCTGTGCACTGCTACTTGATGGTGTAATGGCATACAGCGTGACTCACTAGTCACTGCCAGCCAGCCAGCGTTACTGGCAAACACGTGGAATTATTAAATAATGAAGGTCAAATGTTACAATGATGTTTACGAAAATAGTAGAAAATTCACGTAAGCGTACTCAAGTGATGCGGAAGTAAGTGCCCAATGCGTGCAATTGCATCAATTCCATTTCCAATGTCTGGGAATTGAACCGTGAACGCCATAACATATTCTAAAAGCCCCGTTGCACATGCAATTTCGTGACATTGCGGTTCCTCCAGAAATTAAAGAGGGAATAGATGACTTGATATACAAAATATGTGACAATATTTTTTGGCCTTGACTTCTAGCTGCATTTTATTGATAAATAACCGCGCTTTAAAAGGATGTGACTTTTCTTGGCAGAATATTTGTGTCTCATATTCACTTAGTATAGTGTTGATTCTAAACTGTCCACACTTGAAGGTGAGACGGTGACGATGTGTTGTTTCATAATGTAAACACACATGCTCGACTGATTCGTAGGTAAACAAGCTGTAAAGTGAGATGTGTCTGCTTGCTTAGTGCAGCAAAACTAGCTGACAAAACAAGGACGTATAGTTAGTTGTCAACTTCGCACAACGTACCATAGCTTTAGTCGTACTTTGTAGGACATTTTGAGATTTTTTGAGAAAATATTTACACGGTACTTTTTAAAAACTAATTAACGGAACAAAAATAAACACTAAAACATAAATAAGATACCTAGAAATTTTGATGTGTTGACGATACTAATTATTTTCAAATTATTTGACCTGCCGATTGAGAAAAAGGTGCTTGAAGTTGCCTTCCTTGTCTGTCGATTCATTGGTTCAACGAATGTAGTCAGTAGGTCGTGTACAAAATTGAAGCAAATGTTGAGTGTAGGTAAACTATAGGCCTTAGCAGCGATTAAATCCTCGGCATTTTTTTCTCAATAGGTCTATTTTATTGCATCCAACAGATAGGCGCCAGTACAAGCAGCGGTATAATTATCATCGCTACTTGTGAGCTGGCGTGCCTATCCTTTGGATGCAACACCTTTTGCGGGATGCAAATAAAACATACATTCATAACATACATACATTATACATACAACATACAAAACATACATAGGATTTCAACAATAGCTTGAACTACCTATCCATTTAGATAATAGTCTGAGTACACGATAATAAATGCAAAAGCTTCTTTACTTTTTACCCCTATCACTTATAGTCAAGAAAAGTACCTATCAATATTATCAACATTTTGGACCTAACTTTTGTTTAGCGCGTTTTAGTCTTTTAGACATGCCTTTTTACAAATAACAAGTCATAGTGTTTGGTACATTAATCATCTCGTACCTTTCCAGTCTGATCGGGGAGGGGGGAGGAGGGTTGCACATGGGCCACCTAATTAAAGTGTTGTATAAAGTGCACATTTTATGTGGAAATTTTATGAACGGGGCCAAGCATTAAAAGCGTGTGTTTTCTTTTCTAAAGAATCTCGGCGAATCGTCTCCCTATAAAACTGGCTGTTTGCCTTCTCTTGGAATAGCGTCGATCCATTGTGTCCAGGATTGCCATCGATCCTGCGACCTAGATCCCACCCCCTCCGACCCAGATCCTGTCATTGCTCCACGGATCACTCCCGACTCCCCAGATCAGAGGTGTCCGGCGGATTCATTCAGTAGTGGCGAGTTCACTTACCTGTTAGCGTAACGAACTCGTAATCTTTACTGGGCAGGTAGAGGACTATGCAGGGTGTTACCAAAACGTCACAAAGTTACGTTGCGTATCTTTTCTTAATCTGGAAGTGGGACCAATTATAATTGGCAATTTTAAATGGTAATTAAGGAATGATTACGATGTAGATGATAGGAAGACGATTATGATGAAGAATAGGTAAGGGTGGGCGGTGGGAAGGAAGCCGTCGTGGCTCATTAGTCGTTCGTAAGAAACCCACACATATTTTGCCTCTCGACTGAGGGAAACCACGAAAAACTCAGTCGAGGACAGCCGCCGCCCGCCGATATCGAACCCGAGCCTCTGGAATGCAAGTCCAGATCATTACACTAATTGGCAAACTCATGTTACTCGTGCTACTCAAACTCATGTTGCTCATGTAGAGCAAACTTGCTCTAGCTAGAATTTTCATCGATTCCAATTAAAATTTATGTGTAGGTATACGCAAAAAAAATACACGCGAAGGAAAATGGGGTGTTTGGGGCAAAGCCCCCAAGAAAATTTTCCTCAAGGACATTCGTTTTGGTGCATTGTAACGATTTTTTGAAACAGTTTTTGCTGTAATAACTGTTTTGCTGTAATTTGCTTGATTTGTCTCCATTTCTTTACGTTTCCAGAAATTTCTTGCGATTTTATTCAATATTATGCTTCAAATACAAATGTAAAATGTGTTGAAAAAGCAAATGGATTGCTTCAAATAAAAATCAAATTATTAAATTTTAAAGTTTTCTTTAGCAAATCAACAGAATTGGTTTTCTGTATCAAATAACGTCTTTATGACACCTCAACTGGCATTTTTCTTGTAAACATGCATGATTTATTTACGAAAAATGGTGCGTATACCCCAACAATTATTTATGGGTGTACGCACAGGTCAAACACAATTTTCAAGTATATACGGCTTATACCCGCGTATACCCTCGTATATACCCTCGACCAGAGATGGGCAAAGATACTTGGAAAAAGTATCAAGATACTAGATACTGATACTCTTAAAATTTTCAAATAGATACTTGATAATTGATACTTGATACTTCATTAAATTTGAGTATCAAAAGATACTTTGATAGTATCAAAGATACTTTATCAGAGATACTTTGATACCACTGCTGAGGTTTTACCAGTTTTACCAAAGAAACAGTAACAGAGGGGTAATACTGAAATACCGAATCTAGGTACTTACTCACAAAAGAAAACTAATTTTGGGGGACGGAGAAATACCCCAAAAAATAATTAATCGTTGCAGTGCAATTTCTCAATTGAATATATTATGATTTATTGATTTCATGATGAACTAATTTTGAAAATGCTTTAAGCCCCATTTACACGGTGCAATTTCTTGAACAACTTCTGTGCCACAGTAGTTCTGCTCGTGCACAGTGTCACTTTTGAGATGAAAAAGAGACTCTGCACATGTGCAGAACTTTTGTGGCACAGAAGTTGTTCAAGAAATTGCACCGTGTAAATGGGGCTTTACTCAGTCATAGCCTTACACAAAAATGTTACAAAACTTTATTGATTGGTTCAAATGTTTTGAACGACCAATGGCAAGAAAGAATTTGGTCAGGTGAGGGAGGTGAGATCAGTTCACAGACGAAAGTGTTCGTGGACTTTGGTCATCGTCAGTCAACAAAGAGTTAGGGGTTGGGTGAAAAAAGGGTATGTATGGGCGGAAGTGATTCCCAGAAAAAAATACCTGAGGTTCTAAACTGAAACATTTTTGTGCTAAAATTAAGTTTTTGCACAACTATAGATTTGCAAAAACTTCTGAAAAAACTTCTGAGAGAAATATGCATTATAAAGTATCAAAAGTATCTTTTCAGTAAAAGATACTTGATACTTTTTTGAATATTAATTGATAATTGATACTGATACTGACTTCAAGAAAAGTATCAAGATAAAGATACTGAGAGTATCAAGTATCAAAAGATACTATCAAAGATACTTGTATCTTTGATAGTGCCCATCTCTGCCCTCGACTACCTACACCACTGCGAATGTGAATGAAATCCACTCCGACTTGTTGTTATTGGTAGTGATTTCCGTGGCGTGTTCACGTGGCTGCAAGTTGTTGGCCGCCCGGTGGCAGCCCACGTCGGGCCCCGGAGGGTAACAGATCGGAATGCGGTATCACCATGTGTACAGGACTACAGGTTGATGCCGGGGAATCTCCTTGACCTCTGTCGGCCCAGGACATAGGCGAGTCGCATGTGACCTCACACTTGCATCACTCCGCTATCGGGAGACATTCTTCGCTAAATGGAGAACGGGATCAATAAGTTAACACCTTAATCTCTCTTTTATTCGACTCGCATTCTTCGACGTGTCGAGATAAGATAAATGGCGCGTTCTTTTGTTAATCTCTTCTATGTATTATGTGGCAATTATCCACGGATGTCTGTCGTTCGACATGTTTCCTGGTACTGGAAAGTGTTGGCAATCGCAAATCGTCAAAGTAATTCGATGTTACATCCGTTTTCCATTTACTATGTGGAAGTCAAGTTCACGTGTACACTCGTCTGCAATGAAAGTTGAACATGATCAGAGTTAGTTTTTATGTTTTGTCTTCGAATTACTGACTTAAAATTTAACCTTTTCCCGTGTAGGTATTTCTTGTCCAAAAAATTCAAACCCAATAATCACTGGAATTCACGACCTGAGTTCATGCGAATGAAAAACCCCTAAACCAGTAATTTTGGGATTGCTGATCGTTTCGATTTTTTTTAAATCTGTAAACCTCTTTGTTTTATTAAGTTTATCTTTTTAAGACATGGATGATTTCAAATTCTTAATTTGACGAAATTCGCTTTTATGCGACACAAACCTCTGAAAATTATGTCCGTACTAACAATGTCCTGACTCCTGAACTATATTCCTGATATTTCGATTTTATAACCATTCCCTATTCGCTGTCTTGTCATTTTGGTGCACCTGTGCATAGATTAAAGACGATGTGTCATTGGATTGTCGATTTCCCCGAACGTAGTCTTGATTGAATGGGTATATGGGTCGATGAACTCCAATGTAAGTGGCTATAATGCGTGGTAACCTTGGTTGTTTGCGATTTTTATTATGTGAGCCAAGCCATCACGCACGAGTCTCTTCAAATTAACAATTATTCTCGAATATCCAGCGGTGTTGGCTCGGCTGTGTAGCAATAGTGTTCCGTCATTGAAGAGCAGGAGCTGTCATCGCTTTCATCACCACATACGTCAGCAAATATTGATCGACTTGATCGAGAACTAATATCCGATTGACGAAATGGAATTGTGTCACTTCACTTCGTCTAAATATTGATACAGGGACAAGCGACCATATCTTCACTACAGTAGGACTATTTTTTCGATATCTATGACAAATATTTATGTTGTGCTCTCAACTCCACAAATGTTGGCGATGAATTCTTATGCCATGGTTAGCGACATTTTTTTAAATACTTTCTGACAAGGAAATAAACTTCAGGAATCATTCCCTAGATTATTTTTCACTTTGTTTTTCTTCTCAAAACAATATTTGTAACTGCACATTGAAAGAACACGTTTCGACAACTCAAATGTCTGACAAAACTCTAATAATGAACTATGATTCTATGGCGATTTATATTTAGTTTTACTGTTCATAACCGTCATTTTACCCCTGATTGGAACCGTTACATCAAGTTGATCGAACTCTGTTGGTTTAAATATAAACAATGCTTATCACTAAATGCCAGACTAATCAGCCACTTGATCCAATGTTCTGTGTTCGAGACGGATGCCAGAGTGTTGCAGCACAATTATACATGATTATACAAAAGTTGAATTTACGTATATCAATTTGCTCGGGCGCGAATTCTCTGGTCTTTCAGCACTCTGGGGTCAGGGTTCGATTCGCGCAACCAACCCCATCAGTCGCGACAAATGATTGAAAGGTTCCGTAGTGGTACTTAATATAGGTCACGACCCCTTTCATCTGATCATTATCAGTACAATACGCTTTATCAAACCTATAGATATGCATACAATATAAATGTATTGCGATGTTTTTGGATCTCGGCGTAAGAATGCTACGCAAAGAAACTCATTCCTTATCCAAACTGAATTGATGGGACAAAATAATCATGCACGAATATAAATATTTGAGAATTACCTACAGTAGATTTTTACGGCCATTCCGTCTTTCGATTTGGTGGACACGTCTCAGCATGGTGGTTGTGTGATGGAGGAGGGAAATGCTCATCATTCGCGTGTGTTTCGTGATGGATCGTGGGAACGCGAGTACACAATGCACCTCGACGAAGGCGATGTGATGTGACTGACGTGACTGGAGGTGGAGGCGGTGTAGCCATGCGCATTGGGCATTGCCGTGGACAAGGAGATGCACTTCAGTCTTGCTGACGGAGATGAGATATTAATATCGTTACATTGCTATTAAATTACCATCTAGTTAACCTCTACAGGGGTGACTTTAAATTGTAGAATTTTCTATCCCGTTACGAAGTCTTGTCAAAAAATCATTTGACATTGCAGCTAGGAAAAATACAGTCCACGTTTCTTAATCAATAATTAATAACTCATGCGGAGAGTGAGAGGTCACGGGGGCGGATGGTCTCGCAGTTTGCATCCATTTTCCTTGAAGTGAGCTTCAAGAAAGTAATCACTCCTTGCTTTGTTTAGCGATCCTCCCCTTCGTTCCCAGTCCTCCAGGCCGACGCCGACCCTCTCAATGCATTGTGACGAGGACGTTCAGGACATCGGATAATGCACGGCTTATCGACTGGCAAAAGCTCTGTTGCTCCACCTGTCGGTTTCCCACGCCGCGAAGACTCAACTCCTATCACTTCTCTCGGCTCGTTTTACGAAATTGTTTATCAGCTTACGAAGCACATCCTTCGCCGCGATGACGTGATGCGCAAGCGCAGCGCAGGTATTCATGCGATCATCAGATTAACGGAGTAAATGGGCTTGTCTATGAGAAGAAGGCGAGTTTGTTGGAAAACCGGAATCCGATGGTGATGGAGAAAATTCCACTTGACGCCCTGGCTAATCTCAAGTCGAGTATTTGGTAACCGAAGAGAAGCTTGGAGTCGCCCCGAATTGTATTTATTACCAATCTGTCAATGACAGTTTATGACCAATGTTAGTAATAGTTTCATAACATAATCCCAGGTATTATGACGTTGAACTTTATGACGGATCATTTGTCGGACTAATTAACAAAGTGATAAAAAAAAATCTCTGGACGACGACGCCGGTACTTTATTATAAAAAACACTAATTAAAATACGGAGGCAATATCCAGAGTCGTCCAGAGTGGAGTTTTTTCATATACATTCCCGGTACATTAACTTCATCGTTTTATTAAATTAACAAAGTAATATCTCCTTGATATTTTCAATGTAAGCCTGTGTTATCACCGTAAAAAATGAGAACCAACGAACTCTCACTTCACGCAATGAACCTAACATTTCGTTTCCATATCATTTGATTGTAGTCGAAAGATAGACTCAACTCAAGTGACAATTGGTTGATGAGTAATCAATCAGACACTTCCCTTCCGTGAAGTTGACTCTCAATATTCAAGTGCTGTGATAGGAGTGACAATTAGATTAAATACCAACAGAAACTGAGTGTGCATTATTTATCAGTTATCACACCCACATGACTTCGGAGCCACGTAGGTTTTTACAGCGTTTCTTCAGGTACATTTTATATTTTTACAGATCTCTTGCAGACGGAGACTCGAGCCGGATTTAAAATATTGATTGGGGTAGTCCAAGAACTGGCAGCCTACAAGTTCTCTGAAATCTTGTTCCACAGCGTATCAATATTCAATGTCAGATAGTGTCTTGGTTCACAATCGGGCTTTAGGGCAAACATAAGTTATGGCTTCTGACTCAGCCCCGCGAGTATTTGTTCAGCTTGCTCTTATCTCTTTGTCAACTGCTGAACAGGCTGAACCAAATAAGAACTAGGCCAAGTGATGAGCATAATGATGGGGGTATCCTTACTTATCAGCTCTTTCATTTTCATTCATTTCATTACAATTACCTTACTTTCATTCCAAGATGTGTTTTGTATGTGAACCCAATCATGTGTCAAACAAATGTTTAGGCTAATCTGAATCATTTTAGTATACAACATTATTCTTTGCTCTTTGAAGAACTTGAAAATTCAAATGTGTGTTTCTTATACAAATTTAAATGAAATTATCTGAATTATTCTGTGGAATCATTGTAGACTTCCAGTAGGTGCCTACAAGTCCTATATAATTTTTGTATTATTTTGAGACTGGAAAGAAAAAATATTTCAATGAAATCGATGTGCTATGAGTGACTATGAGTATTGCAGAGTTATTATTATTATTATTAAGCCTATATTCTCAACGGAGCCGAGGCTCCACTAGTGAGAATACTAAAATCAGGATAACACTAAAATAAGCATACTTAATGATGCATACCAGTTTATGTATCATAAATTATGTGTACCTAAATGAAAAACCTAATTTTCAGCTTTTATTAACAACTTGTCTCTCCTATTCCAGTGTGACTGCACACGGGGGGGAGCGAGGAGGTAGCGCGCGAGATGTCGCACCACAGCGATGACAACATGCTCGTGGCGAGTAGCGACTCGTTCTGGGAGCCGGGCAACTACAAGCGCACGACCAAGCGCATCGAGGACGGCTACAAGCTCTGCAACGATCTCATGGCCCTCATCACCGAGCGAGGCGAGATCGAGAAGGCATACGCCAAGAGTCTCAAGGGTTGGGCGAAGAAGTGGAATGACATTATTGAGAAGGGTACGTACGCTGGGTTTGCAGAAGGAAATTAATAGAGTTTGGCTAATTAAAGTTGTATGAATATGATGATGCGTGCCAACTATTTTAATTTACAGTTTTAAATCATTTCTTCCATTAAAAATAGATTCCAATCTGGGATTTTCATTAAATCTCTTATTCAGATTTGTGTTATTGAAGGTAAATAGTACAGTACTACAGCAAAATCATTAGAAAATTAAATTAAGAATTGTGGAGTGGCGGACTTGGCAAGTCGGCTCTGAGAACACAAGTGCTCGAGAACATTGGTGGGATCATCCCACCCCTGACCCGACAATAGTTGGAAGCAGGGTCGCGATATTTTTTATTGTAATTTTCAACTACTTTATTCGTTTGAATATTTTTGAGACTTGATTTGCAAGATACATTGATGACTTAAAACTATTTCGTAATTAATTTGACTTAGCCTGAGTACTTGATTCAATCTCTCCCAATTCGGGAGGTAATCCATTGTTACGTAGAATTACTATAATAGCCGTTGATGTTTGTCCCCTTCAGGTCCCGAGTACGGAACGACGGAAGCGTCTTGGAAGGGAGTCCTCGTTGAATCCGACCGGCTGTGTGACCTTCACACCAAGGTCCGAGACAATCTCTGCAACGATGTCATGCAACAGGTCAAGACTTGGCAGAAAGATACGTTCCATAAGGTGAGATTTAGAGTTGCCTGAATACCGCTGACTCCCTTGGGTAGCAGGGGCATTGCATAAATATTTTTCATTAAACTCGTCGAAATTCCAATTTATGAAATGGCCCTGTCACATGAGGTGTCACTGTCAGCATTGTTCCAGTTGGCAATTTGTAGCACCGCCTAGTTATATTGGATTGGAACTCTAATTAGGTACCTCAAAACATAGTAACATCGCACCGTCATAGATAATAGAACTATAAGAATATTGCTTTACAGTATTTTAAATATAATTAAATGGATGGGGCTTTGAGAAAACATTGAGATTGACAAAACCATGACCTAACAACACTATCTACTTCAATGTTAAGTGTAGGGGTAATACCTTGGAAAACGCTCTGTGTACCGCATTGATAAGCAAGCCTTCGTATGAATGCGAATTGATGCTTTTGCAAGTTTCTGCTCTAGAGACCTTGGAATGAGTCAAAACGAAATTCTTCAAAAAAGCAGCGATACAACATTCGTGTGTGTACAAAATTTCACATCGATTGGTTGAACGGTGTGCCCTCGGCATTGCCTACAAAAACAAACTAACAGAGATATGTAGTGCCATAAGAGTACCGTAGTGACGCTCGATTAACACCCAGTTCATTTAGAGTGCAGGAACTCTGATCTTAATGTTATGTCAAAGCGAATATTGAAGGAATCACCTTATTAAAGAATGATTTTAACTGATGGTTTGTTCTGATTAATTTTCAGTCAATGATCCAGATCAAGGAGAGAAAAGAGATGGAAGATGCGTTCAAAAAGGCGCAGAAACCTTGGACCAAAGTACTAGCGAAGGTGAACAAGGCAAAGATGGACTATCACACGGCATGCAAGAACGAGAAGACAATATCCAACCAAGAACGCAACGCTTCGGCCGACAGTTCCCTCTCGCCTGATCAGGTGTGTATCCTATGGGATGAATCAGGTGACATTTGTCGCTTTTGGCTGCTTCTAAACAATTATCTATTGCTATTTTACAAATTGGGGCTTTATAGGTGGGCCATATTATTATACCTAATCGGTTTGCACATTTTCTATTTATCTATTTTTATTTGATTGCAGAAGGCATCATTGGTAAGCATTCTACTAAAGTATACATTTAAAATCTCAAACTCTAACAACAATGCATATTTAAAATATGTTTTTAGCTTCCATAACAAAACTTCAGCTTCCTAATAACAATGTGTGATGTTTTGTAATAATCCATCGAGAAAAACTAAGTTTCTTTTTCTGCTGTAGATTGTTCTATTTCACAAATTTTATTTATGCTTTTTCTTGACGCTTTCTTTCATAAGATATTAAGGCTGAAATATGTGTGGTTTAATTTAAATGTGGGTATTTAAAGGTGATTTTATATGGGATCTTGCTTGCACCTGTTTGATTTTATCAGTGCTGTAATTGTAATGTTAATATTAATAATGGTGATGAGATGAGAATATGACTTAATTAATTATTAAATTACGTACCTACTGCTAGTGCTATTGCATTCCATAATATTTATAAGTGGTGGTGCTTGCCCGAATTTAATGATACAATGCTGATACTAATTTTAATATTTTAACTTCATGGGTGGTCTATAATGCTGTGATGTGCTTTGCAATCCTCTCATGAGTGTGCTTTATTTAAAACAACTTACTGGTTTTGTATAATGGTAACATAACATAACACTCAGAGTCTCACTAATACTTCCTCGTAGGTGAAGAAAATGCAAGACCGTGTCCAAAAGTCAAAAGAAGATGTCCAAAAAGCGAGAGAGAAATACGAAGCCTCCCTAGACGAAATCAACACTGCTAACCCAAAGTACATGGAAGATATGACTGTCGTTTTTGATCGTTGTCAAGTCATGGAGGGCGAACGGTTGCAATTTTTCAAGGGAATCATGTTTGCAATTCAAAGAAGTCTCAATGTCTCTCAAGATCCAGTGTGAGAACCAATATTCAATATATAGACATAAAAGTCTCCATATTGATTTTAGTAGTGTGAGCTCACTTTGTTTTTTTCCTCCAGTCTACCACAAATCTACGAAGAATTCTATCATACGGTAAATAATGCTGACCATGAAAAAGATCTAAAATGGTGGTCGAACACACATGGAGTCAACATGGGCATGAACTGGCCATTCTTTGAGGTAAGATCATTACGCTCGTTCATTACATTACGTAATTCCTTGTGTACGTACAGTCGATCCAGTGTGTGTTACTTTCCTTTTCATTGATTGACAAATGACACCATAGCAAAGAATTAATATGGAAATAGGTGAATTATTATTGATCGTTGAAAATGAAAGTACCTCCTGGTCTAAATGTAAATAATTGTTCGTGTATAGAGAAGCATATGGGATGAAGAATCAAGTTCTAATTTGAAAGATGTTTTATTGTTGATTTTAATTTGTACATTACAATTTTTATATCGCATGTTTGAATTTTGCATTCCTGTCTTGTATTTCCATTTTGCTGTGCAACACAGTAGTGGTGCATTGTTGATAGCTGTTAGCTATAAAGTCTGCTTGTTGTGCATTGAACTGACTTGCATGGTCGTGCCGTGTTGCGTTCTCCCTCAGGAGTACACGGAAGAGTTCCGGGACATAGCGCGCGGCAAGTCGAAGGAAGCCATTCCGGGAACGATCACGCTCATCAATCAGCGCACCGTTGGAGAAGACGTGCATGTTGTGTGTATTATTCCTTCACATTTATTAGGAGAATGTTTGCATAAACATCAATAGAATCATAGAATCAAAACTGCACAGCTAAATGCAGTGTCATTGCATCCAGTGAATTGCTGGCAAAAATAGATCAGTCGTTGAATCACTGGATTTTTTGGGAGGAAGCACCTTCGAGTGGTGACACACGTTAAACAGTTTGAATGGGGACTGATACTTCTATTTTTGGAATAGCAATTCCTACAGAGAGTAGAAATGATGGCAGGGTCAAAATATAAGGGTTCTGACCTTCGTTATCAAAACCAATTACGTGTTTGTAAAAAGAGTCATGACAAGAGCCGGTAATAAATCATCAATACATCGTGTGAATACAAAATATTCAGTTTCAATGTACGTACATTTTTACTTCTTTGTGGCTGATATTCTGAGGAAGTATTGAGCCAAAAATAATATTATTGATCTATTCCAGCCATCATCACTACTCTGCAGTTCGATGTTTAGGACATTTTCATGTATTAGTTAAAATGCTATAGACTTGATGCATTGTAAATGCTTTTATTAAATAAAACCTATCTATTGATGATACATAAGGTACCCACCTTCGTACTGTAACTAAGTAGGCAAATTAGTTTACATTTTGCTTGTTTCTTTGCAAGTTGCAAGATGTTGATTGTGTGTATGTACTCGTACACTTGGCAAAAGAAAAAATGATCGTTGAACAAATTTGAATGACTGAGTGCTGGTCAGGTTCCCTAACAATCAATGCTTGTTATAATCATTGAAATGTCACCTACTAGTGAGATGAGAAGAATGCTTGGACTAACTTTTAATGGTTCAATTTAATATTTTTCAGTCAATCATATTTATTGAGCAATCATTTTTTTATTTTATCGAGTGTACCTGTAGCATGTTTGACATTCCATATTCAATTTTCAAATCATGTATTCCTTCAAAAAGTAATCAGTATAAATATCAAGACACAACATTTTTCTTCCAAGTCATGTTAACTACATACCATCTCAATTCATCTATAGTACACCAATGAACACTGTACTCAAAAAATTCAAGGATATTATTATAGCATGATCATGTATCAATCGTCTCTATGCTTTCACCTAATTTAATTTTTGTGGTTTGCTTTAGGAATATCCCCCAACTGTAAACACTAAACTACCCAAGAAACCGATTGTCCGAACAATTCCTACCGACGTGACGCAAGATCCCAAGCCTGATAGCAACCCGCACACACCGAGCAAGCCCAAGGAGAAAGCAGAGACTGCAAGCAGGACGCCCGCAATAACGTGAGTTATACGGCTCGACGCCTCTTGCTAACTAATAACTGGAAGACAAGGGACAATACCACAAATACAATGATTTTAGGAGTGTCGACTTATGTTGCTTCTTTCTGGCTAGATGCTGGCTTCCCCAATAATTCTTGGGAGACTTTCCACTTAATGGTATATTTATGTAAACTTTTAGCTGAAAACCAAACTGTAAAATCATTTAGGAACTAATGAAAATAAAATGTGTGCTTGATTTGCAAGGTGATTGGGATGATGTGGCTCTGGAGCCACACTGTGACTGTTACACTGTCACTCTGTGATGTGACTGTTGGAGAATGAATGATAATGCCACATATTTTATGAAGTTGATTTTTTTACTTTCATGGCCAGAGAAGATCAACTTTTTTAACTGCAGGATTAGTTGGATTAAAATAAAATCAAATATACCTATTAAGCATTATTGCGGCACATTGTTTCTTATGTTTTTGTAATCAATCTGTAGCTTCGAAATAATTCCAAGATCACATAATCAAATATAGTAAAAAAAAAAAATTATATATATATTTTTTTTTTGTTGCACTACTTTGATGCCATCTGTCACCTTCTCTCTTTGTGCATATTATTTATATTTGTTGTAGTATATGTATTTATGTACCTAAAATGTATTCAACGTGTTAATTATATATGTATTATTTGCCACATTTAAGCCCCAATGGGGCTTTGTGGCCGCGACCAATTTTTGTGATTAATTGTATTTATGTGTTACAAAAAACATACTCGCATATGGCTTGATGTGTATATAATTAATTAGTAATTTGTAGTACCTAGTATTACTGTTACATAAAAGTATCAACTAATAACATATATTATATCATATATTCCTATACATGAATTACCTGTCCTTCAAAATCAAAGTAATTTTGTACCTCTTGAATCAACTTCTTTTTTAGTAAGCAGCTGTCATTACAAGCATATTGCATGTTTCAGGAATGGTACGAAATCTGAACCTAATCCATTTGAAGAGGATGAGTGGGATGAAGGTGACGGGGAAGCGTTGGTGGATACAGGGGAGCCAGGCGTACCGGTGAAGGCGCTCTACGATTACGAGGGAGCAGAGTCTGACGAGCTGAGCTTTAAGCAAGGTAATTCTTAATTAATAATTTGCTAAAATAATACTCAAGCTTGATCTAGACATTTGTTGATGTTCAAAAATAATAAATATACAAGTCTGATAAGAAATAAGAAGGTAATTTTCCCAATCAAACATTAAGAGTTGGTAGAGTTGGCACGTAAGGGCGGCCTGTTGTTTTAGTAACGGCTTCTCCGATTGTCTTCAAAATTTTTGAGCGAGCGTCACCACGGTACTCTTATGGCAATTTCTCTGTGTGTTTGTTTGTTTTTTTTTGTTTTTTTTTTGTGGTCACAGCCCAGGTCAAACCGCTCAAGCAATCAATCTGAAATTTTGTACACATACTAACGTACTCTATGCAGTCCCTGGGATCGTTTTTGAATGGGCTCCCGTGATTGGTTCAAATTTAAAAAAAATTATCTTTTGATTGGTTGCTTCGATCAATTTGAAATTTAGCAAAAACATTGCAACCAACATTGTACCCAATCATAAAAAGTTTCAGCCAAATCCTCCTATTGGTTCAAATTTGAAACCATTTTTCATGTGATTTTTTACATTTAAACTAGAACAGATTGACCGATCAACTTAAAACTTCGCGTGGTCATTGGTACCAACATTTTAGGTATTATTGCCAATTTTCAGTCTAATCTGTCGTTATTTTCAAAAGTTTTGTCATTTTAAGGTCATTTTATTCCATAATCTTGAAAAATGTATACTAAATTGTCATCCCTGCCTTCTTTAAGCTTCTGTTCCAAGGCAAGGCCTGTAGAGCAGCCAAGCTATCCACAATGTACAGTAAAATGAAAGCATTTTTGAGCTAGCGCATAGAATCGGATGCAGTACGAAGGCCAAATCCTCTAATTGGTTTAAGTTTAAATAATGTCTTCTGGTTGGTCGACAATAAAAATGTTCACATTAAGTTCAAATTTTGCATGGTGATCAAGACCAACTTAATATTAAATTTTACATATTGTAAGCCCAATCAGTCAAGTATTAATTGTAATTTTACGAGTTTAGTATGGGATGTCACAAGAGATTTCTGGAGAAGGTATGTAGGTAAGACTTCACGACACAATGTATCTGTTATTCATCCAGAGTATTATGGAGATTGAAAAATTGCAGAGAAAATCGTCTTGTGCCGTGTCGTGCATCGTTACTATGCGGATGTTGCATGTTCTGTGCTCGCTCATCAACGCGTTACACTGAGCGTTTTCCTAGTACTGGTTATAGATAAATAGTAAATTGCAACTCCAATATCTATGTGTCAATTTTGTTTTGTAATTTCAAGGTCAAGGTGCTAAAAGAATACTGTTAAAAAACTTGTTTTTTCAAAAAAAATAAACACTAGAGCCTCAGATTTACTAAATTTCTTTATCGCTCAAGGTCCTTTTACGGTCCTTCTCGCAACGCTCGAACATCAACCGACTCGAGGTCAGACCCTTCATGCTTTGAACGCGACAGACATGGACAATGTTCATGATTAGTCACAAGAGGGACTGTAAACGAGGCTTAATATCTAAAAATTTGAAGTTTCATAAACTCCGTACCCGCCTTTTATGTTTCTTTTACTTCCCCTTGAAATTTTATGAATAATTAAACAAAGCACTATTTTTTAAAATATACCAACTTAAGAATTTACTAACTGCTTTATTATCTTTTCTCTTAGGTGAAGTTTTTGAGAAGTTGGAAGATGAGGACGAGCAGGGCTGGTGTAAAGGAAGAAAAGATGGTCGCGTCGGTCTTTACCCAGCTAATTACGTCGAAACAGTGCCACAATAGTTGCAAATGAGATGCGTTTAGAAACAAAATACTATGAAAGTGCTTCCGAAATCAAGAATGAACTGAGCAGACAGACTGTGTTTGAATCGAGAACTGAACTAACACTTCGCGGTGTTCTTTATTTGAGTTTTATCAATAATGTAACGGAGTTAGTTTCCATTTCTTAGTGAAAAGCATTGGTATTTCGTCGCAGAGGCCTGTATGTTTATAAATTCACCGGTGTATGTAGCAATGCATCTGCGGGAAGATGAAGTGTAACTCGAGAATCGTTATTGACATTTTTGTGAATCGCAGAAGAGATCTATTGCATCTGGATGATGTTGCAACTTTCCTAGTGGCAATGAAGCCACTAGTAAGATATTGTCAATCGAAGTTTCAGTTCATAATTAGGTACTTAGGTACAAGTGTATAAAGTTAGCTGGCTATACAATTATTATACTGGTACCACCTGTGTAAATAGTAGCAATCATACTCTCCAGACTTGTCGTAAACTATGTTCAGCAGGAAATAGAAAGTAGAAATTATATTTTATTATCAATGTTAGTTTTTCTTCTGAATTACAATTTTATAATATGGGTCACCTTGTTGTAGAGAATTTTGATTTTAGATCATTTTGCCTTTACTGACACCAGTTTCCAGTCATGCTGAGAAGTGGTAGATCATTAGTACTCGATTAGCACTAACTTAATTTAATTGCTACACATGTTACAAGTATTCTAATGATATATATTATGTTGATTAATTATTATTACTCGGATATTATGTAAATACTACTTGCAATGTTCTGACTAGGTACGTAAAGTTAAGCTATACATCTTTGGGTAGGAATCGTACCGATCATATTCTGACTGTAATATTGATTATTAGGGATAATATTTGTGTATATGTGAATTGAGGTTTGAATGGTGGTGATGGGAGTAAGTTCATTCTGTGCTAGTGAACTTAGTGTCCACGGAGTTTGGAATATAAGTCTGTACAGTTATGATGACTGCACAGCTAGTTGTGTACTGTACTAGGATTTAGAAAAATGTGAGATCTAGGTACATGCGCTATGACCACTTCTAAAGGTTATTATTTTAAATTTTCGGAGTACATATTATATAATACTTATCGACTACAACTTTGAACTTGGACAATTTAGAAATTAACTTCACTCTACCAATGTCATTGGATTGCAATGTATATTTTTCCACTGCCACCCTTTGCTGTGGTACTTTTATTAGGTATGATATTGTATTAAATTTTATCCAGTCAGTTGTAAAGAGACTAAATTAAAATAATGACCTTTGGAGCTACCAGACTTGCATGGGCTAAAATTGTAAATAACATACCTATTATCATCAAATGTATTCTTGTGCCTTTCTTATTAAAGTATAAAATATAAGAAATGCACAAGTATTATACTAGACCAGTAATTATAATTTGCAAGTTAGTTGTATGCAAATTGCAATAACTCTGCTAAGTATACAACAAAACTAACTTCTTCCTTAAACAATAAAACAAATTTTTATATAAATTTGAAACAGCATTTTATTAATTATACCTAATTTATAATCTACTGCTCCTCACAATAAATACAATACACAAATAATACATGGATATAAAAACAGGTAGAAGTTAATAATTCAATTTAATAACGATATTTAGTTGAATAGTCTTTCGGAGAAACAACAAGACCTCTGCCCTTTCGAGCACCTCGATACACTGTCTCAACAATATCGATCATTTCCTGCTTGTCTTCCAGAGGCCAATTTATTTTATTGTTGTTACCTGTTCCCAAATCAATCATAATGTGTTTGTTGCGGAAGAAGAACATAACCGTGCATGGATCGTACAACTCGTACATTTTGTTAAAGTCAGGAACTTTGGTAATATCAACCAAGTACAACACAGCAAAGTTTTTTACTTTTTCTGCAATACTGTAGAGCACTTCATCCATCTTCATACAAGACGGGTCCCAATCGTGACCGAATCGAATGACGACTACTCGGTCTTCTTCAGACAGGATTGCTTGGTCGACCTGCCACCCATTATGAAGATGCCCTAACATGTACGACATCTTGGAGCGTGGGGTGGTGCCTTGGAGACGAGAAGAGATCTGAAAACATAAACAAATTATATTTCAGTCAATAATCAAGCAGCATACAGGAGCACTACGCGGTCCTGTTTTGGAAATACCTACTCGAGTAGAAATAAATTATTGCACTCAATAAACTGGTGTGGTCACGTGGTGAATAGACTAGAGATTACTACGAGATAGGTACTCGAGTTATTATTAGGTAGGCACTTCCAATAGTTCCTATACCGGTTTCCCATAAACCAACATGGGGATTTGACCGGTTCCTTTTGACGCTGACCCTACCTGTTATTCATTGCATCTACCCAGGAGTTAAATTGGGAGCGGACGAGGGTGGACCCGTCCTCTCACTCTTTTCAGGGCACTTATTTTTCATGGAAGTAAAAATTGGCTTAAAACGGTATACAAATCACGTAGAAAGGCACCAAATTTGTTCCTGAATTTCAAAATATTCCCGGGGTTCCTCGCCCCTGACCAGCATTGTATTAGGACCTCCCTCCCCAAGCCTCCTATTATTTCGTAAAAAAAAAATGTTTCCCTAACAATAGCCGAGCGTCTGCTCACATACCACTGCATACCAGATATTATCCATCTCATCATATTTCTGTCATTTATATTTAGATCGAATGTGGGTCAACTCAAGTGACGATACGGTTTTTAAGTTTGGAGCGTCAGAGCGCGACCCGAGTGAAATTTCGTAAACCTCTTCTGATATAGAAGAAAAATGAACAAATTATCAAGTTACTACCTACCAAGTGATAAACTTAATAGAGAAAACAAAGAGGGGACACCAAGTTAATTTATTTTTCTCTTCTGTTGTAAAATATTCTAGGACCTAAATCTAAAGTAAAATTAACCTCAAAACATGGGAACCTTGGAAGACATTATTTCTTAGATTATTAAGATGAAACCTAATTACCTAGGATTTTTCTTACCCAAAACAACGCTTCTACAAATCTCTGTCAAGTTCCTTTCGTGCGTAACCTAGAAGTAGGCTCAAAAACCTCAAATGTTCTACTTTTCACTTTCAGCAGTCAGCACAAACGTCAACTTTCTCAAGAAAACGACGAAAAGACACACAGCCCTCTTGATTCTTGATTCTTCTTCTTCTTCTTCTTCACTTCCGGTTTTAATGGCACCGACATTGAGTCATACTGGCCAGCGTTAATTTATATACCTATTCGATAATGTAGTTTTATAATAATATGTAATTATTATTATGCTTTATATTTTACACTCGTTGTATTTTAGCACATAGGCTAGCTTTAGTTATTGATAGATACTTAGTAGTTATTTAAAATTCAGAATTACGGAGGATATCAGTTATCACCACGTGTCGATCGAAGTTGAATGGCCAAGACTTGAGTCCTATAAGCCAGCTTATATTTATTTTAAATTCACTTTTTCACTCGGCGTATTTATTGGCACTTGACCATTTGGTCTTATTGGCCAGCTTTAGTTATGATATCTATTTAATTGTGGTGGTGATAACTATTAGCACACGAATTCTGTTTTTGTAATGGCGCCTGACATTTATCAGATAGGCCAGCGGTATTTTGTGGACTCTCCCCAACGGAGGTTGAAGAGGAAGTCCATTCTTGATTCTTGATTCCAAGGTCCACTCGATCTCCGCCTAGCGGACAAGCGGCCAACCTCTTGATTCTAGGAATCAAAATTCAAAGGTTGAAACTTTCTCCGCTAGGGCAAAGAGAGCAGCACATGTTTCCGGCTTTTTGTTTCGGCCATTTTGGAAATCTAAAGCGTTTCCTTTCCACGCGTTGAATCATTTCATCAAGATGCAACCTCCAACTCCAGCAGCCCCTGCTAAACCAGCAGCTGAAGGTGCAACGAAAGAGAAAAGGGTGAGATTTTATTTGAGAACTACTTAAAAATCTATATTTCTTGATAATTAACACACAACTTTTATGTTCTAGCCCCCCAAGGAACCAATACAGAGTGTTCAAGTCTTCGGTCGGAAGGTATGGACCTGCTTCCATCATGTCAAATCGAGTGATTTATTAACATTTAAGGCATTTGTTGTTATTTACTCGTCCTGCTTTTCTACATATTTCAGAAAAGTGCCACTGCGGTAGCTTATTGCAAGAGAGGAAATGGAAATTTGAGGGTTAATGGTCGCCCTCTGGAGATGGTTGAACCTCGAATGTTGCAATACAAACTTCAGGAGCCAATCTTACTTCTTGGAAAGGTAATGATAATTCTGACTAACTTCTTTTATTTTCCCAACCACTCTACTTCATGTTTCTAATTTGTATGTCCTTTTGTTTCTGAAAACAGGACAGGTTTTCTGGTGTTGACATTCGCGTGCGAGTGAACGGAGGTGGCCACATTGCTCAGATCTACGCAATCCGACAAGCTATTTCCAAGTCTCTTGTGTCGTACTACCAGAAGTGTGAGTAATTCTTATCACTGGTCCTTTGCTGGTTGCTGAATTGTGTGTCTAGTGATGTTACAAAGGTTCATCTGACAGTTCATGTGACTGTCCCTCTGTTTGGTTGTTCTTATGGTTATTTTAGATACCTAGGTACACTTAAGTAAATAGGTACTATGATTTTCGAGGAACTATGTAGGATAGAAGGTACCTACTACTACTTCTGGTAGGCTAAAGGTAGGGTGGTGGATGGTAATTGCGGTCGGCACCTATATGCGGTCACGGCGTAATATATTGGTTATTACGTGTTGTTTTGTATATTATTGTTGGCAAACCTGGTATCTAAGCTTTCTTTGACACTTCCTTCGAACTTCTAGCGCGCCAGATTTCTATTTGACATTGCTGTTTACAAGATAAAAATTCATTTGTGTTGAAAATTCCAGACTGTCAACCTAATGGCGTAAGAATCACACAGCTGGGCGTGATATTCAACAAGTGATTTATATATTAAATTCTTTTAGGAATGTGCCACAAGTCAAATATATTATTATAACAACATTATTAATGAATAAAATAATTGCACTAAGACTGAAAAGTATCCCGTATTCTTTAAAAAAACAAAAGAGTGACGTGCCCGCAATTCGGACCCCTAAAACGCAGGCTGCATTTGCGGTCAACACATGTATTTTAAATGGCGGATCAAGGCGTAAGTAAGAAATTAAGAATTCAAGATGGCCGACCATGAACACCAGCTGATTCTGGGAGAACAGTCATTTTACAAATTAATAGAATACTTTTATGACGTGAGATACATTTATCTGTTTAAAGTGACACAGTGGGAGTGTTATTACAGCAATTAACCAATCCAAGTAATGCTAGAAGATCCCAAAATTAATTATTTATCCATTGACCGCAATTAGATGCCCTAGCTGACTGCAAATTGGTTCCAATAATATGAGGCTGACCGCATTTACCAGCCTCCTGTTTTTTTAACAAAAGCGCCAAATCGTGTCTACCACGTATAGCCAACTGATAAAACAAAAAATTATATTCATTCTGTGACAGTTCACGGACAGAAAGTGACCTTCAAAGATATTGAACTGTCAACAGATCGTTTTCTACATGCGTGTGAAGTGCAAAATTGTCTTAGGTGACCGCAAATACCATCCACCACCCTACCTACTGCAAGATTGTATTGATTCGGTAGGGAGTATTCGACACTAAAAGTACCTAGAGAATGCATTAATATTAGGGTTGGGCGAACCTCATTTTTTTTTCGAACCGAACCTCGAACCGAACCTTTTTAAAAGGTTCGAAATTTCGAACCTTAAACGAATCGAACCTTTTTTTTCAGAAAATGATATTTTCCAGATATGTAGTAAAGATAAGCACGTGAGCACCATTCTCCCCCTCCCCTCGCAAGTCAAGTGGTTAGACACTTGAAAACAGCTGTTTGATGGGGTGTTTGTTTACGCCGATATTATTTCTATTTGTATACAGGGACATTGACATAATACCAAATATAATCGGAACAAAAACGTGAAATATATTGCTCGAAATTTTAATCCATTTCATTTTATTCCAAATGATAATTGAGCAGTTGTTTTTCACATTACTTCCTCTCTTCAACGCCGCAATTGGAATTTCATTTCGAAAATACTTGCTCAAGTTGAGAGATGGTATTCCTGTGATTGTATACTCTACAAATAAATTGCACTTTTACGCGAAAATAGTTCAATATTCTTCAAAAATTATCTCGCCAATCGTCATACTGTTTTTGATTTTGCATTGGGTTACAATGAAGTTTGGAAAGTTCAAATATACACCATTATTTTTTATCTTTTGCGTGATAATCTTCCCTTCATTAGATCGCGAATGGTTTTGAAATGACCACTATTATTTATTCAATAACCATAAACATACAATATCATCAAAATCAAATCAAATATGTTGTCAAGTCAAGTTATTTGTCATCTGATTACTGCGAGAAAGCTGTGAGTTCACAGACCTTTCAACAGAGACAAACAAAAGAATCCTCCCTTCAGCAAGGGTCAGGTACCTGCTGGCCAGCAGCTGTAGGACCCAAAAGTACACTCTGTTCCAAAAGTACAGCACAGTTTATATCGCAACAATCATTATTTCATTTTTATACTTCGAAAATTTTACTCAACAAGGAAATTACTTCGACTTCTAAACTGAAATCAATGCTACTTTTCTACTTGGGACCGAATAGCACTTCGAATTACGTCTTATTAAAAATTCGGTTCAAGATTTATTTTAACATGGAACACCCTATAGTGTGGCAGGATTTGAGTTTACTTTCATTTATGATGGATTTCGGCTTACAGGGGTTGGATTTACCCAGGTTTTACCATTTTACTGCACCACTAAAGACAAGAGGCCAACATTAGACAAATAAGAGACATTGATATTGGTCGCATTGTTTGAATGAAAAAAGGCGGGAAAAAAAGGCGGGAGGTTCGAAAACGAACCTTAGAGGTTCGTTTTTCGAACCTAGCTAGCCGGTTCGGTTCGGTTCGAAAACGAACCGGTTCGCCCAACCCTAATTAATATCAGTAAGATGGCCACTCTTGCGAGTATGATGCACCCAGTGCGCGTGCGGGCAAATCACTTATGGGTAATTCCAAAAGAAATAGAGAATCCATTTTCGGCGACCATCATAGATTTTAATGAAATTTGGTGTATTCATTCATACCATGCTGGAGAGTAATTCAGAATTTTTTCAGAATTTTTCGGCGCTAATTCTCGGTATTATCGCGTCAGCAAAACTCGACCCTTTTACCTGGCGAACAGGTGTAATTTTACGTTTTATTGAATAACTTCGCCCCTGATTGAGATACAGAGCTGCAATTGGTCTTAAAATACTCGTAATGAATCAACCTTCATTATTATGCTGGACACAAAAATTAAAAAATTAAGTCAGCATAAATTACTACGGTCGAAAGTTGAAAAGGTCAAAGGTCATTTCCCAAAAACCAGCATCATCGATTTCCTTCAAAATTTTATGGGATGATCTACATATATGTAGGAAGGTTTGTGGAAAATTTCAGAGTGGGCTATTGAGAGACTTCGGAGAAATTAATTAATTTTCTCGGCAATGCACGAAATTACGGGATTTTGCGCCTCCACTCCGCTAGTACGGGTGAACTGTGCCAAGTTCAAATGTCAAAAACACAAATACATCATCATCGATTTCATTCAAATTATTTGCACATGAACTACACATATGTAGTATGATTTGTAGAAAATTTCAAGCTGGGTTATCCATAAATTGCTTAGAAATTAATTGTTCTGTTCGTTAAGTTTCTGAAAAGTTTAGCGCCTATACAATTGAACTTCATGATCTTCAACGGTCTATTACACACGTATCGATTAGATTAGTAGGGTTTAATGGCGCGTCAACGACGAGGTTATATTGCGCACATTAATTTGTTATTTTAACTTTGTTGATCATAATTGGAGGGCAAGGGGAGGGGTCGACCTAACGGGCCCGATCCGGAGGAGTCCAGCACTGGTGGGGAGGCCAGGCCGGAATGGGGACGGACCGGGGGGTGTGAGGATTCCGGCCGGCGGAACCCGATTTCAGGGGGATCACCATCTCGAGGGGGAAGGCCGGCCAGAGGGGACCGCAAATTCAAGGGAGGGCATGGTTAGGCCGACCCTGGCTGCTCTTGGTCTGGGCCTCACCACTGATCTGTCCGGCATGGGTAACCCTTACACATGAGCATATGCTCGCCGGCGTAGCTGCAATGGATCATTGGCCAACACAAACCCCACCACCGCGTTAAGGTGGCAGCCGTCGATGGGGTCACACGTATCCAAACTAAGTTTTCTGTCTAATTTTTTGTACATTATTCTAACGTTTTGTAATAATAGCAGCTAATTTTGAGCTGTATAATAATTGTAAAATGTTTCGATTTTGTGTGTGTATGCGCTTTGTTCTTATTAATTTGTTATTCAAGAGTCTTCAACGCTGTTAAAATGATAAGAAGGTGTTCCAATTAATGTCAATCAATGTTTTCATTGAACAATATTATATTCTTGGGAATTCTGGAAACATATTTAACCCACCCCCGGCCCCACACAGGACACGTGCCACTTCACAACGCCACTTCAAGCGATGTTCTTATTTATCACTCGCATCATTTATATTTTTGATGACGGAAGGAACAAATGGCTTCTCGAGCTAGCTGTTTCTGTATTTACAAGAAAATAATATCTTCATTATGTGAAAACTGATCAGTTGATCTGAGACTTCCATAGAGTAACATTGTGTTGGTTATTTGTGTATTGACTTTCTTAGGAACATTGCAGTGTGTTTTCCCTAAATTTATTTTCATTCTGTTTTATTATATTACACAGAGTAATTTTGTAAAGGTACCTAATCATGTGTTCAATCGGTATTCTAACAGGTACCGTTTGTGCTGTAGGAACTAAAGTTAAAACAATTACGGATATTAAAGATTCGATCTTCTTCGACACTGTTTGTAAACTTCATGCAGACAAGCATTTGCGTTATTATTTGCGGAAGCCTGCACTCTTTCAGACCCACATCTGAAGACACTCTTCAAGTGAAACAATAATCATTGCCATCTCAAACTGTAAACGTATACGTGTGGTTCAAGCAAATAATTGGTTCATGTGGATGAAGATTTCGAATCGCTGTGTAACGCCTCCAGCAGACTGTGCGCATTTGATGTCTAAACATTAGGTTAACTTCACATCTAATTTGACATTTATCGGAATACCCATGCAGAGACGACATACACACACGTGGTCACAAAACAGGGACAAGTAGGTAATTCTTCTGCTTAAAACATAAAATCAATATAATTATAATTTATGCAATTTAAATTCATTGCAAATTCAATACACAATAATCATCCAAGTGGAAGGACGTTCCGTACAACTTGTTAGATTATTGATTCTCATTGAAGTATGTACACTCGACAATTCATAAAACGGTATTTGAAAGAAATGGATGGTCTGAAAAAAATGTGATGGCATCATCTGATGAAGTCTATACTTACTCGCCATCTACCTCTAGTAGGTGAGATCTGATTACATTAATAATAACAAGAATTGATTGTCAATTAACCTGACCAGCAGCCAATCTGTTTCGTTCAAATACCGTTTTATGAATTGTCGAGTGAACATTACTTTCTGTACACTACATTTTCTGTTAGCCATACTACTTTTTCTGAATAATATTCACCAAATTTGAAAGAAAACCTGTGTTTGGATAATTGTGTAATTAAACCTTGAACTTCATGAAGTTCGATTGTATAGGCGCTAAACTTTTCAGAAAAACCCAATGAACAGAACAATTAATTTCTAAGAAGCACATGAATAACCCAACTTGAAAATTTCTACAAATCATACTACATAAGTGTAGTTCAAGTGCAAATAATTTGAATGAAATCGATGATGATGTATTTGCGTTTTTGACATTTGAACTCAGCAACGGTCACCCGTACTAACGGAGTGGAGGTGCAAAACCCCGTAATTTCGTGCATCACCGAGCAAATTAATTAATTTCTCCCAAGTCTCTCAATAGCCCACTCTGAAATTTTCCACAAACCTTCCTACATATATGTAGATCATTCCATAAAATTTTGAAGGAAATCGATGATGCTGTTTTTTGGCAAATGACCTTTGACCTTTTCAACTTTCGACCGTAGTAATTTATGCTAACTTAATTTTTTTAATTTTTGTGTCTAGCATAATAATGATGGTTGATACATTACGAGTCTTTTAAGACCAATTGCAGCTCTGTATCTCAATCAGGGGCGAAGTTATTCAATAAAACGTAAAATTACACCTGTTCGCCAGGTAAAAAGGTCGAGTTTTGCTGACGCCATAATTCCGAGAATTTGCGCTGAAAATTTTTGAAAAAATTCTGAATTACTCTTCAGTATAGTATGAATGAATATACCAAATTTCATTAAAATCGGAGAAGGTCGCTGAAAAAAATCTGTAAAAATTATCGATTTATTTTGGAATTACCCTTATATGTCAATTGTAACGAGTTCAGCAAAAGTTGTAATGACATCGCGAATTAACAAATTGATGCCTACCTCAGTGTCAACAATCAAATATAATCGGCATATTTCATTACATCACACATTCATTCAAATACAAGTGCGAAATGAGCCGCCTATTCACCAGAAGCAGCATTTGACATATTACTATATGTTTTGAACGATGCGTCAAGGACAAATTTTTAGACGAGAATGTTTAGGAGGCCGTGATAAAAACGATTGAAATCTGTCAAATAGTGCTTGCCAGAATTTGCGAGAACGATTGTATGCCGAATGCCGATTGTATTTGATTGTTGACCCTATGGTGTTCATCAATTTCTGTTATTTCGCGATGAACCTAGAGCTAATAACTGAAATCGTTATACGATTGACATGAAAGGGAGTGGCCTGCATGCATACTGTGCATACTCGGTAGGGATATGTACATTTTTTACGCTAGGTGGCGGTTTGCAACGTTTAGTGCCGAATAAGGCTGTTTAAATATGATTTTTGAAGTTGATATAATATGCTGGGTTACATTATTGACAGGGTCTTTGGGGTAAGTTGTCGGTCAGTTCCAGAGTGCTTGTAAATTGTAATGTCATAAATAAGAGGGACCTGGATCCTCATTCTTTAAAATGGGTTATTAATTTTTTTAATTTGGTCCTTGAGTGATCAGAAAAAAAGCGAAAACAAGTATTTTGTAAGATCGGATTCATTTTCAATCCCTAATAATTAATATGATAAACCTTGTTAATATTTAAATCTTTAGTAGAGAAAGCACAAGGTAGGTACCAGACATCATACTGCACTCTATTATGTGGCTTTATTTATCTAGTGTGCTTGTGCTAGGGGGTGCGAATACGTAGTGAATTTTGATGTCAAAGTCGAATAGTTGCCCTTGAATTCGAATATCGAAGTTTCTCGAATAGTTTCTCGAAGTCGAATATTTTTGTAAATAATGCTATTTTTCCTACCAACAAATTTAAAAAAGAATTCAAGAAATTTAGATTTATATTTTTTAATTAATGTAACAGTATCAGACATAGGTAGATAGCATAGCATGGTATTGTGCCTATAAGTAAAAACATACTTTTTACAGTGTGGTATTGAACAGTAAAAATTAAATACCTATAGACACCTAAAATTGAAACAATATCAAAATATTGTATGTAATCTCAGCTATTAACAAAAGGAAATTATTTCCTGCTCAATAAGCATGTGTTGTACCTAAGTTGAAGGTAAGGCGTCTTCAAAATGCTTTGACGCGTGTTGCACTTCGCCCTTGCCAGGGAAAAAGAGTTCCAAAGCCGCTTTTCCTTGCTCTAAATTTGCTTTAGCAGATTCCATAGTTTGACTTCGTGTCGGAAATATTTCGCAAAATTAAAAACACAGCACAAAACACATGAATTTGCTTGGCACGGCGAATGCAACAAATTGAAATCAGCTGTCTGCTGTTGAGTGTTGACACAAAACGAGTGTTGGCGTTGGAACTTGGAGGGGGGTGTGTGTATTGTGCGCGCCGCGCGACCTTGTCCTTGGGCGAGATGTACGCTGATTGGTCAAATGGAAACTTCTTTACCGACGCGCGCGCACTATTTGAATTTGAACGAATACTTCGACTTCGAGGTCGAATACTTCGCCTAATTCGAATATTCGCACACCCCTAGCTTGTGCACAAGCATTTGTTTTTAAAAAGAACGTCTGCACTTAGTCTTGACTTGACCTCTTCGCTTTCTCATCAGGAAAAGGAATAGTCAATATGTACACTCGACAATTCATAAAACGGTATTTGAAAGAAATGGACTGTCTAAAAAAAATGTGATGGCATCATATGATGAAGTCATAAGTTTACTCGTCATCTACATCTAGAAGGTGAGCTCTGATTTCATTGATATAACAAGGATTGATTGTCAATGAACCTGACCAGCAGCCAATCTTTTTCGTTCAAATACCGTTTTATGAATTGTCGAGTGTACCTACTATGTACGGGTACCTGAACATCACTATTCACTATAATGTCAGCTATTATTCTGTTGCATCAAATGATGATTTGTTATCCCGAATATGAAATTATCTAGTGATATATTCTATACAAAGAACTGAGTAAAAGCAACAGAGTATGTGCTTAAATATACATAAAGAAAAATTGTGGAAATTTCTTACACTATTTCTCTCCCCTTAGATGTGGACGAGGCATCCAAAAAGGAAATCAAAGACATCCTGATCCAGTACGACCGCACGCTGCTGGTTGCCGATCCTCGTCGGTGCGAGCCCAAGAAGTTCGGTGGTCCAGGTGCACGAGCACGCTACCAGAAGTCATACCGTTAATCATCTCGTGATGCTTATGGTGTATATTACTTTCTCAAAATAAATCCACAATTGTTCCACCATAATTGCTGTGAATCTATTTTTCATTACCCTTCGTCCCATGTCATCTTAAAACTTATTTCCTAGTGCATGTTTTTGTTCAAGTGCTCTTTTTTCCTGAGCTGTTATTCTTTGAATTGAGAATTTGGATGAAAAGAAACTACATAACATTTCAATAAAAGATGCATAAAGACTTCTACTATTCAGCAGAATATATCAAGAAGATGCTGATTTCACCTTTGATTCAATATTTCTGAGTGAGATCGTAACGTCTTCGATTTGGCTTAGGAATCTGAATGAGAATGCTTTCAGAATCAGTAGTGCCACAATATCAAGGGCCCGAGTATCTTCATAACATTTTCTTCTATCTTGACATGAACGAGTTACTAACCTCAAACCTGTTAGTTTAGGCCACTTAACTTCCTTCCGTGCATACGGTTGCCTACCCTGCAGGCGCGACATTTATTATCGTCCGACCTTGTGTTGCTGGCACGATTATATTTATTTTATTAATAATTAATGATTCTTTAATCAACTTCGACTAACTTTGTAGTGTACGCAAGGTTTGTTTACTAATGAAATAATGGACGGAATGGAAATTACATGAGTCAACTTTAAATTTGATTGATTTATTCTCTGTTCATAACGTAATTTAAAAGGCGGGAAATCTAGTGGAGAAGACTGTGGTTGACGATGTTGAGGTGAAGGTTGCTCACGAGTCACAGAAGGAAAGAAGTGAGTTCTGTAGAGTGTAATGTGTTAAATCGGTTCGCACTCCCAGCAATGCCACCGATTAATGCGGATCCATGGGTGGCTCCGCATGCCACGTTCGAGGCTATATCCGTCTCAACTTAACCCCCGCCGTCTCGACGCCGACCTGCCGTCGCTCGACAGTCGGTAGGCAGCGTCCAATGGGAGGCTACTTCACCAGATTCTCTTAGAACACTGTGCAATCACACATTGTTGTGTTTATATTGTGAAGTAACTGTGTCCATCGTTGATATACAAAGTAATAATATTATTGGAATCTGTAAGTTCAAATAATTACTATTTTTATAATTAAAATATTCGTAGCTTGATAAACTACTAAATTGTAACTTGTTTACGACATTCCATTTAAAAGTCTATTGTTCGTTCAAAAATTAAAATTAAAGTTTGTTTCAATTCTTTCACTATTCTGTTACATAAGGTTAGAGTTAGAGACTATGGACTATGCAGAGCTTCACACATGCCAACCACAGAGCTTCAAATCTATTTTTAATTTCTATGAATGAAGAGCTACATTGGACTATGTGGCCCAATGTCAGTTTTTGCGATAGCTACGTTTCGAACTACGTCTGTCATTTATATTGCAGTCTAGAAAATCATGATTCATTTTAACGGCGTATTATTAGTTTTCGAGATTCAGGTCGGCGCCACCAGTGGAAAGTGTATTCACTTTAAAAGTAAATTCCATCATTAATCTTTGCGAACAAATTCTGAAGTGTTTAGTTTAGTGATGCTATGCGGATGGTCGTGGTGCAACCGAACTGTTTGGATCCAAAGCAGCAGGCTGGCATGGTGTACATTTCGTCACGTTTGTTATTCGCATAAAATGTAATTTACATTTGCCCTATCATTGGCAGAACATCAAAAGCACTTTGCAACAGGACAATGCGCATCATTCTTGTACTTGTGTAACTGTAACTTGTAAAGTTGTACCAAAATGCAAAAAGAAATAAGGCCAGTTTGTATATACGTTTCAGAATTAGAGGTAAATAAAGAAAATATCGAATTGTTAAAAAAAATATGGAAACAAAATTATAAAAAAACTAATCATACCTACACATGCCTACACCATCAAATTGAATTATGTCACCTGCCTGTCTTACAATTTTAAAGTTAAAATCGCAACTAAAAACGTTGTTTTGTTTTCGCTTTGTGTTTATGTGTTTGTGTTTCGTTTCTGAAGAAGGTAACAGACTCTATACACTTAATTTTTCAGATTCCTACCTTCATTTGTTGCTGTCAACAATGATTCAAATAGACGAATCGGACCCAATTGGAGGTAAATGTTGCAAATTGACATACTAGGATTAACTTTCATTAAAAAGAGAACATTTTCATTATTTCTTAGTTTTCAAAAAAATAATCTGATATTAATTTATTTATACAAAAATAATGCGTTACTACAGTGGCGTACCTTCAGATTTCCGTCCCCCCCCCCCCCCCCCCCCCCCTCCCACGCAGGATATTCAAGCTAAATTATAAAAATCTTAGAAAATGCATCATTATGTGTCCAATTTCCCTTCATTATATTTCTTTTTCGATTACTATTTATTTACTATTATCCAGTTGCGTGTGGATTTTTGTGGTAGACGTGTCAGGTCAGGGGCGGGGGAGGGGACACATAGCTACACACTGGTCCGGGCCGCACAGGCCCTGGAAAAGTTTTAATTTCACAAATAATGGAGTTAGTGCATTTTAAGGCGATTTGAACATACGATTAGGTAGATTTGACAACTAAGTGTAAGTCTCTTTTAATTGCTACGACTTTAATATTGAGAAGCGCTAAAAGATGCCGCGATTTTCTACTGTTTGCTAGATTTGGACCAAGATAGGTAGAATTGGATTGGGACCACACGAAGTCGTCAAGCTGGCCAAATTACGATTAGTCGCTAAATATCCATATCAGTCCAAAACGTATTTTATGGGCATGTAAAATAAAAATGTGTTTGTATCCTATCTACTTTATTTGTATCCTTCATATTTTTGCTTTTCTTTACAAATGTTCAGCGGCGACATCGAACATCGAACATTACGCATGGAAGTCCGCAGGATTTCTGCCAGTGGTAGGGGGGGTGGGGGGTAGCAAGATGTTAAAGTTCAAATGGGGGGACATGGGCGGGTCTGGGGCGCACAGCCCCGTATACAATTTGGTACATTTGAACTCTATTTCATGCATTTTGGTGCGTTTTGAACATGCTCTGCATTCAAGTTTAAACTTACTAAACGTAATGAAAATCATAAAACAGGTTTTTTTTTGCCGTTTTCTTAGAATCATGAACATACGCTCAATCAGAAATAAGCTCAAAAATATTATAGTTGAAACGATAAATAAATTCATAATTCATTTTCCTCGAATAAGGCAAACAAAGCAATTAACGTTTTTGGCGTATTTTCCTTACTATTTCGGTATTTTTGGAAATCCAGAGGGAGCAAGCATCCCCCTTGCCCCCCCCCCCCCTGTGGACACGTCCATGTGCATACGGGAAAAGAAAAACGATCGTACATGCCTACAGAACGTTACGATACAACATTAGATTTGTTTGTAAAATTACGTCCTCTTGATGCGTCATCTTGACACCTCTCCAATGCAATTATATCATCCCACAGGTAGTAGGTGAGAAACAAAAGTGAAACAATGGGGTTACAACAAGGGCTCTGTTGACCTCTAACATTCTATTACCTTAAGATTCACCTTGCCAACACATCTTGGCTCGATGTTGTCTTATTTTTTACCTTTGAACATATCCACTCCATGCCAAAGTCTGATTGTCAAGAATGTCGTAAAGTGCCACTGAAAACTATAACGTGTCGTTGTAAACTGCGTTTCACAGAAACTGTGTAGTTTTTCTGAGAACATTTTCAAATGAGATATAATTTTCTTGCAGAGTTGGAGCCGAGTTTTCCGTATCGTGATGTCGTCATACGTCGCAATGTTGATGTGAATGAATTCTATGACCTAAAAGCAGAATTAGGACGGTAAGAACTAAGATTAATGTGCATTACTCTCGTCAGTCTTTGTCCTGCTGTCTCGTGCTATAACTAGAGTACCCTCGCCTGAATTAATTCGGATAGTTTTAAACGCTAGAAACCCAAAAATGATTAGTTTTAAAATGTGGGTTGAAATCTCATGCTCCCTGCTATAGGCAGCTAAAGAGGGGATCCTATCCTTGTATATCACCCTACACTAGCCTCCTGCCTTTGAGCAGGTTTTAAATACAATAAATAATAATAATGTATAAGACTTGGGTCTCTGATTTTCCCCGAATTATATGAAAACAGTCTCTAGAAAATGCCAATTTTGTATAAGCCGGCCTTAAGCATTTGGAAATATCATGGAATATCATGTCACGTTTTAAACTATTGATATGTTGTATACGTACACTTGGCCGAACAAAACTTGAACGTTCAATAAATCTGATAGGCTGAAAAATGTAAGATCGCACCATCAGAAGTCAGTCTATGCGATCTCATTGTCTCACTCTAGTAGGTGACCTTACATTTCAATGATAATAACTAGCTTTGATTGGTTA
Source organism: Leuctra nigra (assembly GCA_934045905.1). Classification (NCBI taxonomy): domain Eukaryota; kingdom Metazoa; phylum Arthropoda; class Insecta; order Plecoptera; family Leuctridae; genus Leuctra; species Leuctra nigra. The sequence continues at coordinate 24,718,954 of OW203764.1, forward strand.
TGGGACATGACCAGCAGTCATTCAAATTTGGTCAACGTTCAAGTTTTGTTTGGCCGAGCGAGTGTACATCATTTTCTCGTATATCGAAATTTTCTTATCAGAAATAGATATCAGAATAATTCTTTGCTACGAGAAGACAAATATAATGTACATAAAAAGACCCGATACCTTTATAATACCATTTATACGAAGTATGTACACATTTTTTACAAATTGTCAATCGGCTACTTGGAAGCAAATCAGCTCAATAATCACTGTTGACCACAACAAATGGAGCTCATTTATGTAGATTGTACACGTCTTCTCTTTTGGCACAGATATAATAATTATCATATTTACTCAAAGCTATCCGTTGATTCCTGGAGTTCTCCTTAAAATTGGTTCGCATTGGATCACAGAACTTCATTGAAATATGGTAAAAACGGAGTATGGGCAAGTGCAAGGGAAAATGTGTAGCAAGACAGAAAATGTCATCAGCAACCGGTCTCATCACAATCATACTGTTTTATTATGGGAGCCTGTTCAGGCGCGTAGGAGGGAAATAAGAGGGATTACCCCTCCAATCAAGCAGTCAGAACCCTCCGTCAAAACACAAGACCGTTCTCGGTGTTGTCTAGAAATAAGTTTATGGCAGCCAAATGTTTGATTGATCAATTCAGCCCGAAGAAAGGGCAGAGAGAGCCAAGATCGTGCGTAACTTTGACTCATAGCAATATTACTTGGTGGCATTAGTATGGTACACTCAACAAATTATAAAACTGTATTTGAAAGAAACGGATTTCCGATTGGCTGAACAAATGTGTCATCTACCTCTAGTAGGTGAGCTCTGATTTCATTGATAATAACAAGGATTGATTGTCAAGGAACCTGACCAGCAGACTATCAGTTTTATTCAAATTTGTGTGAATACAGTTTTATTTGTATGAAAAAACAGTAATGGAACCAAGGATGGTTCGATAATGTTTCCATTAGCCTTGTTACCATTACGATGTTGTCATGTCAGTGAATATTTCTTATTTTAAAACGCCAACTAGTTGATGACCCCTAGATCTAAAGTTTAGATGACATTATCAGGTCAGAGGCGGCGGTATTTGGGCTATTATTGTTGATCTTGGCGAACTAAAGCACAAAGTTTTACAGCGTTAGTTGTAGTTGTCTCTTTTTCGTCCCTGATGCCAATTCAGTTGGTGTTTTTCTACGCATGAAGATGTAGGAAAATGAAGATATATTTTTGAAGCAAAACATCATGAAATATTTGGGTGTTCTTGTAAACGGTTTTATAAGATTTTTTTTTCGAAATATCTTTTGCTGATTTTTTAAAATCAAAATTGGATTACCACAAATAATACATTATTAAATTTTTACCTGCGCAGGACATTACGTTCAAATTATTTGTTACATAATTAATTATTCGATCAGTAATAATCTTACATTTATCAAACTGTTAAAGTTATCACCCCCCCTCATATTTCATCTTTCAAATTTTCAATTACCGAAGCGAAGATCATTATCTTTTAAGGCAAATTATTATTCTTCTGCTAGCATGTACGAACAGATTTTGTAACTTTCCAAAGAAAACAATAAATTGTAGAATATGTTTAGCTAGGTACTAAAAATTATTTACAAATACGCATAAAATAGCCAGTTTGTTAGAGCAAATTATCTTGTATCTAGCTATTGTGCTTGTTGCCTCGCGTGAAACAAAAAAGTTGTGGCCGTTGCTCAAGAACAGGCGGGAGGATTTTGGCACCTCGAGCTCACCTTGAACAGAAATAATCTCTTTTCTATAAAGCTTTAATGCGAGCGTCTCTCATCACGATACAGCACGGGGAGGAGCAGCGCAATTAATTCATAATTTGTCACTAATTAGGGAATTACACATAACTAATTAGCAAAACATTTGTGTGGGAGTTGAACTTCAAATAAATGGGTTGGAAGCAATTGCACTTTCACACTTTTTTCCCTCACTGAAATGGATTTTGCTCACAAACCAGTAATAATAATAGAAGCGTGAATAGCTAATTTACTTGAGAAAATACTTCATTTATGGGGTACGATGTTTTAAAAAGCTGCGAAAGTCTACTTAAAAGCACAAAGCTTTCCATTCATGTTCACCCGACTTTAAAGTGGACTTACTTCTCAAGCTGAACAACGTACTTTTTCTCTCGTGTACATATAGCCTGTCGATGGGTGTTTTCTATTTACTATCAACAGGTTGACAGCACAAAAACAATGTGTCTTTGGAGGCTTCAGTATCCATCCAATCCTTTGCCATCCACCCTACATATAAATGTTACTAACTATAGCCATTACTTGATCTATGATCCAATCAGGGGCGTAGGAACTACTTTCATCATGCGGGGGGGGGGGGGGGGGGGGGGGGGGGGGGGTATTACGTCACCGGGGGGGGGGGGGGGGGGGGATCTGAGGGCGAAGCCCCCCAGTTGTAAAGCAGGATGGTTTTTATCATTTCAACAATTTAACAGTGATTCTGGGGCTCTGAAATGCTCAAACTGAAGCAAACAACCCTCCAGTTTTGCCCCCATCAGGGCGTTTTTTTCGAATTTAAATTTAAAAGTGATTGTGGGATGCTAAGCTACTCAAATTACAACAACAACCTCCTATAGATTGTTGACCCCATGGCGTTTTTTTAGAATTTGAACAATAAGTGATTTTTGGACTTTAAACTTAATATTGTTAGGTGAATGAGGGGTCAAACTGCTCGAGTGGGGGGGGGGGGGGGTAATCCTCCCATCCACCTCCCCTTCCTACGCGCCTGGATCTGATCATCAGTGCAGATGATGATACATCATTGCGTGACCCGTATTATTGCAGTACATTGAGTTTTCATTTATTTCGATTCCTACATCGGTCAAATAAAAATTCCTAATATGTATTAATATATCTTGAGAGCTAGACTGGGGCTATTTTATGGAACATGGCCAAATGTCAGAGTTAATTGTGCTGCATTAGAAAACATTTCGGAGGTTTTTTCTTAGCCGCATCGTTACAACTTGATGAGATTCCTGAGCTGAGTGCCCAATGTGTTAAACCCATACACCAACAACATACAAAATTATGTAGCTCGTTCCTCAACTAAATGTCTTTTCGCCCCCTCCATACACGAACAGATGCGAAACGTTCGTATGACTCAATCGACTCATATTGTAACTATTTTAATTGGTGAAAACATGATACGTAACATGCGAAAGCATGAGAGCATGGATTGTTTGCCGGTCGATCTACAAATAGACAAGATATTTCACCTCCATATAATATTAACACGTCACTTCCGGTCGTTTGCGGCGTCGTGTCCAGCGCGCGAAGGATCTCGGGAAGAAATACCTCGAGTCAATCAGAGAAAAAACATTGCCTCATCTCATCTGCTATCTGTTCAGCTTTGAATGGAATGTCTGACGCTTACCAAGTTACCGATGATGAGGTGATGAAAGAAGGAGATTAATGCTAGGGATCGTGGAGCAAGCTTCTTTCTCTTCCATACTTCTAATACCTGTATATACCTAATTGTTTAATTTACAACTTGTTCTGGCTGACTTACGCCGATAGTCTTTAAATTTTGTATATGATAGAATTATTGTTTTTATTTTGAATTATTATTAAATCCTGTTATCGGAATGTGATATTGATTGACCTTCCCCCCCCCCCCCCCCCCCCAATATCACATCTCGTCACCAAATTATTACCATCTCCATACAATATGCTGCACCACATAATATGACCCCTTCCCTTAAAAATAAAGACCCACGTCACCTAATTTCGATTTGCACATACAATATTTTGATTTTCCAACTTGAGTCGCTAAAAATCACTGTCGACGATACAGCCTACTAAATGTCGTAAAATCACAAAATGTTTACGTAAATAAAACCCCATAAAAAACACTCCGTGTAAAAATACCAGCCAAGTCTCTACAACTAAAAAAAATTATGAAATCTAAAAAATTCTGCACTGAAAAATAGTGATATAAAAAATACTTGGCGCATCGTGTATACATAGTTTAGAAGTATAGACCAGATAGAAAATATACATCAAATATACATAATACATGTAGTATACCTATTATGCCCTAAAAAAACGATGCGCCAAGTATTTTTTGATTTTCAAATAAAGTTTTGACTTGGACCATTTTTTTGATATCACTACTTTTCAGTGCAGAATTTTTTAGATTTCATAATTTTTTTTAGTTGTAGAGACTTGGCTGGTATTTTTACACGGAGTGTTTTTTATGGGGATATCACTCCTTTTATAGTTTATTCTTAGA